>CM032631.1:16171531-16236599 GCA_019097785.1 Fraxinus excelsior | reverse complement strand
ATTTTTTACTTCTTAAAAACTTTTCATATGATTTTTCAAAACATCCCTAATTTTAAGGGTATTTTTGTAAGTACCCCTTACTTTTTTGTATAGCCAACCGGCCCAATAAACCGGTTTATTTAAAAAGAAAAAATATAAAAAATTAAAAGGTGGACATGAAATTAAAAGAGCCAAAGGGCTCTCCCGTGGTCTATCTTTCTTTTTCTCCAAAAACGATGACACCTGACAAACGATGGGTTGGAATGGTCTGAATCGGCCATAATCAATATTTGTAGGTTTGCAAGCTGGTAAACTATGAAGATCATAACCGACTATGAGGAAGCTCCAAGAATTCTCTAAAAAATTGGTGATGATTCCTTGCTATCAAATTCCTTAACCCTCAAGCATTCCTAGAAGAATCTGGAGAAATTTTGGGAAGGCTGCCCACTGCCATTCATGGATAAATCTGGAAAATCTTGGAAGCTTCAGCCACCGACCTCAGCACCTATATATACGAGTTTATGTTGTATGTATCGTGTGAAGAGAAAGGTGTGAGAATTGAGAGAATGCGAAATAGAGTGTGCAGAGAAATAGATACAAGGACTGAAGGAAGGTGCAACGGGAGTGGAGTATTAAGTGTCAATTTAAAATTAGAGAAAAGCTTAGTGCTTATCGTGTGCGTTGTAAGTGATTTTATATCAATAAATTTTTCTTTTGTTTTTAAACTTAACAATTTGGTATCAAAGCAAAGAGGTCAGTGGCGAGTTTTGAGCTTCTAGAGTTCGTGCACAAAGAGAGATTCTGAAACTTCTATAAAATTTGCTTGATTACGATGAGGTAATTCAAATCACGATAGATGACCTACAAGTTGTAAGCAAAATGAAGAAGTTCAATAATCAAAATTATACCATGATTATGCCCAAAGAATAACACGGTAGTTGTAGGAGGATATACGTGTGAATGGCCTGTTGAAAAGGCCAAAATTCCATTTTGGCCTTTGACCAATAAATAACATAAAAAAAAAAAAAGGAAAACCCGAAAACACAAGTTATAAGGTAACTTGCCAAAAATACCCTCATTGGAAGGAGAAGAAAAGTCTACAAACGTGAAAATCGTCCAAATATTTTCCAAAACCGACCATTATTCACAAAAACCGACCACTATTCACAAAGGAGCTGGCCACCCACCGACAAAGATGACCCACGCAGAACAAATGTTAGTTTTTTTTTTTTTTTTTTGATTTGAAAACGGACTCCTCGTGTATATATGTGTTAAAGCTCGAATTTTTTTGTTATTTATGAAATGTATGAGTAGATCTAGGCTATAGGGCAATTTTTTTGAGGAATGTGGTCATTTTGGGACCTTGAATCGCCGGAAATGGTAATTTTCAAGCGCCATTTCCGGCGAGAAGCACGCTGCCCAATATGGACGGTTAACATCCGGTCCAGAAATGGACCGGCTGTTAACCGCCGGTCCATTTCTGGACCGGCTGTTAACTGTCCATATTGGGGGCCCAAGGCCTCCACTGGACGGGCTGTTAACAACCCGTTTTGGAGGCCAATTGGGCCCCCAACTAACAGCCGGCCCGTTTATTTTTTTTATATATATAATTTAATAAATGTATAATTAATATATATATATATATATATATAATTATATAATTTGATAATATATAAAAATTTATATTATTAATTTTAATTTTAATATGATAATTATTAATATAATGAAATTAATAATTGTAATTGTTAATAAATAATTATATATTATTTATTTAATTCTTTTTTCCTTTTAATTTTGAAATTGAAGATTCTTTAATTAAATATTCATTGTAAAAAATTTATTTAAATAAAATTTATATTATTTAATTTTAATTTGAATATGATAATTATTAATATAATGAAATTAATAATTGTAATCGTTAATAAATAATTATATATTATTTATTTAATTCTTTTTTTCCTTTTAATTTTGAAATTGAAGATTCTTTAATTAAATATTCATTGTAAAAAATTTAATTAAATAAAATTTATATTATTTAATTTTAATTTGAATATGATAATTATTAATATAATGAAATTAATAATTGTAATTGTTAATAAATAATTATTTATTATTTATTTAATTCTTTTTTTCCTTTAAATTTTGAAATTGAAGATTCTTTAATTAAATATTCATTGTAAAAAATTTAATTAAATAAAATTTATATTATTAATTTTAATTTGAATATGGTAAATTATTAATATAACTGAATTTAATAATGTAATTGTCAATTATATAATTATATATTATTTATTTAATTTTTTTTTCCTTTTAATTTTTGAAAGATTGAAGATTCTTTAATTAAATATTTCATTGTAAATTTAATGTTAAATAAAATTTTATTATTTAATTTTTATGTGGGAATATGATGTGTAATTATTAATATAATGAATTAATAATTGTATTTGTTAATAAATAATTTTTTATTATAGATATTTAATTCTTTAGATTTCCTTTTAATTTGAAATTGAAAGATTTCTTTAATGAAATATTCATGTAAAAATTTAATTAAATAAATTTAGATATTATTTAATTTTAATATTGAATATGGATAATTATTCATATAAGAAATTAATAATTGTAATTGTTAATAAATAATTATTTATTATTTATTTAATTCTTTTTTTCCTTTTAATTAAATAAAATTTATATTATTAATTTTAATTTTAATATGATACTTATTAATATAATGAAATTAATAATTGTAATTGTTAATAAATAATTATATATTATTTATTTAAAAGTTTTTTTCCTTTTAATTAAATAAAATTTATATTATTAATTTTAATTTTAATATGATAATTATTAATATAATGAAATTAATAATTGTAATTGTTAATAAATAATTATATATTATTTATTTAATTCTTTTTTTCCTTTTAATTTTGAAATTGAAGATTCTTTAATTAAATATTCATTGTAAAAAAACTTTAATTTCTTCAAATTTAATTAAATAAAATTGATATTATTTAATTTTAATTTGAATATGATAATTATTAATATAATGAAATTAATAATTGTAATTGTTAATAAATAATTATATATTATTTATTTAATTCTTTTTTTCCTTTTAATTTTGAAATTGAAGATTCTTTAATTAAATATTCATTGTAAAAAAACTTTAATTTCTTCAAATTTAATTAAATAAAATTTATATTATTTATTTAATTTTAATAATTTGCTTTTGTTTGAATTTTATATTTATATATATATAAGTCTGTAATTAAATATTCATTGTAAAACAAGTCTTGAATTTTTCAAATTTAATTAAATAATATTTATATTCCTTATTTAATTTTAATAATATCTTTTTGTTCGAATTTTTTTTATATATAATGAAATAAATAAATTGAAATTGATAATTATTAAATTGAGAAATTCTTTTTTCTAGATATTTATAGAATTAAATATTTTACGAAGCCGAGTAAAAATTTTATAATTGAATACGTAATTTTAATTTGATAATTAATAATATAATTAAATAAATAATTGTAACCGTTAAATATTATATTTAACAAATTAGTTACTTCTAATTTTTTCGTTTAATTTTTGTTGATAATTTAATAAATTTAAATAAAATTTATATGTATAATTATAATTTTAATTTTAATATGACCATTAATAGTTTAACGAAATAAATAATTGTAATTGTTATGCAATTTTACTGTATTTCATTATCATATGTTCGAAGTGCTGATAGTTAATTTTTATATTTTCAATTTTGCAGTATGGAGTATCACTTGGATGTGACGTTGAGACAGATGCCGGGCAAGGCTACCTGGAACGGTAACTTCGGCAGTTACACTGCCGTGTTGGAGCTGCTTGATGAGCATCATGCAGATATGCTTCGACGTTCATTTCTCTGGCCCCTGTACGAGTTGAGAGACGTACAGTTCTCCGGGCAGATCCTCGATGCACTACTGTGCCGATTGCTTACTCCAGTCGACGGCGATGCCCTCCACTTCGACCTTGGGGGCAAGGTTCCGAGTTTCTCCATGTTTGATTTTGCTCTCATCACAGGACTGCAGATTACGGGTGATGATGCAGCTCGTGCTGATACTCAGAGAGGCAGATTGTACGACACTTACTTTGAGGGACATGGGACGGTGCTGCTGTCGGCTCTGATGGACGCGATCACTAGATGTGACGACATGTTGGATAGACTGAAACTGGATGTTGGGATCTTGACATGTAACAATAATCAACGTACCCCTGTATTTCGATTTTAGAGTTGTACCGTCCACTAAAATGATCGGTCGCATCGCATTTGTAAATCCTCTAATGCATTGTCCAAGAGCCATGAATAAATACTTAAAACATTTCATGCCCTCCGTCTCAATGAAAAAAGTGGAACCGTGATTCGTTGTCCCCAAATTATGACAGTATCTGGCCAATTTAGCATAACTCTCCTCGGCCGAGCCCAATAAATCCTCCAACGCACATTCTTTGGCCTTCAAGGCCTTCTGGTAGCTCATGACCACTCCCTACTCTCGTCGAACGTCGTTAATGATGTCTGAAGGTCTATAGATCGTCCGTGGGTTCTGATACTTGTGCATTATCTGTCGTCCAATAAACCATGATCGAGCTTGTCTGTGATCGTTTTGACGAATCCCCAATTCACAAGTATGTTCCCGTATATATTTGCGAACTACAAAATTCTCATTCGTATCCATCTTAGTCCCTCGCAACCGCCAACGGCAACTGTCGTCAACGCAAACAAGTGTCAACAATGATTTGTTTGATTTCTTTACCTTGAACTCAAAATTGAATTTCAATGCCAGGAGGTGCACAGCTTCCTGTAAAGCTTTCTTCGTTTCAAACAGTTGCTCAACATACAAATCTTCTTCATCGGGAACCACACGTGAAGAATTAGATGAAGGTCTGCTTGTTCCGGCCCCTGAGCGGGATAAACCAATTAAATCCTCATTTGTACATTCATTTACATTCTCACTGTCCTGAACTACTGATTGAATTATGTGCGTCTTAGTGATGTCATGATGATGAACAACTGCCTCGGGAATATTAGTGTCATCCTCGCGAGCTATCTCCACCGTATCCCAAAAATTATTTGCATTGTCATCAGCTCCATCCGAATGTTCATTTCTACCTTCTAAGTCGTCCTTCATCACTAAAGTCACGCAAATTGGTGTCAGTTGCGTTTTGTTCAAATCATACAGATAACTCACGTCAATATCAGATGTAACCTTTGCAGGTGGAATTGAAAATGGCAAATGCTCTTGGAATTGATATCTCAGTACCATATTGTATAGAGATAAATCGACGTTCAGCTTCTTCTGTATATCATGGTACAGTTCGTCGTACGATGTAGTCTCTGTTATATGTGTTGGCATATTACGTTGTCCGTCACTTGTCCATTTCCATGTCCATCGATTATTTTCATCCAACTCAAAATCACCAAAATAACAAACCGGGAGTACAATCCTCATATCTGTGGGCATGACAAAATCGAATTTGTAAATATTTCAAATAGAAACTTATTAAAAAACAAAACAGCACCTAAAATTTGCAATATTTGCATGTTAACAGCCGATTTTTTAGGTTGTTAACAGCCTTAAAATATAACCAATATTTTAGGCCGTTAACAGCCCATATTTTAGGCTGTTAACAGCTTAGTTTGGGCTGTTAACAGCCCAAAATATGGCTGTCAACAGCCTAAAAATAGGCTGTTAACAGGCTATAAATGGGCTGTTAACAGCCCAAAATTGGGCTGTTAACAGCCCAAAATTAGGCTGTTAGGCACAAACAGCCGATTATTTGGCTGTTTTGTTAGTCGATTTTTTAGGCTGTTAACCATTGGACCTTTTCGTTGTTTTTCGTAACAGCCGTTAAGGCAAACCAATCGAAAAGTTATGCAGATGAATTCTTTTCCCATTATGCTTACAATAAATTATATACATCTGCTAAAAAAATTTATCTGCCAACTCCTACGTCGAATCTTAATTTATCAAGTAAAAAACATGCACATATTTAACGAAAACGAAATTAAACATATATAAATGTACTTACTGATTTGAAGTAATTGACC
This sequence comes from Fraxinus excelsior, assembly GCA_019097785.1. Lineage (NCBI taxonomy): Eukaryota > Viridiplantae > Streptophyta > Magnoliopsida > Lamiales > Oleaceae > Fraxinus > Fraxinus excelsior. The sequence continues at coordinate 16,230,535 of CM032631.1, read as the reverse complement.
GAGAATTTTTTTTCTTCAGTTATGGATATTTTTGAGATTTTCAGAGTGTAGAAGATGAGAGAATTTTTATCTGTATTTGAGCTGATTTTGTAATGTTATGTAGGGAGTGTTTGGTTTTTATTTGTTAACTAAAAGGGTAGTGTTGTCTTTTTAACAATATCATATTTTGTAATTATATTATTCACTTAAGGGTAATTTTGTCTTTTAAACACCTTTAGGCCAATTTGAAGTTATTTACTTGTGAAAAAGTCAAAAGGAAATTATGGCCTTTTGACTAGGCCAATTTTAAAGTTACCCCCTAAAGAATGTGTGGTAAAAAAAATGGAAAATTTTAAATTTATGTGCAAAATATTTTATTATATTAACGTGTGATTCTAAATGAATATGAAATTTTTTTTAAAAAAAAATTACTTTAAAAAGAGTTAAAAAGGGACTTAGCATAATTTTTTAGAATATATTTTATGAAAATAAATTTGAAGAAAAAATAATTTGGTACAATGGGACCATCTCTATCGTTCAAAGAATTTTCAAACTAGCCATATGAATTCTTGGACACCATAGCTAATCAAGAGGTATATTCTTACTTAGCCCTCTTTGACAACTATTTTTACAAAATTCTTTTTTTTTCGCTCAAATTCATTTTCAATCACACGTTCTCGCAGTAAAATATTTTTCTACATTAACTCAAAATCTTTTCTGACATTTTAACCACACATTTTTCAAAAAATAGTTATTCCAAAACTTATTTTCTCCAAAAATATCTTCTCAATCGGTGAAAGAAATAAAAGTTCTAACTAGGCAACATATCTTTGAATTTTGTAGGATGGTGAATCTTGTAGGTAAGTGTGTCTTCAATGTGCCATTTTGTTATTCAATCGATTAAATGGAAAAACTAAATAAAATGGTGCAAAAGAGAGGTTATAATAAATAGGAAGACTACGAACCCCTCCAAATATGACACGGCAAGGGGTAGTTTTTTTTTTTTTTTTTTTTTTTGCAATAAAATATTCATATGAGGGGTCCACCCACCATGTGAGGTTTCTGTAAAGGCTATTTTGTATGGATTACACCCAAAGTATTACATGGTGTTGTAATGTCGTTTTGGGGTGTCGTATCCACATGAAAATGGAAAAATTGTCAAACGTTCCAAAAAGTGGTGAATTATCATCTTCAATGTATAGTAAAATTTAATGTTTGAAATGTGAAATTAAAATCAATAAGTTGGAACAGTGAAGCGTCGAAATTCCCTCAATTAGACTGAATCATTCACATCAAATATTCTATTTTTATAACACAGTTAGAGGCTTTCATCTCAACACTCTAATCAGAAGATACATCGTGAAAACCAATTTAATTTACAAATATAATCCTAGAATCTAGACTTATGACATATTTGTACAATTTTATTGGAACAAGATCAAAGATCGACCATATACATCAATCATATAGCAGTATTAATCCGCAAATAAAGTAATATTAAGATTAAAATTCAACAATTAGTTCAATTTAACGATAGAAGAAACATGACTGAATTTATGAAAGATTTGATAAAAGTTAAACTAATCTTAACAATAAGTAATTGAAATTGAAACTCAATAAATAATTTGATTAAACAATGGAAAAAGCATGACTGAATCCATGAAAGATTTAGTGATTATTAAACCGATTTCAATATAAATTCATGAAAAGAAAAGTTTAAATCCTAAGATTATTTAGCAAGAAAAGTCCAATTACATGAAATAATAGATGTAAAATCACCATATCCAATTCAGTTCCTCCCCTACTTCACCAAGATTTTTAGTTCTTCACGAGTTCCTTGAGCCAAAATCAATGGAATAATGAAGAATGAGGCATTCTAGAACATTTTGAGATCTTTTAGGGTTGAGAAATCGTGTCACGATAAGTTTTCATAAGTGTTTGAGTCGTAGAAGGAAACTTGAAATTTTTTCTCCGATTTGGCCTGGGCGGGCGCTCAGTAAACAGCTGGACAGCCTTCAGTGTATTGGTCATAACTTTCAATATCGATGTCCGATTGAGATGATTCAAGATGAGGACTACATTTTTGCTTTAGATACCATATTCCAATTCGATCGTTTTCCATGCCAAAAATTGGTCTCAATATGAGGCTGGAAAGCGGTGCAACATTTTCAACTTGAAAGTTGATATGTGATAATATTTTTGCCATATTTCATCCATTTGACTCATTTCTTCTTCAATTTGACATCTAACACTCTTGAATCTTCATCACAAGATTATAAATAAGTTTAAAATATTTGTACTTTGTCCCTGAACTATCACTTTTCTCCATTTTAGTCCTTTTTCGCTTGATTCTTCCATTTTCCACCGTTTTCACTCATTTGCAACCTAAACCAAGATATAGAAATACTTAGTGCATTTATGCATCAAATAATCATAGAAACACAAATATTAATGGGAGCGTAACAAATGTGTCATTATTATGTACACAGGGAAAAAATCTATAATAAAATGTCAACACAATAATTTTGTTTTTATATTTTTATTAAGATAAAAAATGTTGTTTCTGGAATATCGATTTCTCCTTTAAATAATTCAAATATACTTAGCCCTTATTTGATCCTTATTATTTTCAAAAAATATTTTTTTCTCTATTCTTTTCAACCACGTATTCTTCAATAAAATAATATTACATGTAAACTCAAAACTTTTCATTATTCTTTAACTACAAATTCTTCATCAATTTACTATTCAAAAATATATATTCTTTGCCAAATAATAGAGCTCAAACAAGGGCTCACTATTTTAGATTATCAAGACAACATTTGAACAGAATAACCTAAAGATCAACATGATCAAACAGAAAATGAACAAACAACGTGATTGAAATCAAGATCATAAATTAATTCGAGACCCACTGATTGAATGACACATCCTTGAGACAAATTTGTTATTGTCTCTCATGATAAAAACAAATTTTGTCTTTTAGGGAAGCGTCACAATGAGCAGTAAGAGTTCCAACAAACTCAATATTATGTTTTTGTACTTGAAAAGTCAATATTAGAATTTAGAGAGACGAACGAGATTCAAAGACACGATCTAGTTTTTTTATAGAAAGGCATGCGATTATAGATTTATTTGTGATCATTCGAACAGCCTACAAGCCTCTTCATAATGTTGATAACTGTATAAACATTTTTTTCAAACAAACAAAGGTGTTTGTCCAAACCAAAAAACAAGCGTATGTTATAGTTGATTGTGGACATTAGGTATTCCCGGGCACATACTAGATGGAGAAACCTAAGTAAGTGACTTTTGAATCGAATAGGATCCAAGTCTTTTCCATTCTAAAAATTAATGGTACCCATTGTAACCCAAACCTAAAAGCCTAACTACCAACTGACATACCAACCATTTTTTTACCAAGGTTCAATCAAATTATTCAACTTTCATGTTGAAAGTGATAACTTTGAAATCAAATATTTCATTCAATTTTCAATGATTTTTGATAAATAAATATATCATGTTAATCATCTCGTGGAATTAAATATGAATATACTTGGTCCTGTTAGTTTCGAAGTTCGAGTCCACTTAATTTTGATGTCAAAGTTGCCAAAAATTGCAATTTTTGAAACCATTCTTAAAAAAAAACTGATCCTAAATCTTTAGCACGATTCGTATATTTTGAAAGAAATTAAAAGTTGAATTGAATAGATATATTTAGATAATAACAAATGAAATGTTTGATCAATTGCTTAAGTGCATCTCCAAGAGACTCACTATTTTTAAAGAACATATTTTATCTGACACTACCAATATGTGTGCATCCTGAGCACACATGCCCGAGGAGCATATCTGCTCACTAACAATGGGTAACCTTCTCTGGCTTTACTCCTTGCCCGAGGAGTATATCTGCCCACTAATGATGGGTGACCTCCTCGGGCTTCACTCCTTACCCGAGCACGAGGAGGTGATTTTTCTCATTGGCTTAGGACCTCCTCAAAATTACGACTTTCCAAGAAATTCGAGTCCTGTTGTTAGTGTACTACCTCATCCTAAAAGGATTCTACCATCAGAGTCTCATCTTTATCCAAACACGTGGGTGATACAAAATGATCTAAGTTTACAACTTCCAATCACGTTAGAACTCATAGGGATCTTAACATAGTAATCATACCAGGAATACACTACCTACCTCTATAAATGCATCATTCCAATTCATTATCAAGGTATGTTTTCACATATATTTTTAGCATATATATTCTCTCTCTGACTTAAGCATCGGAGGGAAGACGAAAACACACCTCGCGCCTTTGTTTCAGGTACCAGAAGATCACGTTCGTGTGCATTCTCGGTCGTCAAGCTCGAATCTCAACAAGTGTGATTTTTGGTAACATCATTGGTGCCGTCTGTGGGAAGCGCTACCAAAAGCCATGGTCAATACACGTTCATGTCTTCCTTCAGCAAGCTCATTCGTGCCAGACCCACTTGCGGAGCCCCCAACTCATCAAGAAGAATCATCAGCAGTACCAACTGCTCAACCACATGTGGCTAATGTGGGTGCCTTTGAAGAACTTCATCAATAAGTTGCGACACTGACTCAATTGCTAAGCCAGAGGGATGCCCTTCTGGCTCAGATACTTCCACTAGCACCATCAGTAGGACAACCAGAACCCTAGAAGGGTTCATGACTGATGTTCGAGCTTGGGATACCCGCGAAGCTTATAACATGGTGGATTCGGGGCCTCGGGCGTACCCCTAGTGGCCTCGGCCTCGTGGTTGGTTACTATGGACTCTAGCGAACTAGCGATGATCATACATGATGGAATCGCTGCTGGATTGCAAAATAACATCCAGGGGATGACAGGATTTACCCCTAACGCTCCTTTCACACCGGAAGTGCTCTCCTATCCACTCCCAAGCAGGTTTAAACTCCCTCGCATAAAGGAGTATGATGAAAAAACTGACCTTATCAACCATCTCAATGTATAAACGAACGTCATGAACTTGCAAGTGGCACCAGATCCCGTGATGTGTAAAGCTTTTCCATAAACTTTGACTAACGCTGCTAGAGATTGATTTTCCACCTTAGAGCCCAATTCCATTACTTCATTCTCTGAATTCGCCGACAAGGTTTTCGCCTTCTTTGCTAGTAGCAAACGCATCAAGAAGACGACCGCATCCCTCATACAGCTTAGGCAAGGACCGAATGAATCCTTGCATAATTTCATGACAAAGTTCAATGGGAAATACTTCAAATTCCCGACCTTCACATGACGATATCAATCTCTGCCCTCTCGTATGCTATAAGATACGAGGCCTTGAAGATGTCTCTATCAAAAAACCCGTCGAAGTCCATGATCGAGCTACTTACCAGAGCAAAAAGTATATTAATATGGATGAAACTCTGAACCCGATGAGAAACCCTCACCCGACCTCAGAGAAACCCGAGCACAAAAGGCAACACGATTTTAATCCTCGTCCAGAAGCTCACAAGAACAAGCAGAGGCGTGAGATACAGCCGTGTCACTAACTCATCTAAACACTTCCATGTCAAATATTATGATGGAGATAAAGGATATGTAGGAGCTTAAATGGCCTTCGGGGATGCAGCCCCCTCCTGACATGAGTAAGTATTGTGATTATCATCTGGATCACGGACATACAACGAAGAACTGCAAAGCCTTCAGCGAGAGATTGAGGCTCTGATAAAAATGGGATTTTTAGGCTTACACATTAGTCATGACAAGCACTCGAGGAATGACCGAGACAAAAGGAAAAGGTCCAGAAGGAAGAAGGAATGATTAGCCAGCTGCAGGAACAATTAACATTATTGTTAGGGAATAGCATCGGGAGGAGACTCGAACAATGGGCGTAAGCATTATGCCAGGCAATATAGCCCAATCTCGAGAACGATGCCTTGACATGGAAGAAATCACATTTGGGTCACAGGATTTGGAAGGTTTGTCATATCCATACGCAATCATAACTAATTTTGAGGTAAAGAAGATATTGGTTGACAATGGGAGTGCGACCAACATACTCTCACATGAGGCATACTCTAGGATGAAGATTTCGACCAAACAGCTCAAATATGTTAAAATCCTATTTCAAGGATTTGGAGGCGACACGATTATTCCGAAGGGAATCGTCAATCTTCCCCTTACATTGGGGTCAAATCAAAATCAGGTGACTGAAATCACGTCATTCCAAGTGGTCCGTGCTTTAATGGCCTACAATGCTACACTAGGAAGCCATTACTCAACAAGATCAGAGCTATTGTTTATACTTTCCACCTTGTTATGAAGTTCCTTACCAATAATGGCTTGGGGATAGTACATGTAGACCAATCAGCTGCTAGATAGTGCTACATTACCAGTGTTCGAGGAATAAGTTCCAACATCATGCAAATCTCGTCATCCGCAAAGCTCATCATTCGTATTCCAGAGGGAGTTGCCATTCAACCTCGAGCAGACCACTCGTCAGCCATGGAACACTGATAATCTGAAGATTTGTTACAAGTAGTTTATTTTACCTTCACTTAGTAATTTCTTCCTTTTATTTTTAAGTTTTATCTCGTCTGGCTTGGCTGCCCCGCGTTTTTTAATTTTCAGTTTGTCGAGTTTGCATGCCCACGTTCAATGTTTAGGAAAGATGATTTTACTTGAATAATTAGAGTCGAGATCTCGTCCCAATAAAATGTTCTTAATCTTAAATGATTTCAAAAGCCTTGTCCCGAGCAATCACCTCAGGCCTTGCCATTATGCATGCTTACAAAGCCTTGCCACCGTGCAAGCACCTTAGAACCTTGCGACCAAGCAAGCACCTCAAAGCCTTGCCCTATGTGAGCACCTTCGAGCCTTGCCCTGTGCGAGCACATCCAAGCTTTGCCCCGTGCTTGAACATTAAAACAGCTTGTTTCAGATTCTTCGAGCACCATACTGCTAAAACTCAAGATTGTAGTTTGACTGTATCAAAAATATCGTAGCATGTAGTTCATCGAAAAATAACAATGCTCAGGAACACACGTTGAACATTCAGCTTTGATTGATTCAAGTTTTAGATTCCTTGGGCTTGAGAGCCTGATACTCCTCGAGTCTAATAACCATTTTCTCTTGGCTGGTCATGCCTTCTCAAGGTTGATCATGCCTTACTCTAGGCTGATCATGACTCTAGGATGATCACGCCCTCAAATGGTTGATCATGCCTTTCTCTATGCTGATCATGCCTTACTCTAGGCTGATCACGCTCCTTAAAGGGCTGATCATGGATTCCTCAAGGTTGATCATGCCTTACTCGAGGTTGATCATGCCTCTAGGCTGATCACGTTCCTCAAAAGGCCAATCATGCCTTTCTCTTGGTTGGTCATGCCTTCTCAAGGCTGATCATGTCTTACTCTAGGCCGATCATGCCCCTCAAAGGGTTGATCATGCATTTCTCTTGGCTGGTCATGCCTTCTCAAGGCTAATCATGTCTTACTCTAGGCTAATCATGCCTCTAGGCCCTGATCATGCCGCTAGGCTGATCACGGCCCTCAAAGGGTTGATCATGCCTTTCTCTTGACTGATCATGCCTTACTCTAGGCTGATCATGCCTCTGGCTGATCACGTCCCTCAAATGGCTGATCATGTATTTCTCTAGGTTGATCATGCTTTTAGGCTGATCACGCCCATCAAATGGCTGATCATGTCTTTCTCTTGGCTGATCATGCCTTCTTAAGACTGATCATGGCTTACTCTAGGCTGATCATGCCTTTATCTTAGCTGATCATGCCTTACTTCAAACTAATCATGCCTTACTTCAGGTTGATCATGCCTCTATACCTTGATCATGCCTTTCTCTTGGCTGATCATGCTTTACTTCAGGCTGATCATGCCTTACTCTAGGTTGATCGTGCTTTTAGGCCCTGATCATGCCCCTCAAATGGCTGATCATGCCTTTCTCTTTGCTGGTCATGCCTTACTCTTGGCTGATCATGCATCTAGGCTGATCATGTCCCTCAAAGGGCTGATCATGCCTTTCTCTTAGTTGATCATGCCCCTCAAAGGCTGATCATGCCTCTGGGCTAATCACTCCTCTCAAAGGGCTTATCATGCCTTACTTTAGGCTGATCATGCCTCCCAAAAATCTGTTCATGACTTTCATCTCAAAATATGCATAACCTCAACTACATCACTAGAGAAGCAGTGTTCGTTCCTTATGACGAGTATGCACCCACCCCAGAATCTCAAGCACAAGCCTCTGGCCTGTATGCACGGGAGCCAGTGACACTATCAATATGTGTGCATCCCGAGCACACATGCCCGAGGAGTATATCTGCCCACTAACGATAGGTGACCTCATCAAGCTTCACTCCTTACTCGAGCACGAGGAGGTGATTTTCCCCATTAGCTTAGGACCTCCTCAAAGTTACGACTTTCCAATGAATTCGAATCCTGTTGTTAGTATACTACCTCATCCTTAAAGGATTCTACCATCAGAGTCCCATCTTTATCCAAACACGTAGATAATACAAAACTATCTAAGTTAGAACTTCCAATCACGTTAGAACTCCTAGGGATTTTAACATAGTAATCCTACCAGGAATACACTACCTACATCTATAAATACATCATTCCAATTCATTATCAAGGTATGTTTTCATATATATTTTCAGCATATATATTTTCTCTCTGACTTAAGCATCGGAGGGACGATAAAGACACACATCGACGCTTTTGTTTCAGGTACTAAAAGATCACGTTCGTGTGCATTCTAGATCGTCAAGATCGGACTTCAACATGTGCGATTTTACTATCATTTCGAGAGTATCTATAAATTTAGAAAGTTAAAATTTTGAAGTATTCCAACAACCTCTTTATATTTAATGCTTAATTTTACTACTCTCAAAAAAATATTTATTGTTTTTGTTTATCTTTTATTTTAACTACTTTTTCTTTAAATTATTTTATTATTTTTTTACATTGAAAATTGAATTATTTTGAATGGATTTAATTATAAAGAGAAAATCACGCTCTAAATTAAAATGTCAATTTAAAAAATATATTGGAGCATGGTTTTAAATTTCAAACTCTACGATGTATCCGTCTAATAACCATTGGAAAACATATCTGCGCACAATGATGCCGACCCATTTAACCTAGTCCGGCTCCGAGAAACGGTACTATTAGTGGGCATCTATAGAGAAATCAAAACCTGCTTAAACCATGATAAGCAGCGAAGCGAAGGGAGGCATATTGGATAGGCTGTCACAGCTCGAGGACCTGTACTTCCCTCGCGCGGTACAATCCTCCGCAGCCACTCCATCCCAACGCAAGTCCCTCCTCCTCGATCTCCTTTCTCGCGACGTCGCCGTTTTCTTAGGTACCCGCTTTCTCTTAATCTGATTTGAATTGGTTCCTAGTATATGCTTATTTATGTACGTATGTATGTGTGTATGCCTGTAACAGTCTTTTTAAGTAATTGCGTATGTGTTTTTGATCATAGATATGTTAAAAGTGATCAATTATTCAAAGTCCCTTCAAATTTATTTTATAATTTTCGAGTTTTCTTCCGTCTTTTGCTGAAGTTAGATATGGATAGTGAGGTCCATTTTTTGTTTATGGACAATTCATATGATGTAATTTCATGTGCTTAGATTATATTAACTCGTTCCCACGGTTAAGAGGGAAATGCTTGATGCACTGCACATTGCATTTGATTGTGGACGTATTCAAATGCACAAACTAACATGGATTGCTTCACAAGTTCATGAATTTTTTACTTTTGATCTAATCCTGTACTTAATTTGATGAATTTAGAGCGGTATGGATCAAAATTATCCCTTGAGGAACTCAAAGAATTTGATGTGCTGAAAGATGATTATGAAATCAATTGGCATTTAAATCGGCTAAGGAGTGTCATCAGTCCAACCGAGGAGGATAAGAAGTCTAAGTCTGCAAAGATCAGGAATCGAAGGCTAGCATTTATGGATAACTTAATGGCAGGTGGGCAATACTTTTCTGAGGATGCAATGAGGGAGAGAGAGCCCTATTTGCATCATGAGTATGTGGGAAAATTTCAGGACCTGAGTGGGAGGAGCATGGCGAGGCCTGGGGAGCGGTGGTCGGAGACATTGATGAGGCGATCTGAGGAGGCCATATTAGTGGAGAAAATTAGGGTGGAGCAGCAACGATTGGGTGTGGCTCAGAGTGATTGGGTTGGAATTGAAAGAGAAAGGCAAGAAGAAGAAGAGGAAGAAGAGGAGGAAGAAGAAGAGGAAGAGGAGGAGGAGGAAGAAGAGGAGGAGGAGGAGGAAGAAGAAGAAGGTGGAAGTAAGGGGGAGATGGAGAAGGGAAGAGAGGACTTGACAGGTGGCCTCAATACTAAAAACTCTAGCAGCTTTGAGGTAAAAAAGTACTGTCTTTTGATCAATTCAATTTGCATTCTTAGTTTCATATGCTCCTTTTCTTTTTATATGTTGATGCACATCCTCAAACAAATAAATCTTCCCTTTTCTGTTTTAGATTAATATAGGCAACCGGTTTTGCCAATTGTGATTCATAATTTTGGTAAAAGTTTCTATTATTGTTTCTTCCTGATTGTACTTGTCTTCACACAAGAGTTATGTTAAAACTTGTTCTTTAATTATTATCTGAAACCTTGTTACTCATCAGACCATAGAGGTATTGAATGATCTGGCCATCCTTATATTTAAGTGTTCACATATCTTTTTCACATGACATGTGTGTTACCTTTTTGTTTCGTGCATTGACACTGTGAAGAGAGCTCCTACTGCTCTTTAGTTTACTATAGGTAGCCCACATTTGAACCCCCATCCTTTAAAAACTCATTTTGAACCACAAATTCTCCCAATAAAAATTTTTTACACGTGACCGAAAGCTTTTCCCTACTTTTTAACAACAAATTCTCCAAAAAATCACTGTTCCAAAATCTATTCTCCTGAAAAATGGGGCTCAAACAAACCTTTAATGTTAAATGTTTAGTGCTGTTTCCTTCTAGATTTGTTGGTTAGTTTAAGTTAAATATTTTGAAACTGAGATATTTTTGCATAGCATATAGCTATGAAAATCCTGTAGTTGGTAGAAATAACTGTAACTTCTATTAATGTAAATAACTGTGGTAAATCTTTCACTTGTATGTGTGCCGATCTTTTATTTGCATTTTTAGGCTGAATATTTATTTTTCTTTTCAGAACATCTATCTGTCTTCACCTCTGAAAAAAATAGTTGAAGTATTGAAAAGGGTACTATCAAAGCATATGACCTATAGAGAAGTAGTTTTCGAATGTGATAGCAGCATCCATGGAGTCATCAGATTTGTTCTATTTTTCCTTTAATTAACACCCCTAGAAAAATAAGGAAAATTCTGAAGATCAATGTTTCCTTAATATATGCACTAACTAATGTCAATTTCTATGCGTAGAAAGCTTTTCAGAGACTCCTTCCATTCTTTAACTACAGACAGATTTCAGAAATCACTCCTTTTATCAACATACCATGTTGGCGATCTTTAAATTCCATTTCCCTATTTGCACTATCTCAAGTCCAAAGTTCCTAAATGAGAGAAATGCTGATTTTTTAGTTATGAGCTGCCTTTTTGTAATCTGAAAAATGGGAAAAGTGTGATAAAAATAATTTGACCTTCCAAAATAGAATTTTTATTTTGTCGTCTCCATGTGAAGTGTAGTGGATGGACTTCTTTAGAGAACTATGTCATTTGACTCATTATATTCGTAATATGATGTCAACCATGTTATGACTATTAAAATAGGTTGCATAAATGATGTGATTAGATTATTAGCTTTCTACATTCTCTGTTTGAACTATGGGCATCTTAGTGCGTCATAGTGTAGGCAAAGAATAGATCCTCGGTCAGGCCATATCTATCATTTGGGTTCCTTTTTATATTGCTGCCTGGAGTTTTCATAACTACCTTCACTAACTAGTGTAGTTGGCTTAATATTGATTTGATACTCAAGATCCATGTGAGTTGCCAGATGGCATGGATTTTGTGATTGTTTCTCCCCTTCCCAATTTGTTATGAAGATCTTTTGGTTGCATTTAGGCATCTTGACTTTTATATTGTTCTACGAGTTCTGCGTCGTTTTACTGGAACAAAAGAAATAAAAAAAAAAGTCCTAGCTTTTATCCATACTGTGAGCTGGAATTATAGGATAACTGACTTTTAAAGGAAATCTGGGCAACTAGAATAGGGCCTATTTGGCAGGGAAAAGCCAAAATCTTTTTCTGGGACTAAGAAGCTGCTCTTGAACTTGTTTGAATAATTTTCTGGAAGTGCTGGGTTATAACAACTTTTAGAGGAAGCTCTTCTACAAAATTATAAACAAAAGCAGAAGTCGTGCCAAACGGCCCCTAAGTAGCAATTCATAGTTTCTTGTGAAGCTAGTTTTCTGATTTTTTTCATTTTCGTTTTCTTTTTATGACATGCTGGATCCGTATAAAAAGAAATTAGAAACAATCCATTTTATGTGCTCCTTTTAAGCACGTATCAACTTCGTGAAAGCTAGAAAGAAGGTTGAAAATGGCATATCCATAATTTTTCTTTCTCAGTTATTGCTGCTGTTTTAAAATATGATCTTATAATTTTTAAGTTTACCAGCTTCACTCGAATCATGGGGTCTACAACAATGGGCAATCTTCAACCGCAGAACCCATTGGGGAAGATAGTTCGTCACCTGAGGAGATGAAAGATCGGATGGAGCAGTTCACCTATATCATGCAGCAAAAGTTTTTGGCAGGGGAAGATCATCAGCATCTGGACTACTCCAAAATTGACGAGGATGAGACCTTAGACGATCACTGGATGAAAGAAGTAAATCACGACGCTGAAGAAAAATACTTTGATGATATCTGAGAAGAATAGCTGCTACACAACTGGCCGGTGTCATATTTTCTTTATGTTTTCATATTATCAAGCCAGTAGAATTCACTTGTTGTAATTATGTAGGTCTTGTTTTTGTTCATATCGTATCAAAACCCATTTTTCTTTTAGAAAAACCACTGCTTGTGCCATTTTGTTCCTATTATGAATTGAGAAGCATATCCTTCTATGAACACTCTGAATGCTAAGCCTCTGGTTGGAAAGAATTTTTGTGTAAACTTCGTTATCAATGTCGAATAAGTTGAGAGTGGACGTGTTAGGAAAATATATCGCCCGATCCTGCTCTACATTCGTAATTTAAGCTCGTGTTTGTTCTTTCTTTGATAAGGTAGACACTACATGGCTCTAAACGACGATGGGTGCCTTAGCCGTCTCATTCTCCAACTAAGAGACGAACGAAATCCAGAAAAAGCTCTCTAACTTTAAATCCATTTTTGCTATTAATAATTTAAATCCATGAATTTTCCCACCCCTCAATTGGAAAAAGCCAACAAATCTCTTGTAATTAATTAATTAATTAATTGTGTAATATTTTCCTCAACATAACTGCCGCAACCATCCAATACTAATCCTAGACTCCTAGTTGAATAAGGAAATATGGGAGATACTCTCCTCTTTCCATAATTCAAAATCTAACTTTTATATATTTTGTGAGAGAACATAAATCTTCATTAGCAAATCCCACAATTTTCTTCTACATTTTGATTCACAATGAATTTCAAGACACCACCGGTGGATGATTACTGTCGTGCATGGCAGGCTTATGATCTCGATGTACCAAGAATCGGGCCAGGTAAAGAAGGTGATCATTTTCTCATCCAAGTTCACATGGAGAAAACTTATTTTCCGTTGGAGGAAGAAGACGACGAAGAGAAGCCAGATTATCTACTCGATTACGAATGCAATACGAACATTTCGACATTTTGGGAACCTTGTGAGAGATTAGAGCGCAACAACTTGCCATCGAATAGAATCACGAAAATCCTTTGTGAGGTTGGAGTGCCATTGCATAGACAGGGTTTCATGTTGGACCGAATCTCGGACGAGGCTGATGAAATTGCCAATGCACCCTTCAACAAGTACAAGAAGATTTTGTCCATGATTGTTTCCATAAGTATAGTGGCTGAAGCCAATGATGAACCGTCCTTCGAAGATTAGTTTTTTTTTTTTTTTTTAAATTCTTATTTTTATTTGGGATTAATTCCTAGTGTTATATTTGTTTCCCTTTGTCGCTTTGTTCATATTACATAAACATCAAGGTTTTCCAATCAATGACTCAATATTCATATTACATAAACATCACTTTTGTTTTCGAAAAATTGTGGACACACAATATAAACAATAATTGATTTTCTAAATGCAAAAAACGATATTTTGAATAGTGATTTTTTTGAAGAATATATGATTAAAAAAGTTTTAAGTTTACGTGTAAATGTATAATTAAAAATGAGTATAAAAAATAAATTATTTTGAAATAATAATTGTCAAATAAAGTCAAAGATCCATTAATAACAATGCAATGAGTGTTCAGCTTACTCGCATGAAGAAACCGCGTGAGTGGATTTCACTTGCCACAGTGTCAACTTCATCAGAGCTTTAACTGGCTCAAAAATATTCGTTAGGTGTCATTTAGTGCGATTTTATTTATAATTACTAAGAATAAAATTATTTAATGATTGACGCGATTGAGACATATTTTCTAATTATTATCATATTTCTAATTGGAAATTTAATAACTTAATTATTAACGTCATTCAGAATTATTTTTTACCCTCAGTAAATTTTTATTATTCAAATCACAGTTAGTATTTTGAATAATGTTATTCGTAGTCGCTCACTACGACGATCGCCCTACATAATATACATATGTGGTTATTTAATATATTGATGCAGTAGTTTTTTATTTACTCATACCTCAAATAATTACTTGTGTATGTCACGAAGGACGACGTCGTAGTGTGCGATTACAAATAACATTATTACCAATACTTTAGTAGGCAAATTTAGTGTCCGTTCGACACCCATTTATTTATTTTACAAGAGCATTTTCAACAACATATTCACAAAATTAAATATTTTACACGTACACTGAAATTTTATTTTCCATACTTTTTAACCACACGTTCTCCTAAAATACTATCTAAAACTCATTTTTCCCAATTATCCCAAAAATACTGTTTAAAACTCTTTTTTTTTTTCCCTCTTAGATAGATTTTAAATGTACAATAGGACATTGATTTGGACCGCTACAACCTTCTAAATAAAAAGGATTAAATCTATATTTGTTCACTCAACTTTATATTTGGTGTTACTATAGTCACTAAATTTGATTTTGTTTCACTATAGCCATCCAACTTTATATTTAATATCACCATGATCGTCCAATTTGATTTTATTTTATCATGACCACCCAATTTCATATAATGTTTCATTATGATCACTGAAATTCATATAACGTTTCACCGTGATCATCCAATTTTTTTTATTTTTATTTTCACAATTTTCACTAATTTTTTTTAAAAAAAATGGTAACTTTGCATTGTATATATAAAATAAATTTAGAAAAATATAAAATAAAACCTTATTTTAGGAAAATGAAAAAAAAAAACTTATTTAGAGAAAATTACTTAAAAAATAAAATAAAAAAGAATTTTAAAAAAATGTTAATTAAAAAAATTTATTTGGAAAAATAAAATAAATAAAAACTTATTTTAAAGTTAGATGGTCATTAGTTGATTTAACGTGAAGAAAAAAAAGAAAAGGGAGTCATAGGTCTGTCGTTGTCTGTAATTCAGAGAGAGAACCAGCTCATAGGTCTCTCCTGGTCTAACAAAGCTTTCTCTTTTCGATTAGATCCATCTACAGCATTGCTTTAATTCGATTCGAATATTCAAAATTCTATTCAAATAGGGCATTGTTCTATTGCCCGAATCTAATTAAATTCATGATAGTTGCGAGTTTTTGGAAACATTGTCATTTTCATTAATTTGGAAAATTTTATCCATAGAAAATAAATTTGCGGATTTTATTTGAATTTTGAGCATGGATTCATTATCTGGGGTGAGCGAAGAGCTTGCGGAGATCGAGGGACAGATTTCTGATATCTTTCGAGCTCTTTCGTGAGTATTTTTACATTCTGTTCCTTTATGTTCCAATGCGCTTGTGTTGTTCATATTTATTTGATGTATCTCAATTTGTGTGCATGTGCATATGTACATTTATATACATCATGTGTAGGTTTATGTATTATTCAATTGACTAATTGAAAATGCAGGAATGGATTTCAAAAATTGGAGAAGATCAAAGACTCCAATAGGCAGAGCAGGCAGCTTGAAGAGCTCACAGCCAAGATGCGTGAATGTAAGAGGTATTTGATTCAGCACCTATGCGTATCCATGTGAACAATGCATGCAATAAGACCTCAGCAAGGATTGGTAACAATCAGTGAAGTAATTGTTAATTTTACCTTTTACAGTAGACGACTTAAATGGAAATGTTGATAAATATTAAAAGTTAGTTATTGGATTAAATTATTAGATACCAGATAAGCATGGCATTTATTGTGAGAAAATTTATGTTTAGTGATCACAGCCAATGAAACGGATAGCTAAGGGATGTGTTTAGAGGAACTTGATTTTAATAAGAACACCAATTTTTTTTTTCTCGGAGTATTCTCTAGCATGGAAATGAGATGAAGTTCAAGCAAGTTCTAGGGATCAAACTGAAGTCGTATTAGAAGATTAGGACTCCATGGAAACCCAATCTTGCACATATAATGAAAATGAACTAACTACTTACTCTCTGACATCTTACTTTTGTTTCTGATCTTCAGTTGACCCAATATCTGCACTAAGATTTGAACATCAATCACAAGTTCATAACACCAGCTCAATGTAGTTTTAAATAATGTTTATAGCCATAACTTGAAGATTGTATTATAAACAGATATTGAAGGCAATGCTTATTATGTTATTCGAATTTTTATAGCATTAATGTTTGAGCTTTGCAGAACCTTGACCGCCTGCCATGATCAGAAATAACTACAGCCAGAGTGTTTAGTATTTACACAACCAAATCTAATCCGAAGGCAATGATGAAATTTTTTTTGCACGTAATAGAGAGGTTTTAAGCCCCCATTTGTCTGCCACACATAGGACTCAAATAAAGCATAGAATTAGGCTTGTAAATAAAGGACATCAAATTTAGAGCGATTTAGTCAAATCAGACCTACATCTGCTACCCAGTATCCCTCGAAGCAGAGTTCTGCGCAATGATGCTTCTCCTCTATCTTTTTCATGCAAAGCAGAGACACACATGCATCCAAAAAAGAGCAGCACGGTAATCTTTCTCTCTCTCTTTCTCTCTCCAGGCTTATTAAAGAATTTGACAGATCATCAAAGGATTCAGAGTATAAAAATGATTCAGATACAAACAAGATGCTGAGCGAGAAAAAGCAAACAATGGTCAGCTTCCTTATTGAACTTTCGAATGTTTTATATGCTAGAAATAGTTGCTTTATTATTCTCTAATGCCTTTTCTGCCCTTGTGCAGATTAAAGAATTGAATTCGTATGTGGCTCTCAAAAAACAGTAAGTTCCTCGTAGAGTTGCTACCTTCCAATTCATAGAGCATCTTGCTGTTTAATTACCGTGTTAACTGTCCTGTATTGTTTATTTCTGTTTTCATATCCCTCTGGCTTAATTAGGCCATTTTATGTTTTTGTGCGACTTCCACACTAGACGAAATTATGTTTGTGAAAGTCCCAAATCAACCACGAAATATATATTTCTATTAATGCACAATATTGTTGTTTCTTGACCGTGGCTCATGAATTCTTGTCTTTCTCGCCCCAATAACTTGATGTTCTTGTATTTTGTTGGTCTCCATCTTAACTAGTTAAAAACTTCTTAGTATATGGAAACTTTTAGGTTTCGTATAATTTGACGATATATTAGTGATGGAATTGTATGTTGATGATATTATTTGTATCTGAAATATTGTCAACTGATAAGATTATGATGTTCAAGGCACTGAAATATATGGTTATGGATTTGATCAGTTTAGTTCCAAACAGATTGTTCTTTCCCTTGCCCATCTATTTTATTTCTATTTTTCTGAAGTGAATTTCTAACTTAAACTGAGCCGAACTGGACTAAAGTCAATTAGGTTTCTACAGTTGCTCTTATTGTTCCCATTACATTAAAGTTCCAAATTTTTCTCACTGTAGTATGCACCTATCACGCTTCTCTTCCCGTACCTGCAAGACAATTAGGGTGCATATAATATTTTACACACCGAATCTCAGCATAGTACTAGTTTATATGATTTTGATAAGCTTGATTCCAATGAAAAAACACTGACTCGGTTGTCCAAGTGGTTGAAAAAGCTCTTTCAAGAGCAAAAGCACATAAAGGAGATATTAAATCATGATTTTGAAGGTAGGGATGGGGATAGGCCATTCATGGAAAAAATCAATAAAAAAATCATCGAAGAGAAAACAAGCATGTTTGGTGGTGATCAGATAGATGATGCGCTTATGAAAAGCTAAATTCTGCATATGGAGACTATGGGGGAGGAGGGCTGGGTCTAGGGAACGACACTGTATGTTCTGTGTTGTGGTATTACTTTGGTAAAGTTTTTGATTTTAAAAGTCTTTTTTCTACAATTATTTTGTAGTGTGATATTTAGTTCAGTCTGGTTTCATTTTGGAAGTGTTTGATTTTGTGAAGCCGAAATTGATCATAACTGAGTGGAGTAGATTAGTTTTCCAATTTTTGGTACTCGGTCTGAGTTCAGTTCATAAATAGATTTTGCACTCTCCTAATGGAAATTAATTCCTTAAAGAGTTACCGCACTTGGAACATTTACATCAGGGGAACAATGTGATCTTGCTCATGATGGAGCAGCCTTAATGACTTCTTAGCGAAGTTAAATACTTGTAAACAAGTTCTTATGATTCAGATGCAAAAAGTCAATGGAGTAATTTGTTTGCAGTTGTGACATTATAAATTTTTTCTTCCAGAAGTACAGTTGTCTTCCTCTAGTTCATTTGAAAACTCTTCTCAAAAAATAATTTCCTTAATATCATAAGCTGGAACTCAGCCATTTTCATTCAGTTCTTGATAACATTCTACATTGTTAGTTTCTTCCTGGTGTGCTGATCTGGTGAAATTTTTTGTCTCGTGTCATGCAGTTCCTTATGTGGTTGTTATTCATATTTTTCTTCATGATGCTCAAGGTACACAAGCAATCTTGAAAACAAACGAGTAGATCTCTTTGAGGGCCCTGGTGAAGGATTTGCAGAAGAAAATGTCTTGCTCGCTTCTAGTAAGCAATTCCCTCCACAATTTCCATCTCTGAACATCCACAGACACAAAATAACAATAGAAAAAGAAGAATTGACATTACATTGTGGCTTAAAATGTTTGTAACATATAATATTAAAACATATTCATTTGAAAAAAAAAAAGGTTTGAAAAAGTACTGGCATTTGCCATTTGTAATTGTAATGTTGCTGAAGGATGGCTCCAAGGAAGGAGAAACAAAGATCAATTTATCAGAGGTAACACTGTATGCTAGTCTGGGCATGGGAAAGGGATTGTGCCAATATTTTGAGGCAAGCTTTAGTGCATTTGTTATTCTGGATTTTAGAATCTGAGGAAGGCATAAATTGTAGAAAGAATAATTTGTTTTCACCTTCTTTTCTTCATGTTATGATATTGGAAATGGGGTAGATACAGTTTTATTTTCTTAGCCTCCATCGCTACTTCAATATTTGGGTAAAAGACGAGCTAAAGAAAAGATATCCCCAGACACATTAATGTATACTTTAGCTTATTGAAATGATTCTGCAACAAAATTCCATACGTAAAATGGAAATTGTTGAAAAGATAGGTAACCTATAGCCACTGGACTTTTTGTGAAATGCTCTGTAGCTTTAATAATTTCATAGATATAAAAACGAGGGAAATAATAAAATTCTTGACATTGCGGTGAATTTGACAGGTGTATAGCAGGAGGTTCGAACAATCAGAGTAGTGAAATTGTTTTGTTATTTATTTGTAACTTCACCAAATTTCTTTTTCGCTTGAATCCTTGTTCACTACATCTGTCGTCTTTCTAATGTACTTCTCTTAATTTGTTTTGCAATTTGCTTGAAATCCATACACAAGTTTTCACCCCATGAATATATCTTAATTTTTTTCAGTCTGCTGCACACAAAATTCAAAATTCACATTTTGTCACGAATTTTGTTTTACTTGTTTAATTTGTTTTCTTTGATGAAGCTTTCTGTTGATGAACACAATATTGCAGATATGACAAATCAGCAGCTAGTGGATCAGGGAAATCAGATGACAGATGAGACTGATCAAGCAATTGAGAGATCAAAGAAGGTTAGTAGTTTTCAGTGAACAGCAAAATTTAAAATTACCAAGGAAAGTCTTCGATTGATCACTTATCTGCTAATTGATTTATTGCCAACAAGATATATCAATTCTGTCTCCCTCCTGTGCTAGGGATATACTGAACGAAGGCATTTGCTAAGATTGAAGGACCTGAGCATGCTTTCTGGCATTGTTGTTTCTTTGTTTCTAGGTTTTTGTCTGCTTGCTTTTGTTGTTTCTTTGGATGCTAAGAAAACCAGTAGTCAAACTCATGGAAACAGAAACTGACATTTCGTACGGGTGAAAATTTATGACAAATTCCGGATTCATGCACTGGTATCTGGGTGTGACATGTTTGACAAAAAGATGCTTTAATCGTAATTAAGGGGCATTTGCAATTGGGACATTGCATAATTTTATTCATTTAATAATTTGTTTTACAAAAAGAAAAAAATGGCAAGTGCCTAGACTACATATTTACCATCTTTTTGAAACAAGAGAGACAGAACTCATTGTGACTTAAAATCAGTTGCCAAGTCAAACCTTATTTCCAACTAGGGTTGCTGTCATCCAGTCAAACTGGTCTGTGACTTGTGCCCAGTAAAGGAAACAAAGTGCGCCAACTTAGTCAGCCAAACTCAATTGGAAAAATGCGTTTGTGTAATGGTTGTAGAGCTCATTTTTCTGTCTATTCTAAGCAATTTGGGAATGAAGAACATCTTCAAACTAGCCTGAGGAGGATTGTTGGAAATTTACAACTTCAATGATTATACTTGTGTAGTAGTTTGTGAGAATAAAAGTTGAATTAGTTTCTCATTTTTCCATTTAGCTTCCGGCCACTATAAGTCAACATTCTTTACCTGTTAAACCTTACAATCTTGCTAGCTGCTAACTTTGTTGCACCAGTTGTAATGAGCTGAGTTGGATAACTAGCCAATGAACATGAATTGTGCTCTAGTCAAATTGGCCAAAAATTATACGTTTATGTTACTAACAATTACCTTAACCTTATTTACCACTCAAACAATTACTTACTGATCCTGGCCAGGGCATAGTATTCACCGAGATTAATTGTTTGTACAAGTTTGCCAGTTCATGATGATTTGAGCCTCCCTAACATTCTGTGAAGTTCTAAATGAATCTTTGACATTTACGGTCAAGTTTCTCTCATTCATGGTGGAAACTCTAGTTTGTTAGGTGGTTCGTAACATGAAAAGTGGAAATTTTAGTCCCAAGGTTCCAATTAATAATGTTTTATTAGATAATTAGTCATATTGTTGGTTTTTCATATTATTGGTTTTCCTCCCTGCCTCCTCCATCTTTCCTATTTATATTCGTTCAGACCCAAAAATGTGCAAAATAGTTTATGTGCTGGACTTCATCCATTTTTATATAAGAAGGCCTCTGCCAGTGTGAGATATATATATGCATTTTTAAGTAACCAGAAGAAAGTCAAAACAAGCCATTCTTTTGTACTCCCAAGATGTACAATCTACTTTTTTCATCCACTACACCAGATGGTCTACTGGAATGGGGATATACATAGCCTTCAGTCAGAGTGTACTTCTCAACATTTAAAAGCATGATTTTTAACGCTCACTTTGTGACAGGTTGTCCACGAGACTATTGATGTTGGAACAGAGACTGCTGCAGCACTCAAAGCTCAGGTTTGTAATTTGGAACAAAAAAACCCCCGAATGTGCAATGATTAAGACGTGGGACTTGTGACATTAAGCCCCTTCCCCCTCTCCTCTCTTTCTCTCTCTTACTCCCTCTCTATTTTATGTGCTTAGACTGAACAAATGAGCAGGATAGTTAATGAGCTGGACTCCATCCATTTTTCAATTAAGAAAGCTTCACAGCTTGTCAGGGAAATTGGTAGGCAGGTCAATCTCCAAGATATCACATCCCTTTCGTGTCATATGTCTAATGGTCCTTTTTATTCAGTTTCACTTACTTTGATTTCTTAATCAGGTTGCTACTGATCGATGCATTATGGCCCTACTTTTCCTTATTGTGGTTGGTGTTATAGCTATTATCATTGTAAAGGTTTGTATATATTTAATTTTTACCGTCTTTATGCATGTCTGAACTTCTCATAATGTGGTAGAGAAGGGATGTCATAATTGGGGTTTTGAATAAGACGACCTTTTGATTTTTCATTTTGTCGTTGAAAAAGGAATAAGAATGAGTGCTATGCTTTAAACGTGTTCCTAGGGCTGCTAGATACAGAGATCATTATATTTTGTTATCATTTATTAGGGATAATACATGACTCGTGATGGTAGCTTGAAGTTTATATGTGCTTGCTCACTTCCCACCCTATACTTGTCAAAAGTGCCAAATCAGACTTGTTTTATTTTTCTAGTTGACGTTCAGGCCTAGGAGTCGCGGGCATTCAAATGTTATTTATGTGTATTATCATCTGGTTTGTTGATCCCTATACGATGTCTGAATTACTGTTTGTTGAATTTTTAGATCGTGAACCCAAATAACAAAGACATTCAAGACATACCAGGATTAGCTCCTCCAGCTCCCAGTCGAAAACTACTTTGGAACCCTAATTGAAGAGCGCTACAAGCAAATCACAATACGAGGCTGCACATGACATGTTTTCTGATTGGATTGATTCTTTAGCTTGTTAGGCTACTGGAGGAATCTGGCTTTACCAAAACCTTGTGTGGTTAAATCAACTATATATTTTCTGAATCGATCAACAGATTTTGGAATGTGGCAGCTACTCAATCTGTATTGATCTAAAATGATTGAACTGGAAATTTGTTTGGTTTTTATTCTACTATATCCTAATATATGTTTTCTCATTGGATGAAGCAGATACGTTGTCTATGCAATATGCATTGGCATTGTTACATTAATTCTTATACACAACATTTCTTCACTCTTTCCTTTTGCCTATTATTAGCTGATGGGCTGTAAATTCTCTAGTGTCTAGGTATTTCCATCATTCCATGAATTAAATTTACAGGTATGTCCATTTGTAGTTGTCATAGAAATATGGAAGTTGCTATATTCATTTACAGAATAACCGTGCTAACACAATTCAAAATCAGCATCCAGTACTTATATCCATGTACATAGAAACAGAATTTCATATATACTTCAACAAATATGAAGCAAATGAATTGAATGTTTTGTACAAGGAAAGAATAATTACTGTTACATTGATAATTTTAGAGACAGGTAGTCTTGATTATGCTCTTCTTCTTGTGCACATTATGGTCCTTAATGAATCTGACGTACAGGTTCGTCCTGCTCGTGTCACTCTCTGTAAGTGTCGTGTTTCGACCACCTTCTGACATGTTCTTCACGAATTCATCAAGCTTACTCCAATTCTCAGCTTCGAACAATCGCTTATTCATTCTTAGATATGTAAATGCAGCGAGTCCATTTCCAGAATCTGACAGGCTTGTTGCCAACACTTGTGAATATGCACCAGAATCATACCTCTCCAGAGCATTTTCTCCAGCAAGTTGTGTTCCAGCAGATTTGGTAGCCATCTTCACTTGTCGAACTAGACCTTCAGGCGAGCAATTAGCCCTCTCTGGCTGTTCTCCGTCCCTCATTTCCATACATGTAAAATTGAACACTACTCCATATTTACTTAACATTCGCGCTATTGCCAAATAACCATCTCGATTCCTAGTATTGTAGTATCCAGCAGTTAATTCAGCTGCATGTGATCTTGTTTTGTAGTGCCAATGGATTCCTGCTACTTTTCCTGATAGTATAGCTCCGGTTCCTTCGAATATTCTTTGTGCAGCTGACAAGATTTTAACTCCGTGCTCGACTAGCTTACCAGAATACCATTCTAAGAAAAAATGCCCATATTCAGTGTTCCATGTACCTTCCCTTTGGAAAAATCCTGTTTCTTCTGGTAATTGGTTGTATTGGCCTGCGTCGTGAGGGCCTTCGAGTCCCCAGGCAGTCTTCCCAATCCCCTCGGCTGCAGCTGCCAATGAGGCTCTCATATACTGTTTACATAACACATGTTCAACTTAATTCATCACGTTTAGTCAATAATGAACAAGATTTTTAGCTACTCTTTTTTAATAATTTTGTACCTTGTCATAGCACTGGAATTCACCAATTCCTGGAAATCTCCAAGTGCCATTGCTTTCTGGATAGGATGGATATCTTAGCTCACCACAAGGCCCCAACCCCACTTGAATTTCCTAAAAGAATAGAAATTAACTTAAAACTACCAAGACAATGAGCAAAACTATCCAAGAAAGTTAAAAAATGGCTTACCACTATAACATTTCCCAAGTAGTGGTTGAATCTTTCTCTGAAACTCCTCATATAATCGGAGTAGACCTGAATTGGAGTTCGACCTCTTAGCACAGGCAATGAATCGCAGCCCAACGATATATACTCAGGGTTGCGTCGCCCTGATTTATCGGTGTACACAAGATCAGGATTATTGCTCATCTCTTCAAGCACCCATGGGGGTAGAGGGATGCTGCAAAAATAAAACATCAACTATGTATTAAGTCACAAAAATAGATGTCACACTAACATTTCTAAATTATCAAATGGTACACATGTCGTGCACTTGTTAAGCTCTTGTTTTGTTCTACTTAAAAAGTTGATTAAAGTCTAAACCAAAATTAAAAATTAATTTTAACAATGCTTTCTATCAAAATTTATCAAAATCTACTAAAAATATGATTTTTATCTATACCAGTCGAGGGAAATTTACATATACAATTTGGAGAGGATTATGCATAACTTAAGTGGAAAAAACTCCAATTGACATCCTAGTATACATACCTGCAAGAGTCTCCAACATTGCCACCACACTGATGAAAAGACATAACAACTTGAAGTTTCAGACCAAGCTTTTGCACCATCTTTACAAGCTCAGCATATCCTTCCCAGTTATATTTCAAAGGCCCCTCTTTCTCCACCAATCCCCACCACACGTCGACCATGACTCCCTCGACTCCTGAATTTTTCAACGCCAATAAACTAGCATACATCGCCCTCGCTTTGTTTAAATTCCCCCCAACCAATATGGTATCGAGTGGTAGCATCACAAAAACAGGTACTCTCAAACCACTATAGCTATGAGGGGCTACTAGCTCATGAAGTCTCTCTCTTTTCTCATTTTTTCTTCCTTGTAACAATGAAAATCGAGTTGCTTCGTGCATTGAACACTTTGCGTGAAGCTGGCACGACCACGACTTAGTTTGAGCAAAACTCACTATACTTGAAAACTCATCACGAGTTTTTAAACCTCGATTATCTTTCACATTGATAAACGAAATCGATGAGCGAAGTGCAAAAGCCATGTTTTTGTGAAAGAAAAGAGAGATAGGATTAATGAATGAAGGTTGGGAAATTATGTATATATTTATAAAGAAAAGTTCTACGTTGGATGTATAAGTAGACAATTCTGGTGGGTCTGCTATTGTTTGAAAACAGAAAAAAAAAGTACAAAATATCAGAAAATAGGATATTTTGAAGGAAATTTGATGTCAATGTCGTAGGGTTTATGGATTAACGACGTAATGATCCTAACTTCTCGAACAATAATGGAAAAAAACAGAAGAAAAAGATTAAGATTATATCGAATTGCCATTAACGTGAGAGTCAAGGCTACATATTTTTCACTTTATGCGTATTTAAATTAAGCTCTGAACATTATACTTTAAAATTCATTTTCTCCAAAGTTTATTTTCAACCACATGTTCTTCCATTATAATAATGTTGCATGTAAATTTAAACTTTTTCTCTAAATTTTAGTCATATATTCTTCAAAAAATCATTTTTTACAAAATATATTCTGAAAAATAGATTTCAAATCGAGTCTAGATGTGATGGAGAAATTTTCTTTTCGTTCAATTTAACGTCTACTTTGTAAACCCTCTAAAAAAAACACTTTTTATGTAAAAAGGTGAAAGTTGGGAACCCAAAAAGTTTGAGAGTTGTGGTAAAAGGATCACATTTAGCAAGATGTGGTAAAACTTTATCACAAGAAAAATTTACCAAGTAATTATTTTATATCAAGCAATCGAATATTTAATTTTATGATCAAGCATTACTCGATGATGCATGAATGACTCTATACCTTTCCATGTATATCAAAACAATAAGTTACATTGAAAATATCTCGTTTAATTTTTCGACGAGTCAACTTAAAATTTTCAAATTCTCAACCATAGCTATGTGATAATCAATGGGTGGCTTTCTTTTGGCCACCCCACTTAAATCCCACAAACTTTGTTCCACACATATACATATGTGGATGGAAAAAAAAAAAAAAAAAAAAAAAAACTTTTCAAATATTTGAGTTCACACTACTTTTTAGTTGATTTTTAGATATTTGCTTTCATTTTCTTCAAATTTTGTTTCTTTGAATGGACAATATTAGTAAGTAATTAAAGAATCCAACAAAAAATAATAATTATGGAAAAATAGAGTATGTTTCCTTTCAATATATGTGATCGACATCATTTGTACATGACGCAATTTATCGAAGAAAATAAAAAGACATCATTCTTAGTATATACCATATGGCGAGTCCAATCCGACTGCTCAGCATTGATATTTTGGCTTGGTTCACTTTTTGTTGTGTTGTTCTCATGTGTGGTTCACTTGGTTTGTGGAGCTAATTCTATGTTGAATTTAAACCTTTGATCATATGAATTTAATCATCTTCTTATCATAACAAATAATTCACATAAATGTGTATCACAGTTTTGAGTAAAACAAATGCCTCGTTCGGTAGGGATTAAAATCTAATTAAAATTAAAAATATGATCGTTATTGGATCTCACTCGTCTAATAAAAGTCAACAATAACGTCTAGTTTTCAATTTAGTTCTGATTTTAATCCCTACCGAACGGCCCTAAAATATTAAGGGAGAACCCGATTTACCGAATAATATATAATTATTTTTCCGTAATACATGAAAAAATAACTTTTCCTCACGGTACAAGGGTGAGAACTAGAAATAGATTTTGAAATAGACATATAAGTATATTGCTAGCTACAATATATTTTCATTTTATTTTTATTTTCGCCTTAGTATAATTTTATAAATATTTATAAATATTTTTCTTATTATTTACTTCCAATTAAACTATGATATTCAGGTTTAGACTCACAATCAACTGGGCATCTTGTTCGCTTGTAAATATGCCGCAAGTACACGGGTCGAGAACAAGTAGTATAACGGACCTTTGAAATCCGAGTCGATCCCACGAAGGGTGTTAGCTCGATTATTAGCGTATTGATTCAAATTAACGAAAATGACACACACATTTAAAAATTAGAATTTAGACTAAAAAGACACGATTTTGATTTAAAAATATAAAATGACAAATAAAAAGTAAAAAGGTGTTGATTTTAAAAAGACGTTGGAATTTATGATTTCGCTTAACATTTACTTCATTAATATCAATTCAATTACGCGCTTATGCAAATTACCAAAATAAGTAGTTAGACCCGATTTTTCAATTTTAGTTAATATCCCATCTCGAGGTCATATTAATCCTAATCGATTAATTCGTATCACATATCTCTATGTTGATAAAAACATAACCAACAGCATTAATTTTTGTGAAAATACTCAATGGATCACCTGAAGTAGATGTATATCTCTATATCATCTAGACGCGCCTAGTATACTAGACAAACTCAGGGTATCAATCATTTCGGTCTAGTAAATGTAATTATTTTTCAACAATCACATAAACACCTAATTACAACATCTATTGTCTCACAAAAATGAAGTAATTTTAACATGATGATCAATACACTAATATTTTGATAACAAATGCATAACAATAATCATACAAAACATATCATGATATTAATGAAATATTTAGGTTAAGCTACTACATAAATTCTAACAAAATAATTTAGATCATCATCATAATATTATAACAAAGGAGATTATTCATATTATACATGCCAAACTTTGGAAATATAATGGAAGAACACAAAAGTTTGAAGATACAACCCTTTTTAGTATAGCTTTGAACTCCTCCAATGATTTCTCCAAGTTTCTTTGATGAAATATCCTAATTGTTGTCAACTTTTCTTCCGAGATGAACCAAGAAAAAGATAAAAGAAAGAAAATGAAAAGAAAAGAAGCCAAAAACATTTTTGAGGGAAAATGGGAGATATTCTCCTTGGTAGGTAAAATAATGATAGTCAAATTAGTATATTTAATCATCTAACTTGTCTACTAAGTTATAAAAAATAGATATTAATAAAATTAGATATTATGAGATATTTTGTGACACAAAATAAATATCCCAAAATATCTATCATTAAAGTCTTGAAAAATTGCACTCCAAGTCCTCCAACTTTGGTCTTGTACAATTTGATCCTCGAATTTACATTTTTGTTCACTTTAAGTCATTTTTCTTCCTTTTTGGCTCCGTTCTTCGTCTAATAGGGGTTTAAGCGTATAAAAGTGAAAATTACGCAATTATAAATAGAAACCGACTCAACTTCAATTCTAATTAAATCCGAAAAGCGCCCAATAAGTGTGTTTTTACACACTTATCACACCCCCAAACTTGAGCTCTTGCTCGTCCCGAACAAGATTAACTCCTAACATAATCATGCAAATGCGATAATGATCAACATATTAGACACCTTGCCAAATATATCAAAGAGTTTTAAAATTGTATATCAATTTACAGCCATGCTCCAAATAATGCTATCAAAAATCATTTTAGCTTATCCAATGTTCGATCAGTGTAATGTGTGCATAGCCACTTTCAATCATCGTCTAAATTAGGAAACAATTATCTAGATGAAATTTTTTTAAATTGGCTACAACCCAACCCTCGGTGGTCAAATATATCATTTCACGCTCGTGAGATTTACACATTCAAATAAATATTTCATTTATTTTCCCAAGGTGTAAATCTAAAGGTTGCTCTCAATCACACTTTTCTTTTATTGCTCTAGTTCGGCTGGGTCTAACTGGCATTTTCAACATCTAAAAATGTGAGGATTCTCCACAAATGAGTGTTTCCACATTCAAGTTTATACCAAGTAAGTCAAACCTACTAGTTATCTAAACCCAAAATCAATCACAATTGCACCAAATCAAAATTTTCAATGAAAACTCAAGATTGACCTCACTCCCTTAAGCTTTCTTTCTGACCCTTGTAACGAGCTTTAGGTTGATAACTCCCCGATTGTTTAGACCAAAGGGTACCGGGTTTTGAAATACCCCAACGAACTTAATAATTCGAGTCAAAAAGGCTACAAAGCAAGACTTAAGATTCAACAAGTACAATGTTCTTTTTAAGCATAATAAATCAAACGGGGCTTAGATCCTTTCACGCTCGTGAGATTCACACATTCAAATAGATATTTCATTTATTTTCCCAAGTTGTAAATGTAAAGGTTGCTCTCAAAAAGAACATTGTACTTGTTAAATCCCAGTAGTTCGGGACTCATCGAACAAGTGGCATACACTCAAAATTTTCAACGCCCAGGGTACAATCCATATTCACAAACTTACAACCCTGGTTGGCGTAATCATCCCAACTTCTCTTATGGGAACAATCAGAATGTGTTGAATCCTAAACCACAAGAAAAGAAAGAAGGTTGGGAAGAGGCCATTGCTAAACTGGCAAACCATCAATTGCAATACCAAGAATCCAATGATGCCTCTTTGAAAAATTTGGAAAGGCAAGTGGGCCAAATTGCAAAACTTCTCTCTGAGAAGCCTCAAGGGGCTTTACCGAGTAATATTGAAACAAACCCTACAGAGAATGTGCAAGCCATTACTACCAGAAGTGGGATGCAATTGCCTGAACCCACGGTAGTACGCCCCAAGGCTCAAGCAAACAAGGCACCAATTGAAGAAAATGAGGTGGTACAAGAACCGAGAGAGATTGATGAACCAGAGTCATCATCATCAAAGGCTCCAACACCAGTCAAAGCTTATGTACCACTTATTCCCTTCCCACAGAAGCTCCAAAAGCATAAATTGGATGTTCAATTTGGTAAGTTTTTGGAGGTTTTCAAAAAGCTACACATTAATATCCCGTTTGCAGATGCTCTAGCTCAAATGCCGAGCTATGCTAAATTCATGAAAGACATCCCTTCTAACAAAAGAAAGTTTGAGGAGCATAAGATGGTGATGCTAACTGAAGAGTGTAGTGCCATCCTTCAAAACAAGTTACCTCCGAAAATCAAAGATCCGGGAAGCTTTACTATTCCATGCGCCATTGGTGATTTAAATATTAGTAAAGCATTGTGTGATCTTGGAGCGAGCATTAATTCAATGCCATTATCTATCTTTCGAAAGTTGGGATTGGGAAAAGCTAAGGCTACTACGGTATCCTTACAATTGGCCGATCGTTCAATCAAATATCCTCGGGGTGTTGTTGAGGATGTGTTAGTGAAAGTTGACAAGTTCATCTTTCCAGCTGACTTCATTATTCTTGACATGGAGGAGGATCGTGATATCCCTATCATTTTAGGGCTGCCATTTCTTGCCACCGATCGAGCCTTGATCGACGTGCAAGAAGGAAAAGTCATTTTACGGGTACAAGATGAGCAAGTTACATTTAATATCTTGAAAGCAATCAAGTACCCGTCGGCATCCGATACCTGTTTTAGAGTGGATGTCATTAATTAATTGGTTGCCGACTCTTTTTATGGACGTTCTGAGGATCATCTTGAAAAATGCGTTATGAGTTCGTCACATATTAAGGATGGGGATCCAGATGTTGAGAGCATGGCAAGTTACTTAAATGCTATACCTTCCTATGCATACTTGAGACCCCCACATTTTGAGAATTTAGACAAGATTTCTTCATCACCGCTTCCATCTCTTCAAAAAGCACCCGTGCTTGAATTGAAAACTCTTCCACCTCATTTGAGGTACGCTTATTTTTGTGAATCATCCACGTTTCCAGCTATCATTTCTAACTCTTTGAGTGAGCTAGACGTAGATAAGCTACTTCGAGTCTTACGGGAACACAAAGAATCAATTGGGTGGACGATTGTTGATATTCGAGGAATTAGTCCGTCCTTTTATATGCACAAGATACTGATGAAGAATGACTTTAAGCCATCAGTCGAGCATCAAAGGCGACTGAATCCGAATATGAAGGAAGTGGTAAGAGCTGAAGTTGTTAAATGGCTTGACGCAGGCATTATCTATCCCATTTCTGATAGTCCATGGGTAAGTCCTATTCAAGTCGTGCCAAAGAAAGGAGGTATCACTGTGGTGGAAAATGTAGTTTTCTCTTGGTCCTCCGGGGCTATTGGAATTTTATTGTAGCCCGAATAACCATCAAGAAAACAATAATGCGAATACCCTGCCAACCGCTCAAGCATTTGATCTATGAAAGGAAGAGGAAAATGATCATTTCTAGTCGCAGTGTTCAACTTGCGGTAATTAATACACACTCTCCAACCAGTCACGGGTCTGGTAGGTATCAGTTCATTTTCTTCATTTTCCACCACAGTGATACCTCCTTTCTTTGGCACGACTTGAATAGGACTTACCCATGGACTATCAGAAATGGGATAGATAATGCCTGCGTCAAGCCATTTAACAACTTCAGCTTTACCACTTCCTTCATATTCGGATTCAGTCGCCTTTGATGCTCGACTGATGGCTTAAAGTCATTCTTCATCAGTATCTTGTGCATATAAAAGGACGGACTAATTCCTCGAATATCAACAATCGTCCACCCAATTGATTCTTTGTGTTCCCGTAAGACTCGAAGTAGCTTATCTACGTCTAGCTCACTCAAAGAGTTAGAAATGATAGCTGGAAGCGTGGATGATTCACCCAAATAAGCGTACCTCAAATGAGGTGGAAGAGTTTTCAATTCAAGCATGGGTGCTTTTTGAAGAGATGGAAGCGGTGATGAAGAAATCTTGTCTAAATTCTCAAAATGTGGGGGTCTCAAGTATGCATGGGAAGGTATAGCATTTAAGTAACTTGCCATGCTCTCAACATCTGGATCCCCATCCTTAATATGTGATGAACTCATAACGCATTTTTCAAGATGATCCTCAGAACGTCCATAAAAAGAGTGGCAACCAATTAATCAATGACATCCACTCTAAAACAGGTATCGGATGCCGACGGGTACTTTATTGCTTTCAAGATATTAAATGTAACTTGCTCATCTTGTACCCGTAAAATGACTTTTCCTTCTTGCACGTCGATCAAGGCTCGATCGGTGGCAAGAAATGGATGCCCTAAAATGATAGGGATATCACGATCTTCCTCCATGTCAAGAATAATGAAGTCAGCTGGAAAGATGAACTTGTCGACTTTCACTAACACATCCTCAACAACACCCCGAGGATATTTGATTGAACGATCGGCCAATTGTAAGGATACCGTAGTAGCCTTAGCTTTTCCCAATCCCAACTTTCGAAAGATAGATAATGGCATTAAATTAATGCTCGCTCCAAGATCACACAATGCTTTACTAATATTTAAATCACCAATGGCGCATGGAATAGTAAAGCTTCCTGGATCTTTGATTTTCGGAGGTAACTTGTTTTGAAGGATGGCACTACACTCTTCAGTTAGCATCACCGTCTCATGCTCCTCAAACTTCCTTTTGTTAGAAAGGATGTCTTTCATGAATTTAGCATAGCTCGACATTTGAGCTAGAGCATCTGCAAACGGGATATTAATGTGTAGCTTTTTGAAAACCTCCAAAAACTTACCAAATTGAACATCCAATTTATGCTTTTAGAGCTTCTGTGGGAAGGGAATAAGTGGTACATAAGCTTTGACTGGTGTTGGAGCCTTTGATGATGACGACTCTGGTTCATCAATCTCTCTCGATTCTTGTACCACCTCATTTTCTTCAATTGGTGCCTTGTTTGCTTGAGCCTTGGGACGTACTACCGTGGGTTCAGGCAATTACATCCCACTTCTGGTAGTAATGGCTTGCACATTCTCTGTAGGGTTTGTTTCAGTATTACTCAGTAAAGCCCCTTGAGGCCTCTCAGAGAGAAGTTTTACAATTTGGCCCACTTGCCTTTCCAAATTTTTCAAAAAGGCATATTGCGTTCTTGGTATTGCAATTGATGGTTTGCCAGTTTAGCAATGACCTCTTCCCAACCTTCTTTCTTCTCTTGTGGTTTAGGATTCAACACATTCTGATTGTTCCCATAAGAGAAGTTGGGATGATTACGCCAACCAGGGTTGTAAGTTTGTGAATATGGATTGTACCCTGGGCGTTGAAAATTTTGAGTGTATGCCACTTGTTCGGTGAGTCCCGAACTACTGGCAATCAAGGGACAACTTGAACTATGATGGTTTGCTCCACACATATCACAAATAGGCGGTGATTGTATCATGTGAGCAGAATGAGAGCTCGATGAAGATGTAGAAAGCCCTTCTACCTTCCGTGCTAGAGAGTCGATCTTGGATAAAACCAAAGAGTATGCTTCACTATCTCGAGCTCCACTAACTCCCATTTTAGCACGTCTATCTGGCCACATTGCACTTTGTTCACTCATCACCTCAAATAACTCATACGCCTCTCGGATACTTTTGTTTTGAATGGATCCATTTTACGATGTATCCACATTTGATCGGTGAGATGGAGTTAAACCGGCATAGAAGTATTGGACTTGTTGTGCTAGAGTAATCCCATTGTTTGGGCACTTTCTGAGCATGTCTTTAAACCTCTCTCAAGCCTCCTGAAAAGTTTTCGAGTTAAGTTGTTGAAAAGTGGTTATGTCGTGTTTGAGTTTGGCAACACGAGCGGGTAGAAAGAATTTTGTTCTAAATTTTTGTACCAACTCTACCCAACTCGTGATACTCCTTGAAGGTAGAGTGTCAAGCCACTCTCTTGCCTTATCTTTTAGGGTATGCACGAATAACCTCATTCTGATAACCTCTTCACTCACACCTTCATAAGTGAAATTGCTAACAATTTCCATAAATCGCGCAACGTGAGCATGAAGGTTTTCATCTATTCTCCTATAAAATGATATGGTGTTGGAGAATAAATTGATCACATCCGGCCTCAGTTGAAAATTTGGATGACCGTAAGAAGGATAGATGATGCTCGCTTGATTTTCTACCACAGGAAGGTTCAAGAAATCCCGAAACAACATATCTTTTTCATTTACCACGGGATTTTGGATTCTACCCGCCTGGTTATCGAAACCAGGTGGAATACCATCTCGAGGATTATGTTCGGGTCGAGCATTTGGGTCTCCATTTCCTCCTTGTTGCTCCATTTCCAGTTGTTGTCTTTTCCTTAACTCGTTCTGTTCACGCAACCTCTTTCGAAAAGTCTCTTCTATTTCTGGATCAAATTCGAGAAGATCAAGACTTCGCTAACGATGCATATAAAATCAACGAGTTTGGAAATTTGAAAATCTGAAGACAAACTTACTTTTGGATTTAAAGGATACAGTTAAAAATAAGAAATAAAGTTCGTTAAAGTGAATAACAATTAAACTAGTAAATTGATCAAAATACTCCTCGACAAAGGCGCTAAAAACTTGTTCGCTTGTAAATATGCTGCAAGTGGACGGGTCGAGAACAAGTAGTATAACGGACCTTTGAAGTCCGAGTCAAACCCGCGAAGGGTGTTAGCTCTATTACTAGCATATTGATTCAAATTAACAAAAATGACACACACATTTAAAAATTAGAATTTAGACTAAAAAGACACGATTTTGATTTAAAAATATAAAATGACAAATAAAAAGTAAAAAGGTGTTGATTTTAAAAAGACGTTGGAATTTATGATTTCGCTTAACATTTACTTCATTAATATCAATTCAATTACGCGCTTATGCAAATTACCAAAATAAGTAGTTAGACCCGATTTTTCAATTTTAGTTGATACCCCCTCTCGAGGTCATATTAACCCTAATCGATTAATTCGTATCACATATCTCTATGTCGATAAAAACATAACCAACAACATGAATTTTTGTGAAAATACTCAATGGATCACCAGAGGTAGATGTATATCTCTATATCATCTAGACGCGCCTAGTATACTAGACAAACTCAGGGTATCAATCATTTCGATCAAGTAAATGTAATTATTTTTCAACAATCACATAAACACCTAATTATAACATCTATTGTCGTCACAAAAATGAAGTAATTTTAACATAATGATCAATACACTAATATTTTGATAACAAATGCATAACAATAATCATACAAAACATATCATGTTATTAATGAAATATTTAGGTTAAGCTACTACATAAATTCCAACAAAATAACTTAGATCATCATTATAATATTATAACAAAGGAGATTATTCATATTATACATGTCAAACTTTGGAAAAATAATGGAAGAACACAAAAGTTTGAAGATACAACCCTTTTTAGTACAGTTTTGAACTCCTCCAATGATTTCTCCAAGTTTCTTTTATGAAATCTCCTAGTTGTTGTCAACTTTTCTTCCAAGATGAACCAAGAACAAAATAAAAGAAAGAAAATGAAAAGAAAAGAAGCCAAAAACGTTTTTGAGGGAAAATGGGAGATATTATCCTTGGTAGGTAAAATAATGATAGCCAAAGTAGTATATTTAATCATCTAACTTGTCTACTAAGTTATAAAAAATAGAATATTAATAAAATTAGATATTATGGGATATTTTGTGACATAAAACAAATATCCCAAAATATCTATCATTAAAGTCTTGAAAAATTACACTCCAAGTCCTCCAACTTTGGTCTTGTACATTCTAATTAATAGTTTAAATTGAGCCTAGTGAATTGCCCATATCATGACTAGAAAGCTTTCCCGAGTTTCCCACGGGACTGATAAGCGGAAACTAACACAGCGCTATAAAGACAAATTGATTCTCCGGGTGTCTTCATTCAAGGCGGAAAGACAAGAGATTCTCGAGTTCACAACCGGACTCTCCTCCCATTTCTTTCGTGCGAATACGACACACTTTTATGCTCTTTCTTGCTCGAGTGAGTCTTCTGCAAGCAACAAGGACAATAGGCTCCAGTAAAGATGCTTTAATTTGCCTTTAAGACCTGATCTGTCCAACTCCTGCAATTGCTCTTCTATTGTAGTCTACTCTATATTGGCATATTGGCTCGTCCTCTGGAAGGGCTACTAGTCTTCACAAGCTATTGATCTACTATATAAGCAGAAAGGGGATTCTTGCTGAAAAGTACCGACGCACGAACCACAATTGTGTATATATAGTTAGTTGTATTGTAGTCAAAAGGGGTGCTGGCTCGCACAACCGCACTTCCCCGTTTCTTGGCTGGTCCGTTGCTTGCTGGGTTTGAGTCCCGCTTGCCCTTAATTTAAAGTAGTTTGGCTTTCATACCTTTCTTACCTGCCTCGGCACCCCACCCCTTAAGCGGGGGGCTCAGATCTTTTGATCCTCGAATTTACATTTTTGTTCACTTTAAGTCTTTTTTCTTCCTTTTTCGCTCCGTTCTTCGTCTAATAGGGGTTTAAGCTTATAAAAGTAAAAATTACACAATTATGCATAGAAATCGACTCAACTTCAATTCTAATTAAATCCGAAAAGTGCCCAATAAGTGTGTTTTTACACACTTATCACATCTAACCAAGAAACAAACATATTTATAAATTATTAATATTCGACCGTCAAATTAACTAATTAAACTAAAATTAAGGGTACAATATAAAATTAATAAGGAAATTGTTTAAAATGTCCACTTTTCCCTGATGCACTGGGCGCAAGATCTAGGCCATTGTTTAAAATGTTTGCTAAATAAAAATTATTGTTGGTCAATTTGTGGTGTAATTACTTGTACGAATTAGAACGGGAGATTTAGCCCCAAGCTTCATTCTTTAAAATCCATGCTTAATCATACATTTTTCATAAAATAATTTTGCACGTAAATTCAAAATATCTTTCCTACTTTTTAATCATTTATTCTTCAAAAAATCACCATTGGACGATAAAGAGATGCTGCTCAAATCGAGGGACCATCATCATATCAACCCTAAAGAATGAGGTCAAACAAGGCTTGGTATAAAGGTGTGTACGATTTAGGGCTTTAAGTAAAAATCGTCAAATCGGAACACCGAGCCGAAACCGCATTTTAGAAACCGTCGATTTGGTGCCACGTGGACCCGTCAATGAAATGATTTTAACCAAATCAAACTGGTAAAAAACGGTTTGGTTTAGGTTTAAGATAATTACGGTTTAAAACCAAACCGGACCGGCGAAAAAATATAATAATAATAATAATAATAATAATAATAATAATGATGATGATGAATTTTTTTTTAAATTCATCTAAATATACAAAATTCAATAGTTTTGTCATTTGTATGTATTTTTGTCAATTTATAATTTTCTATTACATATATATTATTATTACCAAATAATCCTAATTTATATCTAATAATCTCAAGACTAATATAATATATCAAAAACTATTTTCCTCTTTAGGATTCAAATTTCTACATTTGCTTCTGAGTCTGCATTCTCAAATAGATGTCAGATATTTGATTCATTTAGGAGTTTATTAGGTGCAAGGATGGTTGAGGCTTGTATATGCGGAAAAAAAATGGTTTCAAATTAAAAATGAAGCTATAGTGCTACACCAATATTTAGATGAAATAGAAGCATTTGATGATTCAATGAAAGTTGTGGCAGATGGTTTATATTTTCTATTACCATATTTTTAGAGATTTTCTTATCTATCTAGTATCTAATAATATATAACGAATGCATTTGTTTGACAAATGAGACTATGAATTACGTATGACAATAATTGGTGTTTGAGTATTTGTGAGAAACTGAATTCGTAACAATATACAACGGTAAGTTTGTGTAATTGTTATGTTTAGATATTATAAACAATTGATTTATTATTATGTTTGGTTATTCTCTCTGTTTAATCAGTAATTTTATTTTTCAGATATGATGATTACGATATCTTGTTGAACATCATTATTTTTTTGGGCTTTATATTTAGTTTAGTAGACTTGTATTGTAACGTTATCGTAACGTCTTAGCCTAAAATAGCAAACAAAAACTATATTTTAGTTTATTGTGATTTCACTTTGATTTAGTTGGTATTTAAATTTGTAGTAGATATAGTTTGTTTTAGATTTATTGCTAATAAGATATAAATATATATTGAATTCAATGAATTAATGTCATAAAAGTAGACAGATAAAAAAATATACGGCGAAACCGGCGGTTTAAAATCGGACCAAACCGTTAGGTTTAGGTTTGAATTTTTTTCAAACCGTTCAAAATGGTTTGGTTTAGATTTGAGTTTTTCTCAAATCGGTTTAAACGGTTTGGTTTGAAAATTTGTCAAAAACCGCAAAAATCGGACCGCTTACACCTCTAGTACGATTTGCGTGCATTAGAGTTTATTTTGCTGTGCAATTTGAGTGATTCTTAAAGTAGCCTCTTTTTTTGTTTTCCTAATTTCTTATTGACAAGGATTTTTTATGTAAAATTTCTTAAATATCCTTGTATAAAACATCCTTTTTCTTACAAATATTGATGGAGATATAATGAAGGAAAAGATGTAAAAAATTTTGAGTTGAGGAGGAAAAGTAGTTCAATATGAAAGCCATCTGTGTTTGTTCTTTATCTCCACGCCTATGCTTAAATAGTAAAATCTCGATGGCATCTACCAAATATTAACTTAATTTATCGCTATACTCGACAGTTGAAAATTTTATTTTTCTAGATCTTTTTAATTTTATTTACAATGCTTCTCATATTTTATTGTAATTCATTATTCTATGAAAACAAGTGTGTCCTTGTTCCTTAACAATGGAACATAGAACTGCAGACAGTTTTGTGAAGTAGGGGTAAGTCGGGCATCGCAGGCAACCCTCCTTCAGACAGTTCATCATGCCCTCTTCATCTTCTCTTTTGGAAGCAAGCTACAACTGAAATTGATTGTTTGCATGTTGTGAAACCAACCACCGTATTAAGATGTTGAAGTTATATGACACAATATTGAAGTATTAGATCAAGTAAAAGAATAATAAAGACAAGAAATATGAGAGATGAATTAAGAGATTTTATTGACTTAGGAATAATAGAGAAAAGAGAAAATTACAATGGATCCTATAATTCTAGTAATATATTTTTTCACGCTTATAAAATTGTATGGAAGTGTCTAATATTTATAGGGAATATATAGGGGTCGTCCAAACCCTCTTAATAGAATTGTTGATGAAGTAGGATGCCAAAAAGATCGAGTCCAAAACAAAATAGGAGAAGAAAATGCAGAAAAGCGGAACAGAACAGATGGCGCTGCAGCTTGGTCATAGCGCCGAACAATCTGCCCGGTTTTTTTTTTTTTTTGCTCTAAATTGTTTTTTTTGTCCCGAACTTTTCTTCAAGTCCAATACTAATTTCCAACTCCCAATGGACTTCCAAAATAAAACTTGAACTTGACATGGGGCTCCAATAGCATTCCAAACTTGAATTCTCCTTGATGTGCACTTCAATTAGGATTCTTAAATACTTCAACAAAGAAATTTGGGTCACACCGACCCAAATTTCAACACTACACCATATATCGTAATTTATGCAGTAGCACCTCAAAGCAGATTGATAGGTTCTCCTTAACATAAAATGAGTTGTCGTTTGGTCAAATGGATACTATTTTTCACCTCAGATATTTGGAGCAATAGACCCCTTAGCGTATTGAGAAAACAATGTTGATATTAGAACAATTTTTGGTTTCAAAACACTCTTCTATTCCTTTTACTCTATTTTGGTTCTTAGCGTGTGGGTAGCACGACCACTTCACCTAAATAATCATTTCTTATTTGTCAAGCTGAGCAATCCTTACACCTGATGCAGTTCAAATATTGTGTACTGAGGGTGTTGCACAACCGGATTTTCAAATTTTTAAGGGAGGAATATGACTTTGTGAAATTCAGTTTTGCACAGTTACTTCTATCCATCCTTGATGGAGATCGAATATATAAGCTGTTCGTCAGACAAGATAATCGATCATATTCTTTCGATTCTTCCTATAAAATTTGAGGTTTGAACCAACATTCTTTTATAGAGTTAACAATACCTCGACTTTTATTACCAATTTTGATTTTGAGGAAAATACTTTAAATGCAAGAAGTTCTGCTTATATGATATATTAAGAGCATGTTTGGGAGTGATTAAAATTCAATTAAATTGAAAATATAGTTGTTATTGGGTCTCACTCGTCTAGTAAAAGTCGACAATAACGGCTGGTTTTTCAATTTTAATCTGATTTTAATCTCTATTGAACACATCTTAAGTTTTGAAAACCATTTTTTGAAAAAATAAGCAGAAGCAAGAACAATTACACAGTATTTTTTTTTCCTTTTTAATCAAACAATACACGTATTAACTTAATCCACATGTCATTAAGAAAGAGATGGAAATTATACCGACTGTCATCTAGGATGTAAATCTTGAACTCCTCCTTAAAATCGACAACCTCCTAAAAGCTCCCCAATTCTTTCTTGATGTATTTCCGATTACAAGGAACGAATAGATGGACGTTTCATATTTGAGTTTAATTCACATACTCACTTTATAGTTCACTTTGTGTTTTCAACACATGAGACAAAGTGAGAAGGAAATAGAACTCTCGAAAAAGTATTTCACGTAAATTTTTATGTTCAGTGTCTTCTCTTCTAAGTATCTAATGAATCCCATTTATAGCTGGAAACTATAGCTTTATTTTATTTTTTCAATTAACAATTCAATTAAAAAACTAAAACCACCCCTATACCTAGCATGAGGTGGCACCACTTTACCGGAAGAGAAAATTTATCTCACATACCAAGAATTTGACATTATTGATTTGTGTCATTGCTCGGCACATCAAAAAATGCAACTTAATAAATATGAGTTTATTAATTACACAGTAGTCGATGGACAATATGTGAATATTCCCGTACTACCCCTCGTTGGTCTCGAGGGACGGACCCGATGAAAAAAATGGGATCACTGATCAAAGTTGAATACTCAAATGTGAAAACAGATTTTATTATAGATTCATAATTAATTGTGTTCCTGTCCTATATGGTTAAATCCCTCTTCTACTAAAAGAGGCAATCCGCAGTTTACTATTCATTCTTGACGTATTTTTTTTCCTAATTTATCCTCCCTCTTATAAGAAATTCCCTGAAAAAGGCAGAAAAATGAGATTCTTCCAGTCTCAATTGTTGACTTTGATGTTCATATGACAAAAAAAAAAAAAAAAACTATTAACTATAGTCGGTGAAACAAAAAGGTGAGGACTTTTGCCTATCACATTAACCGTAGACGGTCAAAAATGTAGGCGCCTTTTGTATAGTTTCAATAACTTTTGATATTTTTGTAGTCAGTTAATTTTTGTAGTCGGCTGAAGAGCTTAGTCTATTTATATGGGAGAACTAATGAAGAAAAATTTATTCAATTATCGAGAATTTCTTAACATTTATTGCTGTTTACTGTAAGTCTATCGAAAAATTTATTTTAGTTTTTATTTTTATATTAGATATATATTTTGCATGTTTAGTATTTCATTAAATAAAAATACAATTGTGTTCCATGTTTAAGATTTTACAATTGTGTTCCATGTTTAAGATTTTTGTAAGTAGTTAGGTATAGTTAATTTTTTTTTTTTTTTTGTATGTTTAGCATGTAAATACCATTATGTTGATCTTTAAATCATGAAAATATTTATTTTACTCCATTATGTTTTTCAGCTTGTACGACTAAGTTTTGAAGTTTTGATATTGCAGCAGAACATAAACTTTTACTGTAAGTATTTATATGTAAAAGTTATTTTTGTTTATATTATTATTACTTTTGCATATTTAATATTTCTTAAATAAATATAATTGTGTTCGATTTTTGTAAGTAGTTAGGTATAGTTAATATTGTTTGTGTAGATTTAGTATTTCTCTATGTTTCACAATAATGCTTATATTATTATTATTACTTTATTATTTCTTTAAATAGTTAATTTTGTTTGTGTAGATTTAGTATTTCCCTATATTTCACAATAAATTCTGAATCATATTAGGCCCCTGTTTGAGCCACCTTT
This sequence comes from Fraxinus excelsior, assembly GCA_019097785.1. Taxonomy (NCBI): domain Eukaryota; kingdom Viridiplantae; phylum Streptophyta; class Magnoliopsida; order Lamiales; family Oleaceae; genus Fraxinus; species Fraxinus excelsior. The sequence goes on along the minus strand of CM032631.1, from coordinate 16,188,252 downwards.
TTTGAAAATGAGAATGAAAAATATAGCCGTTATTGGGGCCCACACAAGAGATAGAGAATTTGAATTTAAATGTTGATGTGATGGATAACGGTCATATTTTTCATTTTAGTAAGGAAAAAAGGTGGCTCAAACAGGGGCTAGATTAACTTAATAAGTTTGTGAACATATCATTTTAGTATTATTATTGGGGTGGGTATCTTCCATTACAGTTAAAGAGTTGTGCGAAAACATTAAATTTTTACTAATTAAATTACAACAATTAATAATACTTACATAAAATTATACCTGAATTAATGTATATAAAAAATCGTTCAAAAATTGAATGGGAAAGAAAATAATAAAAAAAAATTAGTAGAAACGTCTCCCCGTTCGCGCACGGGGAGAATGAAACTCCCTGTGCGCGCGCACCAGGAGACACCACTCCCCGTGCGCACAGAGGAGAAATAATTTTTTTTTTCCTCTTTAGAAAAGGGATATTAAACGTAATTGAAAAGTTAATTAAAAACCAAATTATAAATATATTTCTCTATGTTTAACAATAAATTCTGAATCATATTAGGTTAACTTAATAAGTTTGTGAACATATCATTTTAGTATTATTATTAGGGTGGGTATCTTCCATTACAGTTAAAGAGTTGTGCGGAAACATTAAATTTTTACTAATTAAATTACAACAATTAATAATACTTACATAAAATTATACCTGAATTTATGTATATAAAAAATCGTTGAAAATTGAATGGGAAAGAAAATAATAATAAAAAAATTAGTAGAAATGTCTCCCCGTTCGGGCACGGGGAGAATGAAACTCCTCACCGTGCACGCACGGGGAGTTTGGATCTCCCCCTTGTGCGCACGGGTAGACACCACTCCCCGTGCGCACACGGGGATAAATAAATTTTTTTTTTCCTCTTTAGAAAAGAGATATTAAATGTAATTGAAAAGTTAATTAAAAACCAAATTATAAATATATTTCTCTATGTTTCACCATAAATTCTGAATCATATTATGTTAACTTAATAAGTTTGTGAACATATCATTTTAGTATTATTATTGGGGTGGGTATCTTCCATTACAGTTAAAGAGTTGTGCGGAAACATTAAATTTTTACTAATTAAATTACAACAATTAATAATACTTACATAAAATTATACATGAATTTATGTATATAAAAAATCGTTGAAAAATTAAATGGGAAAGAAAATAATAATAAAAAATTAGGAGAAACGTCTCCCCGTTCGCGCACGGGGAGAAATAAATTTTTTTTTCTTAATTTTTAGAAAATGGATATTAAATGTAATTGAAAAGTTAATTAAAAACCAAATTATAAATATAAATTCATTTATTAATAATTTAACTTAAAAGGTCGATCCCCGTCGGGGGCGTTGCCCACGAACCCCCACGAGTGGTGCTGTCCCTTCGACCCCCGCGACCTGACTGGGTAGGTCGATCCCCGTCGAGGGGTTGTCCTTGAACCTCTAGATTGGTGCATCTCATCCATTCGGTCAAAAAAATATGTAACTTATTTTATATACTTCGATTTTTAACTTTTATTATGATTATGATTATGATTTTCTTTTGATTGTTATATTTTTAGTCATTCTTAATTCTTTCTATATTAAATTTGTTTTCAATCTTCTTTTCAGTTGCAAGATATCATTCTCAAAGTAAAAATATCATAATTTTTAACATCAATTGAATTGTGCTATTTTCAGGTACAATATTTTTTTTTATTCTTTTATAAATTTTGTAAACTTCAATTTGCAGTTAATCTTTGTATTTTTTTCTCTAAAATTTTTATTATAGTATTTACCATTTAACTATTATTAACAAATTGTGGACTCTAATTTATATTTATTGTTCTCTTCTATACAGTGTCCAATTATTTTTTCTGGTGGTTACAGTTTACTACAGTAGTGCACTCTATCTTAGGTAAGTTTCTCTAACTGAACTATTTAGATTTTTGTTCATAATATTATATGTTTATATAGTATTATGGTTATTTATTTATTTATAGTAACTTATAAATTTGTAATAAATTGCTGGTTCTCGAGTTTTCTTTGTGAATACTATTTTTTCTCTTTTTAAGGTATATTTTCAGTTATTGTTCACAAATTTTGATATTTTAAATTTTAGTTTTACCCTATGTATGTATATTTTAACATATGTAAGATTATTTTTTTGTACAGTTATGGTTCAAGTTCAATTATTCCACAAAAATTGTTACTATTGTAATAGACATTTTTGTACCATCTGGTGATGGAGAAGTTGATTCAACTATTCTACAACTTTATTTTATTTCAAAGTATAAAAATGTTAATAACATTCTTTAATTCTTTTAGTTCATGTTGGTTACTTTGGACTCCAACTATTTGATATGGATACTTCGAGTGGTTTTGAAACAATGTCTCATCGCCAACAAGAAAATCAAAGGAATAGGTATCGACGAAAACGACTTCGAAGTGGTTGCAATGATCGTCGTAGGAGAATAGGTAATCCTCTATCATTTGGACATAATAATTCGAATGATGTACAAATGCAATAATCTATAATGAATCATGATTTTGAGGCTTCTACTTCAAACCAAGATATTCCTCATATTTCCAATTTTACATTACCAAGTGGTTTTAATGTATTGAACATACCAACGACTGCATATGTATTACCGACATGCAATAGTTGTAAATATTGTGGTGCAAGAAAAATTTATAGAGAAAGTAAAGGATTTTGTTGTTCTGATGGGAAAGTACATATCTTTATGCCCGATCCACTCACTGAATTGTACAACTTGTTTACTTCTAAAGAATCTAAATATATGGTATTTAAAAAAATTGCACGAGGATATAATAACCACTTTGCTTTCACTTCATTTGGTGTCAAATACGATAAAGAGCTCTTTAAAGCATATCGAGGTATTTACACATTTAGAGTTCAATGACAAGTATATCATTACGTAAACGAACTTATCCCACAGAACAATAAGCCTTCTTATATGCAGTTATATTTTTATAATACAAATAATGAGATTCAAAATCGTATGAAGATTTCAGAGAACTTTGATGAATGTACTTTAACTATTCTAATTGAAATCTTGAAGATAAATCCATATAGTAGATTTTTCCGGTCTTTAAGTAATATGACTAATTTACGAGATCATCAAATACATATAAGATGCGATCCAGGACTTGATCAAAGAGTATTTAATACTCCTACCTCATTTGAAGTTGCTGCTATATGGGTCGAAAACGATGAAAATACTAATATTCGCTTTCGTGACATTACCATATACGGTCATTCTGGTGATTCACATAGAGTTCATTATTACTATGGTTGCTATGATCCTTTGCAATATCCTCTACTTTTTCCATACGGAGAATCCGGTTGGCATGAAGGCATTGAGAGGTGTAGAAGGACTGAACATTTCTCTAAATTTGTTCAATTTCCTAATACAGTTACCTCTGCAGCTGAATTTATTGAAAAGGAAAATCAAGGTTTGTAAATTTATGTTATTGTACATTCACCTAAATTTTGCATCGTCAATGTTCTAATTGAATGATGACTTTTTTTCTGCAGTGCTTAATGGAATGAAGAAACGATCACAGGTTTCTTGTCGAGAATATTATTCATATAAATTGCAAATTAGGCCTTCCGATAAGCCTATTTTACTTCACAGTGGTAGATTGTTCCAGCAATATGTTGTAGATATGTATGTCAAGATCGAAACTGTACGGTTAGACTATTTTCGTAACAACCAAAGTCAAATTCGAGCTGAACTTTACCAGGGTATTGTAGATAACGTTCAAAATGGATAGACAAGAGGGTACAAAATTGGAAGAAAAATTATTTTACCTCAATCTTTTACATGTGGACCTAGAGATATGTTAATGAGATTTATGGATGCAATTGCTATTGTACAGCGTTATGGAAAATCGGACATCTTCTTAACTATAACATGCAATCCAAATTGGCTTCAATCTCTGGCCAATTTGGATTGCATGTTATAGTTAAGAATGGACTCCAACTATTTGATATGGATACTTCGAGTGGTTTTGAAACAATGTCTCATCGCCAACAAGAAAATCAAAGGAATAGGTATCGACGAAAACGATTTCGAAGTGGTTGCAATGATCGTCGTAGGAGAATAAGTAATCCTCTATCATCTGAACATAATAATTCGAATGATGTACAAATGCAACAACCTATAATGAATCATGATTTTGAGGCTTCTACTTCAAACCAAGATATACCTCATATTTCCAATTTGACATTACCAAGTGGTTTTAATGTATTGAACATACCAACGACTGCATACATATTACCGACATGCAATAGTTGTAAATATTGTGGTGCAAGAAAAATTTATAGAGAAAGTAAAGGATTTTGTTGTTCTGATGGGAAAGTACATATCTTTATGCCCGATCCACTCACTGAATTGTACAACTTGTTTACTTCTAAAGAATCTAAATATATGGTATTTAAAAAAATTGCACGAGGATATAATAACCACTTTGCTTTCACTTCATTTGGTGTCAAATACGATAAAGAGCTCTTTAAAGTATATCGAGGTATTTACACATTTAGAGTTCAAGGACAAGTATATCATTACGTAAACGAACTTATCCCACAGAACAATAAGCCTTCTTATATGCAGTTATATTTTTATAATACAAATAATGAGATTCAAAATCGTATGAAGATTTCAGAGAACTTTGATGAATGTACTTTAACTATTCTAATTGAAATCTTGAAGATAAATCCATATAATAGATTTTTCCGGTCTTTAAGTAATATGACTAATTTACGAGATCATCAAATACATATAAGATGCGATCCAGGACTTGATCAAAGAGTATTTAATACTCCTACCTCATTTGAAGTTGCTGCTATATGGGTCGAAAACGATGAAAATACTAATATTCGCTTTCGTGACATTACCATATACGGTCATTCTGGTGATTCACATAGAGTTCATTATTACTATGGTTGCTATGATCCTTTGCAATATCCTCTACTTTTTCCATACGGAGAATCCGGTTGGCATGAAGGCATTGAGAGGTGTAGAAGGACTGAACATTTCTCTAAATTTGTTCAATTTCCTAATACAGTTACCTCTGCAGCTGAATTTATTGAAAAGGAAAATCAAGGTTTGTAAATTTATGTTATTGTACATTTACCTAAGTTTTGCATCGTCAATGTTCTAATTGAATGATGACTTTTTTCCTGCAGTGCTTAATGGAATGAAGAAACGATCACAGGTTTCTTGTCGAGAATATTATTCATATAAATTGCAAATTAGGCCTTCCGATAAGCCTATTTTACTTCACAGTGGTAGATTGTTCCAGCAATATGTTGTAGATATGTATGTCAAGATCGAAACTGTACGGTTAGACTATTTTCGTAACAACCAAAGTCAAATTCGAGCTGAACTTTACCAGGGTATTGTAGATAACGTTCAAAATGGATATACAAGAGGGTACAAAATTGGAAGAAAAATTATTTTACCTCAATCTTTTACATGTGGACCTAGAGATATGTTAATGAGATTTATGGATGCAATTGCTATTGTACAGCGTTATGGAAAATCGGACATCTTCTTAACTATAACATGCAATCCAAATTGGCCAGAGATTAAACAAGAGCTAAAACACAATGATGAGATTCAAAATCGACCTGATCTAATTGTGCGTATATTTAGAGCAAAACTAGAAGAGTTGAAAAATGATTTATACAAAAAAAATATCCTAGGTCTAGTTGTTGCGCATATATATGTTATTGAATTTCAAAAAAGGGGGACTTCCTCATGCACATCTATTGTTAATTTTTAAATACGGCTACAAAATTTGTTCTGCTCTAGATGTTGATAAGATAGTTTGCTGTGAAATTTCTAATGAAAATGAATATCCTTATCTTCATTCTGTTATTGTTAAACACAATATGCATGGCCCTTGTGGACATCTTAATCCAAAAAACGTATGTATGGAAGGAAACAATAGTTGTAAAAATAAATATCCTAGAGATTATTGTAATTCTTCTATATTCGGTGATAACTCATATCCTTTGTATAAACGTCGTGATAATGGTATTTCTATTAAAGTTAGAGGTCAAATGTTAGACAATCGATGTGTTGTACCGTATAATCCTTATTTGAGCGCAAAATTTGACTGCCACATTAATGTTGAAGTATGTTCTTCTATTAAAACTGTAAAGTATTTGTACAAATACGTGTATAAAGGACATGATCGTATTCATTTTTCAGTTTCCACAAATGAAACAGGAAAAGAAACCGACGAAATCTCATCTTATCAATCTGCTAGATGGATATCTCCACCTGAAGCTATGTGGAGGATTTTCTCGTTTAATTTGGCGAAAATTTATCCAACTGTTTATTCTTTACAGCTTCATATCGAAAATCATCAACAAGTAAGATATGACAACGAAGATGATTTGTCTACTATTATTGACAATGAAAATACGAAAAGAACAATGTTGACAGAGTTTTTTGAGGTAAATAAAGCAAATGAATTTGCGCTTACATTGTTGTATCGAGATTTTCCAACCCATTTTGTTTGGAACTCAACTAAGAAGATTCGGACTCCTAGAAAAAAATACGTTGTTATAGGACGAATTGTCGCTGCGAATCCATTTGAAGGAGAACGATATTTCCTACGCGTTCTTCTCAATCATATTCGAGGTCCAACATCATTTCATGATTTACGAACTTTGAATAGAGTAACTGTTAATACATATCGAGAAGGAGTACTTTTACACAGTTTGTTAGGCGGAGATAATCATTGTGAAGAATGTCTGTCTGAAGCTATTATTTATAAAATGCCTACTTCTTTAAGATGTCTTTTTACTACACTCTTTATGCTTTGCAACCCTGATCATCCAAAATTACTGTGGGATAAATTTAAAGTTTATATGATCGATGATTATGTATATGAAAATATACATTCAAGGGATGCTGAACTACGAACTTTAGAAGACATCAATTCTATTTTAGAATCATCGGGTAAAAGCATAAATGACTATGAAATAGTATCATTCAGTGTACATATAGGTGAAAATGAAAGGTTGAAAAGAATGGTTGCAGATGAGACAACAAATTTGAATATAGAAGGAGGCTATGTCTATACATCAAGCTTAAATAATGAACAACAATTTGCGTATGATACAATTATGGAAAAAGTAAATTCCAAATCAAGTGGGATCTATTTCATCGATGGTCCAGGAGGAACGGGCAAAACTTTTTTTATATAAAGCTCTACTAGCAGGTGTAAGGTCTCAAAATTTAATTGCTTTAGCTACAGCATCTTCTGGAGTATCTGCGTCTCTTTTACCTGGAGGTCGAACAGCTCATTCAAGATTTAAAATTCCTCTGGAAACAGTTGGTGAAGTTATCTGTTCTGTTAGTAAACAATCGGCTCTAGGGACTTTGTTAAAAATGTCTACATTAATACTTTGGGATGAAGCACCTATGGTGAATCGTTGTGCCGTTGAAGCCGTCGATAAAATGCTCAGAGATATTACTGATTGTAATTTGCCTTTCGGTGGAAAAGTGGTCGTTCTAGGAGGAGATTTCAGACAAGTTTTACCAGTGATACCGAGAGGAAAAAAAGAAGACATAATGAAAGCTAGCTTAGTCTTCTCTAACTTATGGCCTTCGTATTCACATCTACCGTTGGTTGAGAACATGCGAGCAAAATTGGATCCCACGTTTTCTGATTATTTGCTTAGAGTTGGAAATGGAACAGAGGAAGAACACAGTTGTAACTGCATTCAGCTTCCGAGCAATATAATTGTACCATTTGAGGATGAAATTACATCTCTGAAAATTTTGATAAATCATGTTTTTCCAAATATAGAAGCATATGTTGATAATTTACATACGATGGGAAATCGAGTAATTCTTACGCCTAGAAATGAATGTGTTGATCATATTAACAGAATTTTACTTGATCAGATTCCTGGTACAATTTTCACATATTATAGCTTCGATGAAACAATTGACAAATCAGAACATAGCCTACAGGAAGATTTCTTGAACACTTTGACTCCAAATGGTATTCCGCCTCATGAATTGAAGCTTAAGATAAACTGTCCTGTGATGTTATTGCGGAATATCAATCCTTCTGAAGGCTTATGCAATGGAACACGCCTTACTTGTAGAAAATTTGATAAGAATGTAATTCTTGCTGAAATTACAACTGGTGAATATTGTGGAAAACATGTTTTCTTACCAAGAATTCCTTTTATACCTATGAAAAATGATCAAACTTCAATTCATTTTAAAAGAACTCAATTCCCGATTAGACCATGTTTTGCAATGACGATAAATAAAGCACAAGGTCAAACACTTGATTACGTTGGTTTGTATCTTCCTGAACCAGTTTTCTGTCATGGTCAACTTTATGTAGCATTGTCAAGAGCTAAAACAAGCAAATCTTTAAAGGTTTTACTAAAACCATCAAGCGCTGACAATTTACACATTACATGTACGAAGAATGTTGTCTACAGAGAAATTCTCTCATTCATTCATTTGTAGAAATATAACTTCTTCGTAAGTATTTGTCGCATATTTTAGTCGCTCATTGTTATAATTATATTACTGATTTTAGTTATTTCTTATTTTTATACTAACTAATTTCCATTTGGAATATTTCAGGCTTTATGATATTTGTGTATATTTTTCACACGTACTTGGATTTATGACAACACGGTACTCTAAAGTTACAATCATGATGGAAGTAACTATAGCTAAGAAAACTTCAAAAACTCTCATGCATATACTCTTGATAACAGGTTAGTTATTATTACTTTTTTGTCTAATCGTTATTAATGCATGGTATAAATTTTCCCATTAACCATAATTCGTTTTAATTTCAGCCATTTCCATTTTGTCTGTGAGCTTCTAATCATATTTATGGACTCTACATTTTTTTATTTCAAGATATTATCTGATTTTCCTGGTAAGCTCTCTGAATATTCAGGATCAATTTATGATGATATCTGAACAAATTTAGTTATAATCCGTATGCATTTTGTTCAAACTAATGGTGTTACCATCATTTTGTTGAGTTTGTTAGAATGAATCTATTCCTCACCTTTTATATTTTTGCTACCACTCTATCAAATACCATACTTATGTATGTTTCTGAATTCAGAGTGAATCTTTTAAGGGCTATAATAATAAAAGTAGGGCTATAATAATAAGAGTAGAATAAACTCCATACCATGATGGTCTCTTTTCCTTCGACATCTTCTTTCCTGGAAACTATCCCAATATTCCACTTGTATGTTTTAGATATTTTTGTGTCCAACCCATATTACACTTTCGAATACGTCAATACATTGTCTTCCATTAATACTAACTTACTTTTTGTTGCAGCAAGTCCATTACCACTCTGGTGGACTTCGCATCAATCAAAACTTGTACAATTGTGGCAAAGAATGCCTAAGCCTTCTCAACACGTAAAGTGGTAGTCAAAAGTAGAAGTTGATCCATGATATATCAACTATGCTACATGTTAAAAGGTCTACTTTTAAATGCTAAGCCCTATTTTAATAAGTCTAGACGTGCAAATATGAGTGGTTCAACGACAGGAGAAAAGTGTTTAATGGCATACAATGAGAATATTTTTATTCATTCTCTCTAAACAATAGTGTACAGTATGAGGCGGCCACCGAAGGCAAGATGAAATTGAGATCCTTCTATGTACTACTGTTATTATTAGACATTTCAATCCTTGCACATTTTGGTAATTAATTTCAGTTTATTATTTCCTTTTGAGTAACGATTTCATTGTATACTGATTTAAGTTTTGTGTTGTGTTGCTCATAGCATTTCGAGGACTTTGTGATATGACGTTCCTACAAGCATTCTCGTGATATTCTGATAGCATGTAAAGCCTATGTAGAAAGCACTCAATCGGGATGTCTTGTCAAAGGGATTGTTGAAGAAAGTGATAAGAGCTGCTCACATGATTTGAAGACCAATTTAGTATAGTTCATCACTATGTTAGTAAATACATTTTTTTCCAAATTAACACAAAAAATTGTCAAGAGTTCTTTTATTTAGCTCACATTCGTACCTGCTGGTAGGATATAAAATAAATTTTACATCATGTCCCATGCGAAGAGAGGATAGGAGGAAGAATGTGCTTTTATTACTTATGATTTTTGTCATCTAAGATTACAACTTTTTTGCAATTTGTCAATGTTATTGGGATCCATTCGTCATTCAATTAATATTATGGTCTTTCGTTATTAATTCCTATTTTCATAACGTTTGATAATAAAGTTTAGTATCTATAATTCTTAACTCTGAAAAAACAAGTGCATGAAAAAATGTTACATTATGCATTAAATTCTTAAAAAGAATCCATCAAAAAATGAGATAAATATTTTTTTTTAAACGCTAATATTACCTTTGAAATGACATTGCCCGTGCATTGCACGGGCAATAGACTAGTAGTCATTATATGAGGGGACGCATTGAAGGATTAAATTTAATAAAGTGTACATATCTAACAATTTAAATTTATAAACGGATTATAATAGTGAACATGATATAAGATCTTGAGAAAAGATTATGCCACCCATTTACGAAAAAAAGATATTGAGAAAATATCTTCTCCCTTTATATATAGGTGTATTAATGATTTAATGAGCATCGGAGCTTATCTTATGTTAAGCACCGATTACATATCATATAAATTCGTTGGTGGATAAACTTATGGTGAACCTCAAATCAAACAACTAATGTTGAAAAAATGACTATTTCCTTGAAAAATAATGACTTATCAAACACTAAAAGATGGAAAAATACAATATTTTATAAATTGGAAATTAAGCCAATCAAACAAGTGTCATTAACAATTTCCTTGTAAATAATTTCTTAGCAACTAAATTACCTAGAAAATATTTTATTTCCATGCAAGTTCTATACTTACAATCAAACGACCTTTATTGTTTTTCTCTATCTTTTATTTTCACCAACTTTCCTCCAAATTAATATATTTTCCTTCATTGAAAATTGAAATATTTTGAATGTATTTAATTGTAAAGAGTGAGTTGGCTCTCCAAATACAAAGAGTCAAACACACTTTCTACATTAAATTGTTAATTTAGAGAGTACATTGGAGCATAATTTTAAGTATTAACTGTTTTAAATAGAGAGTATCTTATGTTTAAAAAATCTCTTGGATATGCTCTAAATATATTCATACCATTTTTTAATAATTAGATTACATTTTAGTCATAACCTTTCCACTTTATTACATTTATATCTTGAACTTTTTTCATCTTATTTTTATTTTCAAATTAACATAAATTGTTCCTAGTTATAGTTTCTTTCCAAAATCTTCTTCAAAATAAAGTAAAAATATTCATTGGTCCATTGTATTTTTAAATGAGCAAAACAAATAATACTACAAAAATGCAATTAAATATTTGCCCCTCATTTTAAAGCATGTTAATAATATTTTCGGACAAAAATCATAATTAAGGACAAAATTTTCTGATTAATGAATTGTTTAAAAATAAGAATGTGATGACGAAAAAAAAATTAAGAATACAAATGTGATAATAAATAAAGATTAATAACATTTAAAGTAATTAAAATATTGTATATTTATATATATAAAAAAAAAATTGGTGTGAATATAACTACCTTATATTAATTTTGGATGACTGAACTTGTGCTTCAATTTTAATTTGGGTCAATGAGTTTTATGTTATCATGATTAAATTTTATACTATTTTCTATAAACATTTGGTAATTAGTTCTCCTTCTTTTATTTTATATCTTTCTATTTTCCTTTGTGAAGATTTTATTAAAAATATATATATGTGTTTCAAGGAGTCAAAATTTGGAAAGACACTAACATGTCATTTTAAATAATCATAGTATTTCATAAAGTAGTTAATAGCTTTTATAATATTTGCTTTTCACGATATCTTGTTACCAATAAGAAATATTTTCGATGACAATATTTTAGTTAATTTAAACTGAAATAGTGTAATTTTGTAGGCAAAGGAGTCGTGAAAAGTGGCATGGCAGGAATCACAAGTAGGGGTGGGCGTAAGTTGGGTTGGGTCGATTTTCCCCCTAACCTAAACCCAATCCAATACGGTCGGTTTGATCTAATTTTAACCCAACCCAACCCAAATACATGTTGAAACCCAACCCAACCCAATCAAGTGTCGGTCGGATTGGGTTGGTCGGTTTGAACAAAGCGTAATTTATTACCATATATTTCAAATAAAACCAATACGTCATCCAAATAAGATTAATATTTAATATAATGTACAACAATTCGAATAAAAAGTCACCCAAATACAATTGATACAACCATCCACTGAGTAAATATTGCATCTTAGAATTAATATAGTAAACTTGTGGCAGCTGAGTAAAGATTGCATCTTAGAAGAGCTGTCATCCACTGCCTGCATCTCAAAAGAGCTGCCATCTTATAACTCAGAAGAGCAGCCATCCATTGTTTGCAATCTCCAAATAAATCCCAACAAAAAACAACAGTTGTTGATTCTAAACTGTACAAGTAAACAGATCACATAAAATGTGGAGAAGCAAACAAAATTACCCAATTGCTTTCTCAAGTATGGGTTCATCTTCATCGATCATGTGATAAATTTTAGTCAGAATAGAGTTCTTGAAGAATGGATTAGTATCAAAGTAAAATTCAAGCTTGAAGCCCTTAGGATTATCAATTCTGAACCACTTGATATCTTTAAGAAATTTAAGAGCCCCTTCATCACGCTCGGAAATCTGGCTCCAACATAGACAAAAACAATATTAAGATAAATGAAATATCAAAATACAAATAGAAATAGCAAATTCTTTTTCAAACAATTAACCTCCTCAGCAAGGACTTCATTGTTCTTCATTGCAGTGAGCCAAAAATCAGGAACTCCTTTCTCTGCAGAAAAATGTAAAAGTTAGACGCATAGAGTCACCATCGGTACAGAGGCCTAAATTAACATTAGAACATACCAGCAGCTTCCTTTTCATCTTCTTTGTTTTTTGACTCAGAGTCAGCGGTAGCCCCTTCAGCTTCAATAGCTCCAGTAACAATTTCATATCTCTGGACAATATTATCATAATTACAAATAATAGAATAAAAGAAAAAAATCATTGGAGTCTAACAATTAGAGAGACCTGATACAGCAATCCAGAGCACAGACCTTGGTATAAAGAGGTTGATAAAACTTTTGGTATTTTGCTTCAAGAGCTGCTCTCTCTTCAAAAATTTTTGCCTCCAATTCATCACGCTGACTCTATAAAGTTCCTAAAATTTAAACAACGAGAACATTTTTCAATAGGCAAGATACAATTGCTGGTAATATGTTCAGAAATGTAAAGCAATAATAAAGAAACTCACATTTGATAGAACTTAAGGAGACAAAATACAATAGCATCACTATCAAATTGTTTCATAATCTGTATATACTGATTGATGCAGCAGCATCTATGATGCTTGACAAAGTTGGCTTGGACCGCCCAAAAAAAATATTCTTTTGGACTCTTAAAATGGAAAAATAACCTACCTTGAGAACATTAACAAGATCTGCTCTATTTTCTGCATTCAAAGCTACAAAACAATCAGGCAATATGCCTACCTCAAAAGTAAAGAAGACCGACTGAAAATTATGTGCGACGGGATGGAGAGTGAAGAAGAAAATAAGACCGATTGAAAATTCTACGGCTTCTTTCCCTTTTATATTTAGTTGCTTTTTTTTTTTTTTTTTTCAATTTTTTATGTTGGTCGGGTCGGGTCGGTATGGGTTCTATCGGGTTGTCTTGCTTAACTCACAACCGGACCTGGTAGCGTAACTCGAAACCCGCCTAAAAATATCAAAAAACCGACCCAACCCGGTCGGGTTAGGTCGGTTTTCGTGGGTTGACTAGGATTTTGCCCATCCCTAAGCACAAGAGATGCTAGAAATGATGAACAATTAACTGATGATATTCGACTTGCGACCTTATTAAATACAGTTTGTTATATATATTAAGCTCATGCTAATTTAAGATCGGGTATTTGAGGTCAGCTCATACGAATGACCGCCGTTATTGAGGACACATAATGTTTGAAGATTCCTTACACACTATCAAACATCCAATCAATTAATTACTTTTGGATATGCTTATAACAGCACCTCCTAATTCCACCAATTATATGCCTTAACTTTATTCTCTAAGTAATTCATTAATTAGTGTGGACCACATGTAAGGTTAACTCATGATAACCTGACAAGCCGAGCTCATTAAACCAATCCAAAAATGCCAACGATGTACTTTCTTAGTTCGATACTGTATTTGATAAGACATGAAAATGAAGTATGCATGTAGATCCTTCCCTATAAAAGGGTAATATGAGCCTTGATGGAAGAGAGGGGATCAAAAACACTTTTGGAAAAAAAAAAAAAAAAGGAAAAGCACTTGAATTTTGTCCATACAATTTTTGACGTCAGTAGTTTGGCGCTAGAAGGAGGGGCCCTACCTTGTAAAAATAGCCCTAACTCTCCATAAAACCTACAAAAATATCATCATGGATGATCTTTCGGCATCCTAAAATCAATCTTGCATTCGTCCTGAACAAACCAACAATTCATAAAATATTGGAAGATGACGAGGTCAAAACGAAGCTGCTGACCCTTAAATGACCATGGTGAGGGAAGTCATTGAAAAGTTGACAAATGTAGTCAACAGATTGGAACAAAACCAAACTCATGTTCTTCCGCTCGAAATCGAGGTGAAGTCCCCACATAGGGAGAAAACCGAACAACCTTCCACCAGAAGAGCTCTCCATTTTTCAAAAAAGGAATCTTCCAGAAGCGGAACTAAAGAGATCAGGAATTCTCCATAAACGACAGAATCAGTAGAAACTAAAACGAGCGCCTAAAAAAATCGCGTTGCCGATCTGGAAGGAAAAAACAAAGAAAGCACGAAGGAATATCTCACTACGTCATTCCCCTTTCGCTGAAGACATTCTTGTTGAACATTTGCTTAGATAAATTTCCTATCAAGGAAATCATTCAATCCTTACTCATCAGCAAGTCGACCTTGCTCATAAGTAAGCTTGTCTTGCTCATCAGCAAGCTAAACTAAGGTTGTATGTGCTACAACACTAAGACAAATTTCCTATCAAGGAAATCATTCAAGCCTTACTCATCAGTAAGCGACATTTCTTATTAGCAAGCCGAGCTGAGGTTGCATGTGCTGCAACTTTCAGTGAAAACTCCTATAAGGAAACATTTAAGTCATGCTCATTAGAAGACCGAACTAAGGTTGCATGTACTGTAACACTTGGTGAAATTTCTTTTAAAGAAATATCTAAAATCTGCTTATAGACAGACCAACCGAGCTAAGGTTGCATGTGCTGCAACATTTAAATAAATTTCCTATCAAGAAAATTACTTAAGTCTTGCTCATTAGCAAGCCGAGATGAGGTTGTATATGCTACAACGCTTAGATAATTCAAATTATTACAAGGTGCATGATAGCTTATTTGCAGGTCAAAATGTGACACGTGTTCAAGACATTTATTGCTGTAATAATTGTAAAAATGGAAAAACGAGCCAACCGTGTTCAAAGGTCAGCCCGTCACCAAGGAGAGCATCGACCTGGGGGTAACTATTGATATCCGACCTACGACCTCACCAAGCCGAGCACCAACCTGGGGGTAACTGTTGATATATCCGACCTGTGACCTCACTAAGACGAGCACCGACCTGGGAGGTAACTGGTGATATTCGATCTGCAACCTCATTAAATACAGTTTGTATATGCATTAAGCTCATGCTAATTTAAGGTCAGATATTTGAGGTCAGCTCGTACTAATGATCGTCGTTATTGAGGAGACATAATGTTTGAAGCTTCCTTACACATTGTCAAACATCCAATCAATCAATTACATTTGGATAGGCTTATGACATCACCTCCTAATTCCACAAATCATATGCCTTAGCTTCATTCTCTAAGTAATTGATTAATTGTTGGGGACTATATGTAAGGTTAACTCATGATGACCTGACAAGTTGAGCTCATTAAACCAATCCAAACATGCCAACGATGTACTTTCTTAGCTCGGTAATGTAGCTGATAAGACGGGAAAATGAAGTATGCGTGTAGATCCTTCCCTATAAAAGGGCAATATGAGCCTTGATGGAATAGACATGATAAAAAACACTTGATATTTCAAATATCTTATTTGGCAAAAAAAGGAAAACACTTGTAGTTTACTCTTGTAATTTACAAGTCATTATGAGTAAAAATCCTCATTTACATTCTAAGTTGACTTGAATTTTGTCTATACAATTTTCGATGTCAACAATTATGATTATGGAAGGATCCACAAGATCCTCTCCTCAATCTCATGATTCTAGACAATCTCTTAATTACAAAAAATAATTTATATTTTATATGTTGCCTTGTATGTAAATATTCTTGCAAAATTATTTGATGTAAAGATTCTATAAAATGATATACATTCCACTAGTAATTCACAGTGGTTTAACAAACCTTTTCATGGTATCAGAGCTTCTATAGGATTTACATCCATCGACCCAAATGGCCTTCGTCACCTCATCTCTTTCTCGATCACTATGGTTCATCTCCTAACAATTAATCTGTCCTTCTCAAACTACCTCATTTGGCTCAATCAAGCATTGATATTGTTGTAGTGACAAAACCTTTTCAGCTA
>CM032631.1:15681538-16171521 GCA_019097785.1 Fraxinus excelsior | reverse complement strand
ACTGGAGTAAGCAATCGGCACAGTAGTGCATCGAGGATCTGCCCGGAGAACTGTACGTCTCTCAACTCGTACAGGGGCCAGAGAAATGAACGTCGAAGCATATCTGCATGATGCTCATCAAGCAGCTCCAACACGGCAGTGTAACTGCCGAAGTTACCGTTCCAGGTAGCCTTGCCCGGCATCTGTCTCAACGTCACATCCAAGTGATACTCCATACTGCAAAATTGAAAATATAAAAATTAACTATCAGCACTTCGAACATATGATAATGAAATACAGTAAAATTGCATAACAATTACAATTATTTATTTCGTTATACTATTAATGATCATATTAAAATTATAATTATAATTATACATATAAATTTTATTTAAATTATCAACAAAAATTAAACGAAAAAAATTAGAAGTAACTAATTTGTTAAAATATAATATTTAACGGTTACAATTATTTATTTAATTATATTATTAATTATCAAATTAAAATTACGTATTCAATTATAAAATATTTAATCGGCTTCGTAAAATATTTAATTCTATAAATATCTAGAAAAAAGAATTTCTCAATTTAATAATTATCAATTTCAATTTATTTATTTCATTATATATATAAAAAATTCGAACAAAAAGATATTATTAAAATTAAATAAGGAATATAAATATTATTTAATTAAATTTGAAAAATTCAAGACTTGTTTTACAATGAATATTTAATTACAGAATATATATATATATATATATATATATATAACATTCAAACAAAAGCAAATTATTAAAATTAAAATTAAATAATATAAATTTTATTTAATTAAATTTGAAGAAATTAAAGTTTTTTTACAATGAATATTTAATTAAAGAATCTTCAATTTCAAAATTTAAAGGAAAAAAGAATTAAATAAATAATATATAATTATTTATTAACAATTACAATTAATCATTATATTAATAATTATCATATTCAAATTAAAATCAATAATATAAATTTTATTTAATTAAAAGAAAAAAATAATTAAATAATTAATATATAATTATTTATTAACAATTACAATTATTAATTTCATTATATTAATAATTATCATATTCCAATTAAAATTAAATAATATAAATTTTATTTAATTAATTTTTTTACAATGAATATTTAATTAAAGAATCTTCAATTTCAAAATTAAAAGGAAAAAACGAATTAAATAAATAATAAATAATTATTTATTAACAATTACAATTATTAATTTCATTATATTAATAATTATCATATTCAAATTAAAATTAATAATATAAATTTTATTTAATTAAAAGGAAAAAAAGAATTAAATAATTAATATATAATTATTTATTAACAATTACAATTATTAATTTCATTATATTAATAATTATCATATTCCAATTAAAATTAAATAATATAAATTTTATTTAATTAAATTTTTTACAATGAATATTTAATTAAAGAATCTTCAATTTCAAAATTAAAAGGAAAAAAAGAATTAAATAAATAATATATAATTATTTATTAACAATTACAATTATTAATTTCATTATATTAATAATTATCATATTCAAATTAAAATTAATAATATAAATTTTATTTAATTAAAAGGAAAAAAAGAATTAAATAATTAATATATAATTATTTATTAACAATTACAATTATTAATTTCATTATATTAATAATTATCATATTCCAATTAAAATTAAATAATATAAATTTTATTTAATTAAATTTTTTACAATGAATATTTAATTAAAGAATCTTCAATTTCTAAATTAAAAGGAAAAAGAGAATTAAATAAATAATATATAATTATTTATTAACACTACAATTATTAATTTCATTATATTAATAATTATCATATTCAAATTAAAATTAAATAATATAAATTTTATTTAATTACATTTTTTACAATAAATATTTAATTAAAGAATCGTCAATTTCAAAATTAAAAGGAAAAAAAGAATTAAATAAATAATAAATAATTATTTATTAACAATTACAATTATTAATTTCATTATATTAATAATTATCATATTCAAATTAAAATTAAATAATATAACTTTTATTTAATTCAATTTGAAGAAATTAAAATTTATTTTACAATGAATATTTAATTAAAGAATCTTCTTTATTTCAAAATTAAAAGGACAAAAAGAATTAAATAAATAATATATAATTATTTATTAACAATTACAATTAATCATTATATTAATAATTATCATATTAAAATTAATAATATAAATTTTATTTAATTAAAAGGAAAAAAAGAATTAAATAAATAATATATAATTATTTATTAACAATTACAATTATTAATTTCATTATATTAATAATTTTCATATTCCAATTAAAATTAAATAATATAAATTTTATTTAATTAAATTTTTTTACAATAAATATTTAATTAAATAATCTTCAATTTCAAAGTTAAAAGGACAAAAAGAATTAAATAAATAATAAATAATTATTTATTAACATTGCAATTATTAATTTCATTATATTAATAATTATCATATTCAAATTAAAATTAAATAATATAAATTTTTATATATTATCAAATTATATAATTATATATATATATTTATATATATTAATTATACATTTATTAAATTATAGATATAAAAAAAACTAAACGGGCCGACTGTTAGTTGGGGGCCCAATTGGCCTCCAAAACGGGCTGTTAACAGCCCGTCCAGTGGAGGCCCAAGGCCCCCAATGGGATCGTTAACAGCCGGTCCAGAAATGGATCGGCTGTAAACCGCTGGTCCAATTCTGGACCGGCGGTTAACAGCCGGTCCAGAATTGGACCGGCTGTAAACCGCCTTCTTCAAGGCGATAGGGACGCCGGAAATGGCGCCTGAAAATCGCCATTTCCGGCGTCTCAAGGTCCCAAAATGCAATATACTACCAAAAAAATTGCCCTATAGCCTAGATCTACTCATACATTTCATAAATAACAAAAAAATTCGAGCTTTAACACATATATACACGAGGAGTCCGTTTTCAAATAAAAAAAAAACTAACCTTTGTTCTGCGTGGGTCATCTTTGTCGGTGGGTGGCCAGCTCATTTGTCAATAGTGGTCGGTTTTTGTGAATAATGGTCGGTTTTGGAAAATATTTGGACGGTTTTCACGTGGTTTCTTCTCCTACCAATGAGGGTATTTTTGGCAAGTCACCTTATAACTTGTGTTTTCGAGTTTTCCCTTTTTTTATGTTATTTAATGGTCAAAGGCCAAAATTCCATTTTGGCCTTTTCAACAGGTCATTCACACGTATATCCTCCATTCTTTAGCTCATATTTGACAACAATTATTTGGATAAAATGAAGTTTCGAACAGTGACTTTTTGGAGAATATGAAGTTAAAAAATTAGGAAAATTTGACTTACGTGTACAAATTATAATATTTTATTATGTGATTGTATGATTAAAAATAAATATGTAAAAAAATTTTTAAAATAATAATTGTCAATTAAAAAAATTCAATGTTCAAATCATCATTTTTTCGACCGTTTCTTTTTATAACAGCCATATCACATGGGCTATACAAGAAATTAAATTTATTACGGATATACGTTGAAAGTGGCCGTTGTCAGGTCTACGAAGGACTTACAGCATTAATTAATTAATGGATTCCACGCTAATTAGTCTAGGTGCTGTACAAATGACTTTTTTTATATAAATAAATAAACCCAATTCGCAGCCACCTACGTCGAACATTAATTTCTCGATTGACCGCTTTGGAAGTAGATGGATATTCCCGTTACCCTACAGTAACATTGCACTCTGAAATCGTAATTGTTACCCCTTTCGGCCTTTACTATTTGTCGCTCCCTTTGCCCTACGTTTTATTTCTGCTTTTCCAATTTTGCTCCTCTCTCTCATCTGTAGATCGAATCTGAGCATATATTACGCTTCGTTCTTGAAGAACACTGTAAACCTTTGCTTCTCTCTATATAAAGCCAGATTTCAGTATTGTTGCGTTTCTTTTTGTTGGTAAGTTATATTGTGATTATTTTTGATTTGTGGGATTTGTTGCTACGGGAAAATTGGTGGTCATGCTTTGTCTCGTGTCGTTGTAGAATGAAAGTTCATGATTTTAAAACTACTATTTTTTTTTTAATATTTCTTTTTGAGGCCAAACGATCATTTGGGTTTTCAAAATTCAAAATTGTGATGGCTTATAACAAGGTTTTCTCTTGTGCAAGTAATTGTTTTTCTCTTTTCTTTGCAAATTATCTATATTATATCTTTCTTTAGGTGATATGTCCAATCAGTTAGTTTTCAATACATGTATCTTGGATTCCATCATTGATCAATCTATTTTTGTTCAATACATGGTTTGGATTTATAAAGTGAAAAATCAAAAGCTGTTTCTTGGTTTTCTGATTACAGATGGTATAAATTTACATAATAATATGATTTCATCGGGAATCATATGTTTATTAAGTTATCAGAAACTGACACTTCTTTTTGGTTGGCTTCTAATGTGAAAAATACTTATTAAACCTTTTCTCATAATCAAGTGATACGTTTACCAAATTATAATTTTCTACATCTATTTTTCACACTTCAACTAGTCATATCAAAGATCCAAAAGAAGTAAGGTAGGTACTTTGGGTGAAATATTACTTTTGTTTTGTAGTTAGTTTACTATTTGATTGGAAGATTTGATTTTTGGATTTGCGCGTGTCATTTGCAAGGTTATGGTAGTCTTGATGAAATATCGTGGTGAAATATAGGTGCTAGGCACTAATTGACTGGGGAGCATCTTTCTTCAGTAAATGGGCTGTATTCAGTCTACAGCAACACGACAGTCTCCTCGTCACGAAGATCCAGTTTTACTTGCTTCCCAAACAGCATGTAAGTTTGTTATTTTCCCTTGTTTGGTTTAGAAGAAAATTAGATTTTTAGTAGATTTTGATAAAAATGTGATTGATTCTATTGTTGAAAAGTTGCGGGTTTCGTGAAATTTGTGGTTAAAATTAATTGTTGATTTGACTTAGATTTTAATCCAATTTTTAGCTGAACAAAACAGGAGCTTGTTTTCGGTGAAAAATATTTGTCGGCTAATATCTGTAAATTTCTGAATTTTCAATACCAAACTGGGGAAGACTTGTTTGGTCAGAGTTTCAATGAAATAACTGCATTTTTATGTGAGACTGGCATTGTCAAGTAATATTCGATGAGGAAATAGAAAAGTCTTGTGTAAGGATTAAGAAAAGTCATTCAAGTGAAAAAACTTGTTGATTAAGGCATAATGCATAAGCAGCTAAGGCGTTGAGCTGGTTCTATTAAAATGCTAGCCAATTAACATTTACTCTTATAGAAGAGCGCCCATTGCATTTTGGATCTTTTGGTTTGTGCTTCTTCTTATCTTTGCTTGATCCAATTCTGGAGGGTGAATTAGTATGATATCAACACATTAGGGGATTGGTTCATAAGTACAACCAAGTGACTCATGGATAGAAATCACGAGAACTTGTATCTTTTCTCCTCAAAATTTTCATTGAGAGGCAAAGGATTAATTCCTTGTACTAATTATGTATTTGATCAGAATGTTCTCTTTTATTGTTTTTAAGTTTAATTCTCATGTTATTGGAATTACTGCATAGTCCTTTTTGTAGTTTAGCATTTGTATTGTATTTTTTTATGATGAATGGTGACATGCTTGTTCGTCGCTTTTAATCGAAATTTGTATAGTTATTCATACAATATGCCATAAAATCTCTTTGGGGGTTTATATTAACAGGCTGTGCAATTATTTTATTTAAACCTGACAATAAATTATTTCACTTGACTTTCGAGTCAACACTCATTCCCTTGTCATCTAAGATTGTTGCTGTGATGTACTATCTTGATGCTTTCTTGTGGGTTTTTTCAAGTCAAAACCTGTATACATGGGATTTTTTCTTCTGCAGTCAGCGTTAGTGAAGTTGAAGCATTATTCGAGCTGTTTAAGAGCATTAGCAGTTCTGTAATTGACGATGGGTTAATAAATAAGGTAATTTGCTTTAAACATTTGCCAAATCTTCCTTTGTACTTTAAATATATCATGATTATATACATCCTCTGTTTTTTCACATAAAGTATCTCTTGCTTACGATTTTTCACATAAAGTATCTCTGTGGTCATAGAAATACAGAATTGATTGGTTTCTAAAGGATCTTGTGGCTTTTAAAACCCGCTTTAAAAATCTTAATTGCATAGCTATTCTGCAGGCTGTCTATTACTGGGAAATGTTTTGGCTTAAATTCAAATTTAGCTATATTTATGTCTTTATCTTTTAAACTTCCATAGAAATTTCTTGTTTGGAAACAGTATTATCTGAAATCATGATGTATGCATTAGCAATAGAGCACTAGTATCAAACTCTAAAGTTAACATAAAGAAAAAGGGTAATTGGTACAAAACATTCCTAACCTTTGTCTTTATTGTGGAATGTACCCCTATCCTTTCATTTTGACGGAAACGTTTTCTTTACGGAATACAACATTATTTTCAGTATTTTCAATAAAGCATTATAAAATAACGAATATATCCTTCTCTTCAAATAAAACGAAAAGAAAATGAAAAGAAAAAATATAGAAGTAATTGCAATTGTAGTCTCAATTTTTTTAAATGCAAACGAGCCTCAAATAAATAATTAAAGAATTAATAGACGTATAAGTTAGTTTTTATTTTTATTTAAAAATAAATCTCACTATGCTCTTATTTGATAGGGATTAAAATTAGATTTTGATAGAAATTGATGAAATGTCTGGTCGAAAAGTTGTAAGTCCCATAAAATGTGTTTAAAATTAATTGTCGACATCGACTTGGATTAAAATTAAAATTCTAATTCCTACCAAATAGGGGCTATATTGTATTTCTTTTAGTTATAATATTATTGATAATTGTTGCCGACATAATTTATGATATTATCGTTGTCCATTTGATTTACACACACACACACACACACACATATATATATTACAATAAATTCATTGAAAATGAAATAAAAATGAAAAAATTAACTTATACGTCGATAATATTATAAATAAAAGAAATAAAAGTGAAAACAAACTCTCCTTTTAATTTTTTATTATTTATTTGGAATTCGTTTACATTTTTTTGAAAAATTTGGGACTACAATTACATTTAATTCTTTATTTTCTTCTTTTTTGTTTAAAGATGAGGGTATATTCGTCATTTCACGAGGCTTTATTGAGAAAATTAAAGAAATGATTGTATTCTCCAAAGAAAAGGTCATATAGGGGGGTGTCCACAAAAATAAAATGATGGGGGGTGTATTACACAATAGAGCCCAATGTTAGGGATGTTTTGTGCCAATTACTCTAAGGGTTCATTTGATTGGCAAATGTGGAAAAAAATTTCAATTCCATGTTAGTTGGAAAATAAAAACCCACCAAACCCATATGAATTCGTTTTCCATGAAAACAAAGAAAATATATATTAAAGTGGTTGTACCTTAGAATTTGGTTTCCATTTTCACGTTGCAATCAAACGGTCAAAGTGGAATTCGTTTTCCTCAAATGTGACATTTTTCCGTGGAAAATGTGGCAATCAAACGGGGCTTAAAGAAAATTAGGTTCTAAGGAAAAGTTTTGACATTATAACCGAAATTGCTACTATTCTAGTCACTTGTCTATTTGCTTTATGTCCTGTTGGAGTCAATTGAAAAGGTGAGTTGTAGTGGATAATTGGAACTTTGATGAATGTTATACAAACGCATTGATCCTTGCACTGAAATTGGAATGTTATAGCATCTTATAACGAATTTCACCTCCCACTATAGCATTATTATCACGGATTGAGAATGATTAGGCCCTTGTTTGATTTTGATTTTTTCACATTCACATTTAAAAAAATCATTTTTCACAAAATCACTTCTCAAAAAACCAAAATCAAACAGAGGCAAGATAAGTAACCTACACTGTGCTATTTATTATTTTAGAATTTGATTTTGATGTGTTTGAAACCATGCTATGCAGGAAGAATTCCAATTGGCTCTGTTCAAGAACAGGAAGAAAGAGAATCTTTTTGCAAATCGGGTATGAGTTTGCTATTTCCTGGTCAAGGTGTCAGCAAATCATGCATGATGTTCCGATATATTGAGATTACGATTAATTTAATTCTGTTTCGAGTCTTAGTTTGTTGATTGTTTTGATTATGAACCCAAACCATTGATGCACAGTTTAAGCTGGATGGTATGTTGAAGAGTTCTTAAGAATCACAATTAGGAAATTCCTCAACTATTTGTTTCTTATTATGAGCTTGTTTGGTACGGCTTAAAATCCAATTAAAATTGAAAATATGGCCGTTATTGAGTTTTACCCGTCTAATAAAAGTCAACAATAACGGCTATATTTTCAATTTTAATCCGATTTTAATCTCTACCACACACCCTTTATATACTTGACTATGTGGTTATGCGAACAAGGGGATATTTGAAATGTGAAATGGGCTGCTACATTGGATGCTAGGTGCACAATCATAATTATTATTGTCAATGCTTGTTACGTTGCTGGAATATCCTAGACTAGTTTAATTTCCTAAATTTAACATAACCCTTTCCTCTGGGAAAGGGATTGAGTTTTCAAAGAATTCCATTTCTCCTAAACCCAAAAAGGCCAAAGACACGCACTTGGAGTTCAGGATTTGAAAAGTTAACATAATGACATCCAAGCATAGATCAGCGAAGGAGATCACTCTTCCTCTCATGACATCTCCGTGAACTTTTTGTACGTTCGAAGTTAGATATCATGAACCCTTATGTCATTTTGTAATTCATATCGACGGACATGATTGGAACTGAACAAAACCCAACATGGCCATTCAATTTAGTCGGTTTTCATAAATTGATAAGTTTAGTTTGTTCAATTTTTAGGTCATATGAGAGGTCTCCTATTCTATGACAGTTGTTTTGCTTAGATTAATCAAGTAATTTTGGAAGTTTGGTATGGCAATCTTTCTTGATCCTGATTATATTTTTGAAGACTTTTGACCCAGAATCTTGCAATTGCTAAAATATGATCCTACCTTTTCTTTTCTCATGGTGATAAAAGTAAATGCTGAGTGGGATGATTAATGAGTATTACTGATGTAGTTTCATAAGCTTCAGAAACATTAGGCTATATTGATCTAAATTTAAGCATTTGCTTACTGTTATTCTGTAATTGCTGGATGTTACAACCTTTTTGCTATTTGATTCATTCCATACCTGTACAAATCAGCTCTTTGCTGAATTTGGCTGAACTTCGTCAGATTAAAGACCAGGCCTTTTAAGAGTTCTGTGTTAGAAACTTTTTACATGCACGGAATCGAGGATAGGCACACTTCTATTCATTCACAAATGGATGGATGCAAATGTTGAGCAAGGAAACATAGCTGCACTGATAGTTGTAGCAATTTTAAGACTTGTTCATGTTAAATTCTGGAGAAAATCGTCTTCTTATTTTCCTTATTTTTTTTTCCTGTTTCAAGCTATAGATTTTCTTGTTTTGTATTTTAAATTCTTTTTTTGCTTGTAGATTTTTGATCTCTTTGATGTGAAACGAAAAGGAGTCATTGATTTTGGTGACTTCGTTAGATCCCTGAATGTTTTCCACCCAAATGCACCACAAGAAGATAAAATCAACTGTGAGTTATGGAGATATGTTCCGATATTGTTTCTTGACACTTGTATTTTGGTTTATTCTTCTTATATTAAGGTGTTGAAAGTAATATTAACCTTTTTTTTTTTTTTTTGCGATACTGCAGTTTCATTTAAGCTATATGATATGGATGGCACAGGATACATTGAACGGCAAGAGGTAGTTTATTCTTACCTTTTGAGGTTTCTTCTCAGATGATGTGAATATATTTTTAAGGATATTTCCTATGCATATATCTAGGGACTAGGATAATATATGACTATGCTCCAAAATTGAATTGTGGTTGGGATGGTCCACTAGAATGTGGCTCCAATTCTTTTCGTGGCTTGAACCTTAGGTTGACTTTCTTTTGTATTTTTTCTAATTGTTGAAAATTGTTCATTTATAATGTGGGTTGGGTCAAGATTGTACTTTTATCTAAAATGGATGAATTTATCACCTAAGCAGCACGGCTATAGATACATAATTCGAATACGATATGAGTACGTCGATACGACTTTTTTAAAAAATTAGGATACGCAAATATGTGTTATTCAACATAATTTCATTAATATAAAAAAATTAAACAAAAGCATAATAATAAAAATAAAATACTAAAGAATTTAATCTTAATCCTTAATTGTCCTAACTTCGTTTTCTTTAACATCAACATTTAGCTTCTTCATTATCCTCACCATGGATATGAATCTATATTATATTGATTAGTGATAGAATCAAACTAACCAATAACGTTCTTCTTTATGTGTCCTAAGACGTCGGATACATATTGAAAATTAAAAAAACAAGTATCTGGTACGTATCGGAACGTATTGGAATTTGGATACGTATTGAACACGGGTACTTAATGAGTTTAAAAGTATCTGTGTTTCTTAGTTTACCACTAATATGTGCATGACTCAACTTGTAACCCACTCATATTTATGAAAATAGAGTTTGATTAGAAAAGATTTGATTAGTTTTAATTAAATAGGTGTCAACATACATAATTGAATTGACAACCAACAATCTAAATCAATGATAGAAGAGTAGAAAGAGAGAAAAGAGAGCACAGTAGAGAGGAAGGACAGAGAGAGGAGAGGTGGACTTGTATTCATAATCAAAGTGAAATTCTAATCAAGGTACTTACCCTCTTTATATACTGTTTTACACAGCCTAATTAAGGTAGGAAACCAAACAAGGTGATAAATCTAAAATAACAAAATTGGAATTAAAGAAACCTCAATTAATTTAGTTATTTTGCGCCTCGAATATAATTTGGTCTTTGAGCAACAACTTGATTCTCGAGCACCTCATCAATGATATAGTTAGGGAAAAACATAGTAGTTGGAGCTCAAGGGGGTGGGCAAGTACCCCTACCTGCGGAGATGGAGATGACAATATTGGAGGCTCTAACGTGCTTCAATAAGGCTACAAGTCTGTCATATTAAAAACTGAACTAATATTGAAGCGTAATGGAAAATCAAATAGATATTCATTAGTTCCAAATCTTTGAATAATGGGCAAGAGGCCAAGTGAGCAAGCATAAAGTTTACATGTTTTGGGAAACATTCCAGAGCAAGTCGAACCATGACATAGACACCAACATTAAATTCCATATGCCTACGGTGTGAATCATATGCAAGTTTGTAGTTTATATTACTTAAAAGCAATTTTACATCGCATCTCATCATGCAATTCGCGAATTTGGCGAACAGTTTTTTTATTTTTTGTGTTGAACTGTTATGAATGATCAATTAAAGAAAATTTGTTGAAGCATGAGGTTTTAGTACTATTGTTTGCTTTTCCATTTAAACCAATTTGTAGGGTCTTCACCATCTGTGATTTTCGCAGGTTAAGCAAATGTTGATTGCACTTTTATGTGAGTCAGAAATGAAGTTGGCTGATGAAACGATTGAGATCATTCTTGACAAAGTAAGTGCTAATGCCAATGGATGCTTATCCTTACACAACTTCACTTGCATGCTTCATGTCCTCTTTGTGACGTACATGGCTTAATTTCTTGGATTAGCAGCGCATTCACGCTGAGATGGGTTGAGCCAAATACTTCACAAAAATTTTCCACTCCCGAGCTCAACGAATACAATTCTTGAGCTTATTTTGATTTTGATCAAACTTGAGACAGCAAGGCTTGAGGAATGGCTGCAGTATGAATATCCTTAAGTTGAACTTGAGCTTGCATCAAGACTCTTAATACTAGAACCTGAGTTTTTCCGAACTGCAAATGATTATTCTAACTAATCAAAGATTTTAACAAGAAAAATTAATAACAAGTATAAAACTAAATTTATAGTATATAAATAAAAAATGTTAAAGAATTAAATTAACTTGTCGGTGACGTGTTGTGTCAGTACTTTTTTAAGAAATCGCGTGTTGGAGTGTCCTACACGACTCGCTGCATAATAGGAGATAATGAAACCTAGAAGAAGAAAATGCCACCTGTCTTTGATGCTTGGGCTGAGAAAGTGTCTCTGGCAGTGCAAAGTTCAATATGATCTGCCTATGAAAGGTGTATCCATTTAGCACAGATTATCAAGAGGGTGAGAGGAGTAGAAGATCACCACTTTCCCTCTTTCTTTGTCTAGCAGATTCCAGAAATATCAACTTGGGGGGCGTTCTATCAAATGTAATAGACTAATCAATAATCATTCAGGTAGGATTATTAGGCTACAGGCCCAAGATGTTATAGGAGAGGTTTGGTCTCAAGAAAAGCCTATCCAAGGTTGACTTGAGCAATGCGCTCTGGATTAAGGATACTTCCCTTCAGTGACTTTTATTGGGGAATTTGAAGGGTAGTACTGATTGAAAAAATAAAATAAAAGGTCTATTTAGTTGATGTCTAAACTTTCTGGTGTTTCAAGTGGTGGTTTTGATGCCCAATTATGTTTGGCATGTTAATTCAGGTCGTGCAAAACAAGATTTGAAGTCTTGTAGCATGTTACTCTTCAGTAGACTGGCATAGTTGTTAAGTAGTTATCTTGTGGGGTTGATTTAATCATATATATTTCATTTTATGCATTTTAAATTTATTTTTCTATTTGTGGCACATGCTTGTATGTTTTATTCTGAGTTCCGTTGGTGGACTCTTGCAAAAGATTTGAATGGGACTTAAAAAGTAAAAAGAGAATGAAAAAAAAAAAAAAATGAAGAAAAGAAATGAAGGGTATATTGTTCGATATTTGAACTTTGAGGGTTATGAGAAGATGGATTTTGATGCTTGATTATTTTGGCATATTATTGGGTGCTGCAGCGCAATGGCTAAGTCACACCCTTTTCTCTTCTTCCTTAGACGTTTTTGCGTATTTTTGTTTATGCAGAACAGTGGAGATCAGTTTTCTTGGACTCGATGCCTTTTCATTACAGGGCATTAGTTGTTTATGTAGTTATTTTGTGAGATTAATGTATATGCTCTATTGCGCATCTGGATTTTACTTCCTATATTCGTGGCATGTACCAGTTTTTAGCATTCTGGCCTGTTGGATTCCTCTTCCGTTAAATTCGTCTGGGAAATGTAGAGAAGGTAAAAGAGAACATGAAAAGAAAAGAGAGAATGGGTGATTTATGGCTTTTCAGGAAGTTGGATTTTGATGCCAAATTATGTTTGGCATGTTAGTTGGGTAGTATAAAAACAAGGGTTCAAGCCTTGCCTTATCTTTCATCGAACCATTTTCTGTTCTTTCATGAGGCATGCAAATCCTTGGAGACTGGTTCTCAAGAATCTGATGCTCTATTGCTCATCTATTACATGGGCATAGTTGTTGAGAAGTTTTATCAGGGAGTAAAACTTCCATCTCCTTTCGTGCAAAATTCACTCTCTACATTGTCGCGTTTTTAATAGTTAACAAACTGGAATACTGTAATCTGGCTTCTGTTTCTCGACTCTTTCTTGAAATTTAGATTTTCATGTTTTTCTGTTATTTCATTGAACAGACATTTTTGGAAGCGGATATTGACCAGGATGGAAAAATAGATAAATCTGAATGGCACAATTTTGTGTCCCGAAATCCTTCACTGTTGAAGATAATGACACTTCCATATTTGAGGTAACGTAATACTTGTTGGTCACATTCAATAACAGACAGCGCTTGAAATTTTACTGTTTTAACTTATTGTTATTATTTTTCTTATATATTGTGGCTAAATGCAGGGATATAACTACTACATTTCCCAGTTTTGTATTTAATTCCGAGGTTGATGAAATTGCTACGTAAATTAAGATACGGCTTAGTTTAGTTTGTGTACCAGAAGCAAACGTTAAAATAGCAGTATATGAAGGGTCATTTGTAAACTACATTTGTGATTGGGATTTGCTATTTAATTTGTCCATTGAGTGCCTATTCCTACAACACAATTTGGTTTATTGGATAAAATAAAACTATATTACAGCATGTGTTGAATATCTAGGATGTTTATTGGGATTAATTCCTTTAATGGCCTGTTTGACAGGATTTTTAAAAAGTCAAAAGTCGATTTTGAATATGTTTGGATAATTTTATGAAGATGTTTTGTATGGCTAAAAGAGTTTTTGGAGACAGAAGTTGAAACAGAAATTCTGTCAAGCAAAGTTAGCATGGGAAATTGCATTTCCGCGATTAAGATACAATACAACTGCAGCACCCTTATTTTGTTAATTTATTTATCTCGTTCATTTATTTGAACTTAGAAAACGTTTTGATTATGAACTACGTTGTTTGTGACGTTGAATTTGTGAAATCAGTATTTTATCGAGTATTTATTTGTCTAGCATGTATAACAAAACGTGGTATGAATAAATAAATTAAGAGAATTCGATTTTAGCCCAACTTATTAGGAGAAACGGTCGATAAACATTATTTAAAATTCTCGCAATTGCAATTTAGGGACACTAACTGCATGTAATTATGGACTTCCTTTTGGTAAATGTAAGTTTCTTGTTCTACTGTAAAGATTACTTGGCTGAGATTTTCGTAATATGCATTAATTAGGTAATTAATTAATTAAAGAATATGGAAAATTTCAAATTAATCTTGTTTAAATTACCTTTACATAAATTTATTAGGAATTATTACTTATTAGTCATGTAATTTTTTTAATGAAATGTTTAGTAGCGATTTAAATATTAAAAATTTGGGTCGTTATAATAATTAATTGTTGATTTTAATTCACTTTTTTTTTTTTTTTTTTTTCTTTTCAGAAGAGCATTTTGAATTAAAAATTAGTGTGTTAATTCACCGTGAAATTATTAAAATGACATTTAAAAAAAATATATAAAAATGATGTATAAAGGAACCCGCTGGCGATGTTGCCGCCAAAAACCAAAACCACCGTCACACGGCCACCAGTGTTAAATTTTACGAACAGATGATCGGAGACCTCCTGAACGACCATTGCGGCGGTCTTGTAATCATCTCCGGCACCTAGGCATCCCCAAACTAATATCCTCCCTCCTTCACCTCCACCACCCCTCCCAGGGCTCCCTCCTCATCTTATCCGCCTCTCCTTCCCAAAAATCCTATATTCTCCGCAATTACCTAAACACCCTAAATCACGAAACCACAATCTCGACCTCTGAAAGCACCTTCGATCTTCCGGATCCACAGTGCCTCTCCATCTACGGCTCTGGTGGATCTTCTTTATCACCGCGCGGATATTAATTGTCGACTTACTCACCCACCGCCTGCCGACTACTGCTGCTGCTGGAATTATTCTTCTCAATGCGCATTCACATTCTGATACTTCCACTGAAGCGTTCATTGTGAGGATTCTGAGGTCTTCTAATCGGTCTCTCCATGTACGAGCCCTTTCCGATTGTCTCCACGCTATGGTCTCGGGCTTTGCTAAAGCTGAACGGATCCTCAAGTGCCTTTTTCTCAGGAAAATCCCCCTTTGCCCTAGATTTCAGATATTAGGATTTTGAATGAAGTTTCCAGTGCGCACTTCTATGTTTTGCCATCACAAGGTGCAGTCTTTTCGGCATAAAACCTTTACCTGATATGTCCAGTCGTCCTCTTGAAATTTGTTAGCATAGAACATTTACCTGAAAGTTAGATTCCACAGGCATTCATATATCTCAATGCTCATGTGATTATAAAACCTGCAAGTGTACCTCTGCGTTGTTGACTTGCTGATGTCTTCATTTATTGATGCTTTTGATTTTTGTTATTTTAGGTAAAGATTTCACAGGATTTGGAGAGGGACCCACTGGAGGCAGTTGATATCAGAGTGCCAATGTCGCCGTACATGATTGGGATTCAGAAAGCAGTGATTGAGGTAATGGATGCGTGTCTAAATGAAATGAGGAAGATGAACAAGGTTGGCGTCGAAGATTTGACTGTTTGAGAATGGATTGTTCAATTCATTTGACGAGATAGTAAGGAGGAAGTTGGACCCTATTTGGCATACATTGTGGAAGAAGTCGAAGCAGCTTATTTCCGATTTAAAAACGCTGAGAAAGTTGTTGGATTACCTTGCCAGGTAATTTAATATGATTTTAACTTCATGTTATTTCATTGGCAATAGGAAGACTAGAAGAATTAAAATGCTAAGTGATACTAAATGACTTTGTTGAATACATGATATTTTCTAACCTTGAATTTAGCTTAATATATTGTATTCACTTTACAAGATAAGGCTTTGTTAAGTCGTACAGTGGGCATGCATGTTCTATCTCCTAAGTAATGCTACCCCACTGGGGTTACGATTTCAATCTAGGTGGCACTAGATGATAGGCTAAATGAAATGTGGAATCAAATGACTTCTTTAATTCCACCTATCATTTAATATCACATTAACACCACCTAAATTGAAATTTTAATCCTAGTATGACTAAATAGCATTACTCTTTTAACCCCCGGAAGGAATGCCGCTTTCAACAGGTCATCGGCAACGATGTAACTTCTAGTTCTGCTTGATGAGTAACTAAAAGTGTTGAACTGAACTGCAGTTGGAAAACATCACGGCTTTATCTAAACGAGAAGAAAAAATCCTTTTTTATTTATTTATTTATAACAAAAGCACTTGCTATGTTGAGTAAATTCAAACTTATAGACAGACTGATCAAACCATCATAAATTCGTTACACACTTTTTTTTTTTTTTTGATAGGTAATCACTTTATATTATAAATTAGAATCAAAAGATAATACACAAGGAGTGCATCATCAGTTTAAACAAGATAGAAACACTAAAAAATTAGGCAACCCTTCTATCGGACTAATAGTTGCAGCCTTAAACCAACTATACAAAGTCAAGTAAAAAAATTCTCTAAATTGCTCTGATGTCTGTGTTAATGAACATCTTGTTATTCTTGTTGGATTTAGGAGTGTGAAGTTGTTTGATGGACACGAATCAACGTGCTCTGAACAATTTGTCATTTTACTTGTTTTATTCACTAGAAGTTTTCATTCATTTGAGAAATTTATTATACTTTTCCGTCTTTCATTTTCAGAATGAAATTTTTTTCTTATGCTACCAGTTATTACATAACTGAGTTATTGGATCAGATTGCATAATGCCCTAGTACATTGGTCACTGCTACATCTTTTCCTTGGTGTTGATGATTTGTTTGATCATTTAATTCTTTTTTTCTACGATTTAGTTAGGAATGCGGACTGTTACATGTGATCTGGCCTTGATAGGTATGATCCATTGACTTACTTGAAGTATCTGGATTCTCTGAGAGCCTCAGAGAGTTTTCCATCTGTTTGGATCTTTTCTTAGTCTTGTTACAAGATCTTTGAGTATGCTAAGAATGCTTTGGGTTTGTTGGAGAGTTTCAACAAGGCAAGGAAGACAAACTGTGTTCAGATCCGCAAACATTTCAAATGGACACCTCCAGATTTAGATTTTCTGAAATTAAATGTGGATGGGGCAACATTTAAAGATCCGGAGAAAGCTGGAATAGGGGCTATTTTAAGAGATTTCTCTGGTAAAGTGATTATGGCAATGTCCAAGATTGAAATAAGTGTCGATGAGAGTGAAGTGATCGAATTGCTGGCCAGAGGAATGCAGTTATGTGTCAGTTTGGGAATCCAAAACCTTATGGTTGAAAGTGACAGCAAGTTGGTTATTGATGCACTTCAAACAGAAAGCATGCTAAACTCTTCTTTAGGAGTGTTGTACCATGAAGTGAAACACTTAGCCACCCAATTTGTTAACTGCAAATTTTCCCATATTTACAGGGAAAGTAATATGGTGGCTCATAAGCTTGCTAGGCATGCTAAAGTGGTAGATGATATTTGTGTTTGGTTGGATAGTATTCCAGACTGTGTTTCTCAAGCTATCTGGCTTGATAATTGTCTGTAATCGGTATATCCGTTTGTTTAATGAAAGTCCTTTTCATATCAAAAAAAAAGAAAAAAGAAGAGGGTTTATCATTTTGGCAGGTCAGATGGTGGGAAATCCGTGGTCCCGAATAAGACTGCGTCCACCAGGAAGAGAAAACTAGAAAAGATCAAGAGTGAGTATGGTGAGTTCTGATTTTTTAGGATTAAACTATTTGGACACCACAAAGTGTACACCTTCATTGAGACCCCTATTTGTCAAAAATCTAGCAATTGATTGGAAAATGTGTTGTCAAAGATCAATGTATCAAAATTTGTCAACTCACATAGACGTAAACTGTTAAGATTTGATGTTCTATCTTAAAATGTCACATTGTTAAAAGACGTAGTTCAAACTCTTATAAATTAATCTGTGTTATTATCTTTATTAGATGCATGGTTTTAACATGTCTCCGCAAGATGGTGACTCGTTTGAGCAAACTAATCTTAAAATTCGTGTACTCATTTTTTTGAGTCTTAATCAGATCTAATTATTCGTTAGAGTTTAATGAGTTTTGATACTATGTTAAGATTTGAGGTTTCATCTTAAAATGTCAACTTTGTTAAGAGGTATAGTCCAAATCCTTATAAATTAATCAATATTTTCATCTTTAGCAGATGTGAGATTTTTTATCTCTTTAACATAAATCAATATGTATTTTATGTATATGTAGCATAATCCGATTTTTTATGCCCGTACTTTTTTTGTATGTCATTGATTCTACCTTTCTTATTTCCCTATTAAATGAAGAGGAAATTTCACAAAATGTCCACTTTTTGTGTCTATTTGCAAAAATGTCCATTTTGAAAGAATTTAGACCAAAATACCATCGTTAACAATTTATAATTCCACATAAACACAAAAATGTCCACTTTATTAAAAAATTTATTTGCCAATAAAATTTTGACATATAACCCTAACCTATTTATTTCAAAAGTACAATT
Organism: Fraxinus excelsior; assembly: GCA_019097785.1. Lineage (NCBI taxonomy): Eukaryota > Viridiplantae > Streptophyta > Magnoliopsida > Lamiales > Oleaceae > Fraxinus > Fraxinus excelsior. Next base: position 16,152,637 of record CM032631.1, on the reverse strand, counting down.
GTCAAATCGCAATAAATGAAATTATTCTCATTAACACAGAAATGTCGAGAACATTTAATATTGTGATTTGACATGTATACTTTTGAAATATAAATGTCGAGATTATCATTTGAATGTAGCTTCTCATGAAAGCTACTTTTCAAAATTTGTGAAAAATTGGAAAAAAAAAAAAACAAATTGCTTCATTTTTCCATTAAGGGCATAATGGGCAATTTAATACAAAATTCAAAATGGTGGACATTTTTCAATTGACAAGCATATAATTGGCCATTTTTGAAAATTGTTAAATCTGTGCATTTATTAGTTTTATGTATGAAAAAATATAGTTGGGAAAGAAAGTACAATAAGCATTTGGTATATTTTGTAACATGAGAAGTGTCATCTTAAGTTTCTATTTCTTCATGTGAATATGTTGATTCTTCTGCGAGTGCAAAGGTGTTGCGTGTGAGTGAGTGAGTTCCATTTTTCTTTGGATCTTTAAGTCATATTAAATAAATGAAGGTAGTTTACAGAAATTTAACTCGAACTTTCTGGTAAGTATACATAGTGGACTAACGAGTTCATATTGTTGATTCCACTAAGAATGTTACTTAATTACACAATAATTGTTTCAATTTTTAAAAACAACACACACAATAAGATTGAATTTTGAAAATAGTAAAGTAACTTTATAATTGAGGAAAGTTTGGATGATAAAATGTTTGAGATTCATGATTTCGTTTAATCGCCACCTAAATAATTTATGAATATGCCAGGTAGCAACTTAATCATTTAGTATGTTAGGTTCGATTTTCCTATTTTAACTAATTACCTCTCTAGATTGAAATTAGTTATAATCAATTGGTTTAATCTATTATATTTTTATGTCGATTAAAATCCAATCAATAGCATTAAATCCCGAAGAGCACAAATCTTGAAAAATAGCACGAGATTAAGAGGTGTGATTTACATGTGAATTCAATTGAGTATTTCTTTTACCAATGTTTCGATAATTTGAGGGGAAAAAAATTTGACTTGGTATGTATACGTAAAATTCATTAATAATGCTTATGTATTAAGAGAGTGTTCGATAGAGATTAAAATTCAATTAAAATTGAAAATATAGTCGTTATTGAGTCACACTCGTCTAATAAAAATCAACAATAACGATTCGTTTTTCAATTTTAATCCGAATTTAATCCATACCAAATACACGCTAAGTCAAATTATTTTTACAAGCTAGTCGAATCATTCAAACAACTGAGGTTGGTTGGCCTACTATGTTGTTGTGTCCTAATCAATCAAAATATAGTTATTTTTTTTTTTGTGTATTTCGCATGTTTGGCTTTCTTTGTTAAATTAATGATTTTTAATTATTTTGACGAGAAGTAGTTGTGAATTACCACTTCCTAGCCTTGAAGAAAAATGGCTTTGATTATATGCAAACTTCGTCATTCATCTTGAATTTGTAAAGTTCCAAAAATTTCATAGAATATAATTTAATTATTTTAGATACCATATTTTATATTTTGGAAAGTTGGTGAACTAAAGTGATATATGTATTAATTCAATTTTATTTGGTTTAAATATTTAGATTTTGATAGAGCGGTGATAAGTATATCAATATTGAGCTCGTTGGATAGTTCGTATTTAATCATCTATTTTAGGCTCGAGAACATGTTGATTCAGATAAGTCAGCTTCAAGATATTACAGATTGAAGAAATTGTTAAAAATTAGTTTTTTCATTTGAATTAAAAATTTGAATTTAAAAGGGCTTGTATTCACTATTTAAAATATATTCTTTTCTTAATTATATTCATCAAACACACTCAAAAGTATTTCCCATTTTAATAATGTGATGATGATTGTAGAACTTTTGTACAGTGGAACCCGGCACTTTGTGATTTAATTTTACCATAAATCCAACTTCATTTTCAATCTTACCGGACATGAGGTTTCATTATTTGCACTATAGAATATATAGATACACATGTAAGGTAGATAAGTAGCAAATAAAGATCTGGAACGTAATTTTGGTTTTTGCCTTCAAATTTATTTGATCTAACAAGATAAGATAACGAGGTGCAGTTGATTTTATCTTGTTTAAATTATTTCTCCATGTTATCGAATTATTATACTTATGAAAGTTAAAGATATGATATGATATGTATTATATGATCATCCTATACCAAATATATGATATGTGTTGAGCTTTTACCGGCCTCTAAAGATATGATGACAGTATGATAGTTTTTGCTCATAATTTAAATATTTTTATACGGAAGCGCACCATTATTTTCATGTCTTATTGAGTATTTCCATATGCTCGTCATTTTTCCCTACTCCTCACAAATTAGAATGGATCGTTAGTTGACAAGCGTTAAGGTGTTGTCGTGGTGTCGGGATTTATAGAATTCAATAAATTAAATCCCGTGTAATGTGGTTGAGACTTTTATTTTTAATTTTAATTTTAGTGTTACTATCTTATGGACCTTTTCTCTAGGATTCAAATCACGTTTCATTTGGTAATGTATTTACATATGGTGATTTTTCATGACCTATTTATGTATTTCTTATTATTTAAATCTCGAAATTGAACTATTTTGTTTGCTCGACAAATTTTCCTAGAAACCAGTGACTAACTTCGGCCAAATTGCATAAAATATGTGTCTTTATATAATGTGCTAGAAAACTATGAATTTTTTTACGTGATAAGTGTTCCAAGTTAAGAATAGAATATTGATGGTATGTTTTACACTTTTACTAGATCAAATCACTATCTTGCATTAAAATTTTATATGGTGCTGTTGACCTATTTAATTATGCATAACAATTGAATTTAATGATTAATTAGGGGATAATAAATTTTGTGTAAACTATTCATACACAAATTTCTTAATAATTAAATTATTAAGCAATTTTTTTTGGTAGCGACTTGAATATATAAAATTTGGGTCGTTACAGTATTGATGTTATTATTTTATTAAATTATTATTCTCGGTGCGAATAGTATGAATGTGTTACTATGGGCCTGTTTGGGCTAGATTTTAATCTGACTTTAATTTAAATCAAAGTCAAACAATCAATATCAACCACATTTTTCATGGGTCCCACATCTTTTCAACCACACATTTCAAAATCTTCTATTACAATCCGCTTAAAATCTGATTTTAATATATACCAAACACCCTCTATATGTTTTTTTGAATGGGCTCATAAGGAAATGAAAGAAATTATATGTTTGGAACTCATGGCCATATAATTTGTTTGAAAAGGAGAAAAAAAAAATGGTGGTCACGACTCAAGACAAGTATATTCCTCCTCCAAAATTTGTAGTGTGTGTTACGATAATTATTTTAGGCCCACATAAATCATATCGATTTCATGTATTGTTTGGATATATATCGTGATGATTTATAATGCCTTTAAGTTATGCCATCCAATATTCATGTATTGTTTGGATATATATCGTGATGATTTATAATGCCTTTTATGCCATCCAATATTTCTAATACGATCCATAAATATTTTTGTTCATGCTGAATTAATTATACTAATTTCTTGCACATATATAATTGATCCCCTAAGCATCGATATGTGTGTGCGTGCGCATCTATTGTAGTGTGACGTGTCCCTGAGTTATGCTAAGCACCGATGCTTAGGAGACCGTCCTGTATATATACATATGTTACGCCTAGTCGGGGAGGGGAGGGGAGGGGAGGGGGGGGGGTGAGAAGTCCAAAGCCAGAGAACCCCATCACCACAGTAGGCTACCCTATCCCCTCAGCAGGCTAGAGAAGTTAGCCCATTTGAAATGGAAATGGGAAAAGGCATATCTTCGAACTATGCTTCTGGCCGACCCACCGAGGCCCATGCAGACATAGAAGATATCTTCCCTCGCAATATGAGCCAAAGCATATACCGTAAATGTCTGTTAGTGTATTTGATAGAATCAGTCCACCAGGAACTAAGCACAAGCCATCTCAGCTACCTACAACACTTAGAAATAGGCCTCAACCACTACCTCTCGCGATGAGATAATTGGAGGAGAGGCAATGATATGTCCCACGAGCTTCTCCGCTAAAAATGGCGCCACATGTGGGAGGAAATGATGAAGGATTAGGCTCCATTACATCCGCCACCTAGATATCAGGCTCATGAAGATGATGACTCGGGTGAACCTCAAAGGTCTTGTAACCTTGATGATTATGACAAAAATTTGCCTTTTCACAAGAACTGAGAAATTCTTCTGTCCCGAGTCATTATTTGTCGCCAAAGATACCAAAGTATGACGGAAGAGGTGACCCGACTAAATACTTGAATAGCTATAAAACACATATAAGCATGAGAGACACCTCTCCCATCATCAAATGTATGGCTCTCCATTTGACTTCAAGCTGAGAGATAGAAATTTGGTACAGTAGATTATCCCCAGGGAGTATTAGGAGCTGACCGGAATTTAAAATTACATTTCTGAAACGATTCACAGTAAGTAAAGAATGAGATGGCCATATTCAACGCCTTCAGAACATAAGGCAACAGCCTGGGGAGACAATTGAAGAGTTTTTTAGCCCGCTTTACCAATGAAATGATATATTATGTGCAAGTCACTGACTAGGAGGCGTTGTCCGTACTGCGGGGTGAGCTAAACATGAGCATCCTCTTCTGGAGGGATGTGCAGAATCAAGACCCCACCAACTATGATGCTTTATTGAAAATGATGAGGCACAAAATCATCAACGAAGAGTTGATCGATCACCGAAACAGAGTCACTAAGGGTCTTCCACTCCCTCAGAGACAACGTGGGAAATGGCCCACCTCTCATCTAATAGATCTCCAATGGAACAAAGCTGATCATGAGGCTATTCCCAATTTTGGGCAAGTACTTGATATAACAACATTAAACGTAATACCCACGGTGACTTATGAAGATGTAACCCCCGATACTAACATGCGACAGACTGGGTCTGGCCAACTGGGCACCAAAAAGGAAGAGGTCGATGGCAGTTCAGAACTTAGAAATAGGCCGAACATCCCCACAATATTGTACTTACAATCATTCCTACAATCATGACACAGCGGACTGGAGAGATATAGCCCAACACCCTATGCAAGTTAATCCTCGGAACAACCAAAGAAGTGATCACCCTCCTCCTAAGAACCTGTCCCCACCTAGGCAAGACCAAAGACTTAGGCACAAAGAGGCTAGACCTCCCATCTAGAGCCATCATCGCGGCTGATGAAAGAGCGTGATAGAGAGACTTGTGGAAGGACAACAACAACGTAGGGAACCCTTAGCCAATATGGAAGACGCTTCTATCCATGAAATTGACATGATTTTTGGAGGACCATACGTTGGGGGCAACACAATGAATTCCCAAATGAATTATGCTAGAGAAGCCAAGGACCCTCCCAATGGCTAGCTACATAATAGATAGCAGTTCTTGGAAAAGGTAACTATTACCCAGCACTTTCACCAGGAGAATGTTGAGGATGTGCATTTTCCCCATTGTAACGCCTTCTTGGTAAGGACAGTTGTTGCTCATAATTGGTTGAAACAGATGCTAGTGGATAATGGCAGTTCCGTCAACATCCTCTTTGAAGCCACTTTTGATAAAATGATCGTCGATCGTGAATTGACTCCCATCACTACCCCTCGTATACGATGTCTCCGACGACAACATCATCCCAATGGAAAAATAACTCTTACAATGAAAATGGGAGAACCACCCTAAACAACTCTAAACTTCATGTACATTTTGGTAGTAGATAATATGTCCGCCCACCATGGAATACTAGATAGACCCGCCCTAAAAGATTTATGGGTTGTCACCTCAATTCACCACTAGTGCATGAAATTTCCTTACTGAAAGTGGGATTTCCATACTTAGGGTTGACTAGAGGAGAGGGCGGGAGTGCTGCCCGAACTCGATAAGGAAGGTCAAACTCAGGGACGTTGACATGATAGATGCCCCAGAAGGATAAAATTTTGGACATGAAGATTTGGTATGACAATGCCCTCGAGTAGAGAGTCATGTTTGATGAATGGACCCTCGTGTTATCGAATTCGAATCCCAAACAACCCCAATAGAAGAGTTGGAAAGTTTCTCGATAGACCCTCAAAACCCCACCAAAGCATTTTAGGTAGGAAAAGTCCTACCACCGGAGGCCAAAAAATACTCAATGAATTTTTGTACATAAATCTTAATATCTTTACATGGAGGCATGAGGACATGGTAGGGGTGGCAACAACTCGAGCCACGAGCTGAAATTTGAAGCTCGGGCCCGAGCTGAGTCGAGTAAAAGCTCGAAAAAAAATTTGAGGCTCGGGCCTCACAAGCCAGGTCAATTTTTTACTTTTTATCATCACACACACACACACAACACAAATTTTTTAGTTATACAACTGCCTTTTTCTCTCCTTCCATTTCATTTTATTTAATTTTATACAGACCACAATGGGCATACAGGTCGGCTCAGTTCGGCCCGATTTCCCAAAATGGGGCTCAGCCCGAGTTTTGGCTCGATTTTACCGAGCCTCGAGCCTGGTCGGCTCGTTCTTTTTTCGGGCTGAGCCACGGACGACCCAAGCCGATGAGCCAAATTAACATCCCTAGGACATGGTAGGTATTGACCCCAATGTTAGTTGTCACTACCTGAAAAATGATTCTTCGATTTCCGAGCATAAATAGAATAGAAGGGTCCTCAACCCGGAAAGACATGAGGCAATAAAAGAGGAAGTGTAAAAAGCTGATAGACAATGGTTTCATCAGGGAGGCCACTTACCCGAAATGGGTCTCCTACCCAATTCTGGTAAAGAAGCACAATGGTAAATGGAAGGTGTGCATCGACTTCTCTAACCTCAACTGTACTTGTCCTAAGGACAATTTTCCTCTTCCAAGGATAGACCAACTTGTAGACTCCAATGATGGGCACGAACTTTTGAGTTTCATGGATGTCTACTCAGGCTATAATAAAATTCTCATGTACTAGCCACACGAAGAAAACACCTCTTTCATAACTGACAGAGGCCTAGATTGTTACAAAACAATAGCCATGTAATGCACCTAAACGAAATCTTCCAAATTCTACGGAGATACAAGATGAGGCTAAACCCCCTTAAGTGCGTGTTCAGTGTTGAGGTTGAACCCCCTTAAGTACGTGTTCGGTGTTGCATCCAAAAAACACCTAGGATACATGGTCAACCAGAGGGGGATAGAGGCTAATCCAGAAAAAATTCGAGCCTCAGTTGAAATGAGGTCCCCTCATAAACCAAATGAAGTGTAAAGCTTAATAGGGTGTGTAGTGACTTTAAACTGTTTCATCTCGAAGGCTACCGACAAATGTCTCCCCTTCTTTAAGATCCTAAAATGGGCTAAGTAGTTCCAATTGATGGAGTGTGAAGAGGCCTTCTAGGAGTTAAAAAAGCTTCTACGACAAGCCCTTCTCCTCTTAAGATGTCGTACAACTCTATCAGGCCATCTCCAATGAAGCCATTAGTAGAGGTGGGCGTGGGTTGGGTTGAGTTGGGTTGATTTTTGCCCCAACCAAACATTGTCGATTTGTTCGATTCCAACCTAACCCAACCCATGTAAATGTTGAAACTCAACCCAACCTAACCCAATTATGTGTCGGTCGGGTTGGGTTGGGTTGACCGATTTGAGATAAATTTATTGCACAAAATTTAAATCATCCATTTTTATGTAAAATAACATTAATATAGCCATTAGTCATCCAATGTCAATAAACTTGAAAAATAAAATAGTGTAATCCATCAAATATTCATCAAAATAATTAAACAAAAACGATTACACATTTAATTAAAAGTTAAAAACAAACCACAATATTTTATCAAGAATCTGTGTTGTTTATATGGTGAATCTATACCTTGTAAAGACTAAAGTTGAGAAAAAAACCAATTATATAATTAAGTCGTGACCAAAGACAAATAAGATAATGATCTTTGAAGACTTCCATGTGATTCTTGACCAAGATTTGCCCAAACATCCTGAAATAATTGTATGTACATATAAACAATACTCTCATTTTCAGAGTATTGGCAATTAGAATAAGCATAAATAGAATTAGTCCTAAAATAAGCCCGGAGATTCGTTCTTTCTCCTAGAATTTTCTCAAAAATTCAAAATTAACTAGAGATTTTATATTTTACAAATAAAAGATGAAATCTTTAAAGAACTTACAGCTCAGTAAATTCGTTCACTAATATTCCAGCCTCCTCTATATTTCTCGAAATTGTTTAGAGGATCTTTTCTGTACGTCCTCTTTGCAGCCAACATAAGAGTTGAATTCTATGGATGCTCATCGAATTCAGCAAGAAATCTTTCAGTTCTCTCCTAAGAAAACAACATCCCACTATTTCTCTCACCATATTTCCCTAAAAATCCCAAAAAATTATTATCAACAAAAATTAAAACCATTTTAAACATATAGCACATATATATTTCAAAGTGTAGTACTTGGAGTAGCGGGAAGAAAAGCTTGTTCTTCAACTCCAAGAATCCTTCACATACTTAAATTCATCAAACTCACAAAAGAAAACTAATAAAAGAAAACCTCAAAAATTCTAAGGATCATCTTCTTCTGTTGCTGTCTTGCAGTTGCTGGTGTAGATCTGTTGCTACCTTGCTGCCTGCTGGTGTTGAAGAAAATTTAGAGATAAAATTTGGTTGGTCTCAAGTTTGGAAAGGAATTAGGAATTTAGGGGCGAGAGGTGACTGGAGTGAATTAGGTTTTGTTTTTCAATTTAATGTCATTTTTTTTACTATATTCGGGTAGGGTCAGTTTTCTCGGTTACCCACAACCTGAAACGACCACCCACCCTGAAACCCGCCAAAAAAAATCGACTCAAATTGGTCGGTTTGGGTCAGGCTGGGCTGTTTGCTCGAGTTGGTTTGGGTTTTGCCCACTCCTAGCCATTAGCGCAGTTCTCGTAAGAGAAAAATATATCTTCTGGTTGCTTATTTATTATGTGAGTAAGACACTATTTGCAGCAGAAGCTCACTATCCCGACATAGAGAAGTTATCTATAGCCTTGATCACCGCATCCAGAAAATTGAGACCATACTTCCGAGCTCATTCAATACTTATGTTGACCAACTTCCTGTTCAAGCAAGTGCTTCAGAGACTCGACCTTCGGTAAGGTTACTGAAATGGGTAGTAGAGCTTAGTGAGTTTGACATTGCCTTCAAAACAATAACTTAAAGGCTAGGCCCTAGCAGACTTCATAGCAGAATTCGCCAATGTCCCAGAAATGGAGGAAATAATAGAGCCCGCGAAACCTTCCACGTGGAGCTTTTTCGTGGATGGTTCATCTAGAGAGACAGGCTCAGGGGCGAATGTGGTCCTAGTTAGCCCCGATGGACATAAGCTAAACTGCACATCGATGTTTGGATTTAAGGTTACCAACAACACGAGTAAATATGAGGCGCTACTAGCTGGCCTTAGATTGGCTAAAGAAATACAAATAAAGAGGTTTTCCATTAATAGCGATTCTCAGTTAATAGATAGTCAATATAATGGAAACTTCACGGTAAGGGAAAAGGGCATGGTCAAGTACCTCAAATTGTTGATGAGTATACTTTCATCTTACGAAAAACTCAAGTTAGCTCAATTCCGTGCATGAAAAACGCTCATGTCGATACTTTATCCAAGCGGCTAGTAGTAAGGACTCGAAACTACTAACGCTTGTGCCAATTGAACACCTCTTAGAGCCCTCAACTACTAAGGGAAAAGAGGTAATGTGGTAGGAAAAATGCCTACATAGATGCAACCTTTAGTAGCTTTCCTAAAACATCATGTGCTTCTCGATGCCAAAGCAGGGGCTCACAAAATTAGAAGAATGGTGGCCCATTTTGTGCTTCAGGATGATGTGCTCTACAAAAAGAGGTTTTTCCCTACCCTTCATTCAATGCGTTGGAGGGGGAAAAGCTACATACATCCTTTGCCAAATCTCCCATGGGGTTTGCAACAATCACGTTGGAGGACTCACATTAGCATATAAAGCTCTACAACTGGGGTACTATTAGCCCACATTGAAAAACGACGTGATCCAATTTATACGATAGTGTGATAAATGTGAACATTTCTCTCATATCCAGAGGCAAACTTCCCAGGAGCTAGCAACGGTGTCCAGTCCATGGCCGTTTTCCAAATGGGAAATTGACCTTATAGGTCCCCTACCTAAAGGTAGAGATAGTGCAAGGTTAGCTATCTTCACCATTGACTACTCTACAAAATGGGTTGAAGCCCAACCCCTTGCCAAAATCACAAAACCCAACACTTCAAATTCTTGTGAAAAAATATTATATGTTGGCTCAGAATTCCATATTCAATTGTATCGGACAATAGGCGGTAGTTCGACAATAAAAACGTCAGGGGCCTGTGTGAAGAGCTGGTAAATCAAAAAGCATTTCTCAACACTTCATCCGTCCAATTAAATGGGCAAGTACAAGCCGCAAACAAAACCATTAAGTACACCTTAAAAAGAAAACTTGATGCTTCCAAATAAGCATGGGTCGATGAGCTACCATAAGTCTTATGGGCAATTAGAACCACAAGCCAGACCCCAACCGGAGAAACCCTTTCGCAATGGCCTACGATGTTGAAGCTAGGAGTCTAGTGGAATTAAGATTACCTTTTCGCCGTCAATTGCAATTCAATAGAATATCTAATGATGAGTTGAGAAAACACGAGCTCGACTTTCTTGATGAAAAGAGGGATAAATCTCAAGTGAAATTAACCGCACACCAAAGGAAGATGATCTATTATTGCAATGCTAAAGTTAAGAGAAGGTCTTTCTGGATGAATGACACAACATTCGAAGGGTTTTCGTTTCTTCCAAAGAACTAGGAGTAAGTACGCTAGGTCCGAATTGGGAAGGTCTGTGCAACATCAAAGAATAACTATGACTTGGCACATAGTGGATATAAGATCGGAGATGGAAAAATACAGCCTTGCCCGTGGAACATAGAGTATCTCGGGATATACTACCAATAAAGGAGCTATATGACTAGAAGATCTTTCCCAGCCATATAAATAATTCAAAGTCATTCGAAAAAAGTACGTTTCATTTAAAAGATTTAAAGAACGTGCCTCCCATGACGATGTTGAATGTCATGGGAGAAGCTCGTACATTGATGAACCATCCACCATGTATGGAAGCGTGGGCACTTTAAAGAAAATTATCAGATCCCAAAAGGGATTATCTCATTAATTCTTTGAGGCATACAACACGTGTATTCCATGAAGAGCTTGAACTTTATAAGGAAAGACCTTATATATATAAACCATCCCCCGTGTTCGGAAACGTGTGAGCTTCGGAGAAGAGGATCATATCCCAGAAGTTACAGGATTGATTCTCTGAGGCGTACAACACATGTTTCCCACAATGGAAATAAACGTCATGGGAGAAACCTTTATATGGATGAACCATCTGTCATGTATGGAAGTATGAGAGCCTCGAAGAAGAGGATCAGATCCTAAAAGGGATTACCTATTTAATTCTTCAAGATATACAATACGTGTCTCTCATGATGAAGTTGAACATCATGAGGAAAGCCCTTTCATGAATAAACCACCCACTATGTATAGAAGTGTGGGCATCTCAAAGAAAAATATTAGATCCTAAAAGGGATTACCTAATTGATTCTTCGAGATGTACAACACATGCCTTCCACGACGGAGCTGAATGTCGTGGAAGAAGCCCTTACATGAATGAACTATCCACCATGTATTGAAGCATGGATGCTTCGGAGAAGAGGATCAAATTCCAAAAAGGATTACCTCATTGATTCTCTGAGGCATACAACACATGCCTCACATGACAAAGCTGAACGTCATAGGATAAGTCTTTACATGAATGAACCATCCACCATGTATGGAAGCGTAGATGCCTCGTAGGATATAATCAAATTCCAAAAGGGATTACCTCATTAATTCTTCGAGGCATACAACATATGACACCCATGAGGAGCTAAACGTCATGAGAAAAGTTCTTACATGGATGAACCATCCATCATGTATAAAAGTGTGGGCGCATCGGAGAAGAGAATCAGATCCCAAAAGAGATTACCTCATTGATTCTTCGAGGCATATAATACATGCCTCCTATGATGAAGTTGAATGTCATGAGAGAAGTCCTTATATGGATGAACCGTCCACTATGCATGGAAGCGTGGGTGCCTCGAAGAAGAGGATCAGATCGCAAAAAGGGATTACCTCATTAATTCTCCAGAGTATATAATACATGCCTTCCATAACAAAGCTAAACGTCATGGGAAAAACAATTAGTTGACGACATGTTTGAGGTTCCATTTATGTTCTTAAATTAATCATGTTCAACATGTTTGAAGGTTCATTTGTCTGTAAATATCATCACAATCACCTCGGTTTAGCTTGGAAGTTCGATTGTGTTTTAATTCCACATATTAGAGAGGTCCCAACACTTGACAAAATTGAAAACATAAAAATAGAAAAATAATGTACTTCATTGATAAAAAAGGGCTTGGAAGTTCATTTGTCTGTAAATATCATCACATTCACCTCGGTTTAGCTTGGAAGTTCGATTGTGTTTTAATTCCGCATATTAGAGAGGTCCCAACACTTGACAAAATTGAAAACTTAAAAATAGAAAAATAATGTACTTCATTGATAAAAAAAAGGGCTTTACAAGGGAAGGCCTCGGCCATTACGTAGCAAATTGTTTAAAAAGCCTATCATATGCTAGATGTAGCAGGGAGTTCGACGCGTTAGTAGTTGGCACTTCAGCAAAAAGATTTTCTTGGCTTAAAGCCTCATTTTCAAGAATTTTCTCTTGATGAATTTCAACGCCGTCTACTTTAACCTCGTCATCAGTTGGGGTTTGAGGCACCTCTTCCAACAACTTAATTTTTAGCTCGGCTAATCTTATTCCCACCTCGACGTAGGCGAATCTAGGGATGACAAAAAAGCTCGTCGACTCGGGCTCAGTTATAATGAGCCGAGGCTCAGATCGAGCCTCATTTTTTTTACCGGGCTTTGCTCGGCTCGGCTCAGGCCCAAAAAAGCTCAAGCTGAGCCCGAACTTTTTCTTTAATGTATAGTACTATAAACCGTACAAATTTTAAATTTTTGAAGTAAAAAATGTAGATTTGACATTAAAGAAAACAAAAAAAAAATCGAGCCGGCCCAGGCTCGGCTCGACTCGTTGCCATCCTTAGGCGAATCTCCTCTAGTAGACACCGAAGCGTTAATAATCTTCCGTCATGTGGAAGTTGACAATGTATTCCTTTACCACTCCCCATATGTTTTCTGAGCATTGGCCATGGACTACTCAGCCTCCTGCTCATAGTGCTTTATTTGGGTATCCAAAAACCCATTTACATCTTTTAGGTCGGTGTTTTCTAAGTTGGCCTTCTCCAGAGCTTTGGCTATCAGCTTCTGATGATTGTTTGAAGTTTTAACCTTTCTTGTTAAGAAATCCACTTCGTACTGGGCATAAACTTCCCTCTTCATATCCTTGATCTCGACTAAGGCCTTTATTCTTGTTATCCCCTCTTTCGTCTAGGCCAACTTCTCAACTAACTTTCGGTTACGTGTTTAAATGTCCTTCAACACCTTTTGGCATTCAAGGGCAAACCCAAAAGCCCTAGTACTCTAGCTTAATAAGGCCGTTGTGAGATCTACCGAATCACAGGTGGCCACATAATGTTGCCACCTATCGGTCCAAAATTTGTAGAAGTTTGCAGTGACAGCCTGGACTTCTAGTGACAACACATTCATCACCGTCGAGGCAATCTCCTCGTCTTACCAGCTAAAAACCTTCTTAATTTCCTAGGGGTTCTCACCATTAGTGTTTTCTTCATTGCCTCAGAGGTCTATTCTACCTTATTCGCAGTCTTGTCATTGGCATCCTTGACCTTCTAAGCCTTTGCAGCAGTAAAGGAAAACTGCATCTGCTTAGGAGGAGGTAGGGCCAACTTAGCCACTGTGGCACTTGATGTGCTGAACTTCCCAAATGTAGAGCCAGTGTTATGATACAGCTTCCTCTTCTTTTGGGGCTTTTCCACTTGCCCTTGTTCATCCCCTTTTGGGGCACTTCCCGATCGCTCTTCTCAGTAAGCTCCTTGATAGTGTATCGTGTCAATACTAGCGAGTCTACATTCCAAACTTTTGATCAACGTTGGTTAGGATGTTGCTATGGCTTAACACAATCCACTATTAAGTTCTTCCAATTAATTTATTAACCATTACCATTGAGAACAAAATATTTCTCATTTCTATTTGGGAATGCTACTACGTATCGTGCCAACATCAAAGTTCTCCTTGTTATAATTGACTTATGGCTAGAGTCTAATATTTTTCATCTAATGATTCTTGAAAGTGTAATATATGTATAATTGCTCCATTGCAGTGCATTGAGATGGATATTAAAGAATGCCGGGAATATAAGTTTAGTTTCAACCCTTAATAAACAATCTTAAACCCAAATAGGTGATACTTTTTAATGCGATTTGTAGAGTGTCAATTTGATTGAACTATTTTCTTAGCATTAAGGAAGGAATTATTAGTTAAAAATAATACATAATGCATCATAATGTGCTATTATATCTTCACACTTCACACTTGACAATATGAAAATATAACTTAATTGTATGATGCACTTTCTAACCTATATGATATTTATAAAGTCTAATATACTAGATATAGATGCTTCATATCGTATTAATGTCTAATGATAACAAATTATAAGCATTATATAAATGACACGTTTGAAACATTGAGACATTAAATTCTAAAGTGAAAAACTCTCAAAAAAGGAGCAAATAAGAAAGTTGGTTCTAATTAGGAGGTGTATATTCTTAGACAGCATATAGACATAATTAATTATAAAATCCCGGAAGAGGTTCAAATATTTGAAACGTTGAAAGTGCATATCTCTCATTGAGTTAGGTTATTATGGAAAAAATAGAATAAAAAATAAAAAGTTATCGGCAATACTTTTGTACATGAAGTATTGTTTCATATTATGAATATCGATGATATAAAAAAAATATTTGAAACATTGAAAATGGAGATCTCTCATTTAGTTATGTTATTATGAAAAAAGAAATAGAATCGAAAAGAAAAAGTTATTGGCGCACTTTTGTACATAATGTATTGTTTCATATTATGAATACCGATGATATTGAAATAAATTTGTTAAAATATATCAATTGAAGTAATGATCGATCAAATAAAAGAATGCAGTCATACCAAAATTGAACTTGCTACCTACTATTCGAACACGTAAAGGTGTATATTTACTCGAAAAGTAAATATAAAAAAATGAAGTTGTAACATGTAATAAACGACTATCAAAATAATAAATTTTGTAAAGATCGTGATGAATGTAATCACAAATTCATATCTCGTTATCCTCACTATGCATGAAAATTGAAATGCAATTATAACCAATTCATTTGACATGACTGTTAATGTTATCATCAAAGGATTTAATATATATGAAACATATAATTTAAGTGATATTATTATCAGTGGAAGTAAATACGTGTTGTACTATTTTTTTCTCAATCAAGGTTTTGTCCCATTGAATTTTTCTGGTAAACTTTTTAATGAGGCAACTTTTATAGCGCATTCAAAGACATAATGTACTATTTTTCATTTATTATGATTTTTTCTACGTCCACCGAGTGTAGATGGAAGGCTTTTTCAGGTGAGTTGTTGTTCTTCTCTACTATAAAACCCAGTATTTATGGAACTGCTGCCACCAGGTTTTTTTCCATTAAGATTTTAGCGAAGACATTATTTCTATAATGAATGTACATAATCTAAAGAACAAATACCCTCAATATAACTACATGATTATTTTATAAATTTGTGTATGAGACTCTTGAAGAGAACAACAAGACCTATTTTTCGGACCAACATGTTATTGTAGTCACTAACGGTTGATAAATATCATATTGGAGAATTACTTAAAGACTATAACAGGACAACACGAAACATACTTCATATCAGAATTGTGATATTGAAGATAAAGGCGTACAAGACATGGACGTGTTACAAGGAATTTCAATAATTGAAATAGATGAGTAGTTATACTTTTTTTCATTCACTCAAATTTTATCCCACTGAGTTTCTTGACAGGATTTTAACGAGGTAGCATTTTATTACTTCGATGTTGTTATAATTATTTGTATATTTTCCCTTTTTTTGGTATTTTTATTACATTGATTGTTGTCAAACTAGGTTTTTAACGAACGAATATTGTGTAATAAGTCATTCAAGACGGAATGTTGTAAATTATATATTTATTTGTGAATGACTATTATACATTTGTAACCCTATGATTATGCATTATGTCACTTGGTGCCTTAATTCTTCCTCATAAATATGAAGATTTGGTTCTTAACAAAAATAAACATAAGTTTATTGACTTAGATTAGATTAAAATCATATGGTTCGCTTAGAACCTATTATTGAGACTACTTAAAATAGTTGAACCAATAACACACAATTGAAATGTATTGCATATATATTGGTGCCCTTTGCCCTATTATCATATATACAAACATTTTTGTCCAATAGCTCCATTTTTTGTGAGACTTTAATATGCTTCCTTTCTGTGATCTTGTTGCCTCATTCGTGTGGTCCCTTTGTGCGATCTTCACCTCACCTTTGGCCGAGGCCTGGGCTGCCGAACTTGCCCCTGTTTCGATTCCTTCATGATTGCCTTTTTGTGTGATTTGTGGGTGGTTTTGTAGCGCCCCGAGTTCTGTTAACCCGGATTGCCACGTCATCGTCTTTTGCCCTAATTTCAAAATCAATTTTCGCGGAAATAACCTAATTTTGAAATCACATTTGTAATTGAAAACTTCGTCGACAAGTAAACTCATAGAAATTTAAAATTTAAATATCACATTTTAGAAATAGCGGAAAACGTCAAAATGTTATCAATATTCGAATACAAGAACTTCAAAGAGATAATAATTTTGATAGACAAATTTTCTATGCCACCACTGCCGGATCAATCACAATCGCCTCCGAAGTCTGCAAATATTGTTAAAAATAGCAGAGTGAGTATTTCGAACTTTAAAGTTTTAAAGTGTTGAAATTAAGTTTAAGGACTTAATTGAAAACTATTGGAATTGAAATGAATGGCTTAAAATGATAAAATAAAGTTTAGGGGCTAAATTGAAAATTTATTAAATCTGAAAATAAAACTTTAAGGGCTAAAATAATAACTTTCATAAGTTTAGGGACTAAACTGTAATTATAATAAAGCTGAAAATAAATGTTAAAAACTGAAATAATAACTTTTATAAGTTTAAGGACTAAACTGTAAATATATAAAAGCTGAAAACTGAAATAATAACTTTTAATAGCTTAAGGACTAAACTGTAAATATATTAAAGCTGTAAATAAAATTAAATGGCTGAAATAATAACTTATATAAATTAGGGACTGAAATAAATAAACTTTTAAACTGAAAATAAGAAATGTAAGGGCTGAAATTAAAACATAAATAATTAAGGGACTGAAATAAATAAAACTTAAAACTCGGGGCTTAAATCATAAATTTGTAAAAGGGTAAAAATTATATAATTCCCCTTTTTACATCTCTCTCTCTACAGAGAGAGAGAGACGTCGATCGACAGGGAAGGGGCTTCGCCCCTTCCCCATTTTCTTTCCCTTTTCCTGCCACCACCGACCGGCGGTGGTGGCGTCGGACTCAAGGGTAGGGGAGGGGGATGTAATTAGGGACATTGGGCGCGATTTAGGGTTCGGGTTTCGAATTTCTTGGTGAAAAATCAAGGTAAGTGCTTAGGGTTTCTTCTTTTATTTTCTTCTTGGTTTGAGGGATGGTGGAGTTGGCTATGGTGTTGGGTCGATTTGTGGCAGTGATTTTGGGTTTTGATTTCGCGATTGGAGCTCCGGTTTGGGGCTCGACTTGGGGGTTTCCTTTCGGTTTTGGGGACTTTGGTTATCTTGATTTCTTTCTTTGATTTGAAATGGCGGTTTGGTGTTTCTTAGATGTGGTGGTGGCGTTTTGGTGGAGTTTGCAGTCGGTTTTTGGATTCGGTTTTGGTGTGCTGGTTGATTTCGGGTTTGAAGAGTGTGGGTGACGGGTTGGAGTAGTGACTGTCTTGTTGGTCGTGGAGGTTGGTTATGGTTTGTGTGGTGCTTGCATTTGTTCTGGAGGTGCAGTAAGTTGAATGCAAATGGTGTTGTTTAGGTGGTGGTGTTGGAGTGATGGTCGGATGATGTTACACAGTGGAGGTGGTGATAGTGTTTGTCTCGTGAGTTTTGGCTAGCTTGGCAGTGTAAATGGTGTGTGAGTTTGCAGTGACATTGCAGTGGAGTGAAATGTGAACTGCATTGTTCATTGTTGAGTTCACTGTTGATGCTAGAAATGGATTTTCTAGCATCAATGGTGTCTCACATTGGGAAACATTGAAATGGAGAGAGAGTTGGAGAGAATGGACAAATTTTCTTACCAAGGCTGTTGTATGAATAGTGAAGGAGGAGGGAAAACGAGGGAGTTATATGGATAGTGGATGTTTAGGGCACAAATCCCAAAAAAAACTAATTGGGCTGAAAAGTTGGGCTTAGTGATTTTCTAGTTGGACTTGAATAAAATTGGGCTAAAACAAATAGGATTGGACTAATAAAATTGGACCTTAAAGTATAAAGTATTGGACTTATATTAAATTGGACTTTAAATAATTGGGCTTTCGTAATTGGACTTGAAATTAATAAAAATTGGATTTAAATAAAATAATTCGAAATTGATAATAAAATTATTATTCGGGATCGGATTCGATCGAATACATTTGAATTAAATTTTACAACGGCTAGACGAACGCGCTTCTCTAAAAATTAGGGTTAACGTTTTAGCGACACGTTTTTCGAGAAAATTATTTTATTTAATTTAAAAGTTTGCGGTCGCTACAGGTTTCCTTCGTTGTTTAAGTGGGATTATTGGTTCCTTCTTGTGGAGTTGCTTTGTGTGTTATTGGGTTATTGATCTGAGCTATGTTCAATCCATTCTTGGTCTTAATCTTTGTGATAATTGAAAGGAAAGTGTTTGTCTTTAATTCATAGTGTTAATTCCATTATTATTATTTATTTGGAACTCACTTTGTGGTTTTTTGATCAATTGAAGTTTATATTTTCTTCACAACTGGTATCAGAGCCTCTAGTGGCACAATTACTTGTCGATTTTCATCCCTCGGTGGTAGAAAATCGGAATTGTTGTATATGTACATGTGTATTTTGTGCAATTGAGGTGTTGGTTTGCTGATTTTGATATAAGGATTTGACTTCTTAATTAAATTCACATATCTCAAAGTTACAGCTAGTAAATTGGTTGAAACTTTTTTAAATTACTGCAATAACAGGTTATTGTGTGGGGCGACTAATAGGATTGCGTCCTTGCCTGATATTAACTTTTTTGTGGCTATATTGATCATTGTTTAATTTTCATATTATTGTTGAGCTCTTTGTGATTAGAATTGTTATATTTTATCTTACCCGCTCGACTTGAGGTTTGAATCTCACGACAATCAAGGAAATTTGGATTGGTGTATAACAGCGACCTATAGGACATTCTTTGTGTAGTTATCTTTTTGAAGGTTGCTTATGTACTACGTGTCTTATTTATTAAGATGTCTGCATACCATTTTGACTTGGGTATCTTTAACGGTAAATGTAATTTTTCTATTTGGCAATAGAAGATTAAATGGATTTTAGTAAGATAAAAAGTTTCAAAATTCATTGATAATTCTTTTGTTACAACTGTGACTGAGGATCAGAAAAATGAGTTTGACGAACTTTCTTATACTTTTATTATCTTGCACTTATTTGACACTGTTGAAAAAATTTGGAAAAAACTTGAGGAGATTTATTTGGCTCACTCCGTTCCCAACAAACTTTTCTTTACTTGACAGTTTATTCCGTTTCGAAATTTGATCCCTAAAAAGATTTAGATATCTTGACATTTTCAATAAATTGGTTCAAGATATTACAAATTGTGGTGAAAAAGGTTTCTAATGAATATAAAGTTATTATTCTTTTGAATGATATTCTTGATAATTATAATAATGTCAAGAATGCAATCAAATATGGGAGGGAGACCCTTACATCCAATATAGTAATTGATTTTTTAAAGATTAAGGAGAGGGAAATGAAAGTTGAAGGAAACAAGAGAAAGCAGAAGAGATTCACCAAATGAGGGGTATAACTCAGTTTAGAAAAATTGGAGAGGTAGATCTAAGTCATAAGGGAAGGAAATTTTACGGTTGTGTGAAGCTTTTCATAAATGACTACCGAAAAGAGAAAAATAAGTTGAGAGATTAGACGGGTGGTAAACCTAATGGGGCAAACGATGTTGTCCAAGTAGATGAACTAGTGTGGTTTAAATACTCTTACATACTGAACCAGCAGAAATTAACATGTCTATGAATCCCATATGCATGAGTGTATTCTTGATTCAGGTGATTCTTTTCATGTTACATCAAATAAATTGTGGTTGGATAATTTTTATGAGTCCGATCATGACATGTAATTGCATGGGGTAGAGTCGCATATAAGATCACTGGTGTAGGTAGTGTGACTGTCAGATTTGATAGTGATTTTGTGCATGGAAAAAAATAAGTTAGATATATTCCACATATGGGTAGGAACCTAATTTATGTGAAAAAGTTGGAGCGTATAGGTTTCAGTGGTGTACTCGGCGATGTAGTGCTAAAAATGTATAAGGGAGCACTTAGAGCCTTTAAGGCCACTAGAAACAATGACATTTACATCACATATGCTGAAGTGATGGGTTATTTAAATTCTACTATCACTGACACCGATCACATATAGAAGATGTACAGTAGGTTAGCTTACGTTAGTGTTAATGGACTTAAGTTTCTTAACGACAAGGGTGTGTTTGGTAAGGATCAGGCATCGACATGCCATTTTACGATCATTGTGTGCTTAGTAAACATCGTAGGATGTCATTTGCATCTAACATACACAAGACATCTAGAGTGTTATAATACATTCATACTAATTTGTGGGGTCGAATGAGCAATCCTACTCTTGGTGGTAACACTTTTTTTTTGTCTATTATTGATGATTTCTCCATACGTGTGTGGGTTTATTTGCTGAAAGATAAATCTAAAACTTTCGTGAATTTTAAAAATTGGAAAGTTAAGATGGAGAGCCAAATAGGTAAGAAAGTGAAATATTTGCGTGCTGATAATGATCTTGAGTTTTGCAATGCTGAATTTGATAATTTGTGTAATGAATCTGGGATTACATTGTATAGGACTATGCCTTACACTCCTCAACAAAATGAGGTTGTTGAAAGAATGAATCGTACTTTGCTTGATAAAGTTAGATATATGATGTTAAGTTCTGGAATGTCTAAGTTTTTTTTTGGTTAAAACTGTTATAGTTGGGTATTATTCGACTAATATGACTCCTTAGGCTGCTTTAAATTGGGATACTCCGTACGAGATTTGGTATGGTAAATGTGCTTATTATTCTATACTTACAACCTTTGGTCGTGCCGCTTTCTCTTATTACAGTGAGGGAAAACTAGAACTTAGAGCTAAGAAGTGTGTCTTCTTAGGCTACCATGAGGGAATTAAGGGATGTGTTATGGGATGGAAGCCAGAAGGGTGTAAGAATAATCATAAGTCGCGATGTCACATTTAATAAGTTTGAGATGCCTTGCAAAGAGAGTAAGGGATAACAAGATACTTTTAAGGAAGAATCCTATGTTAAAGTGAAGCGTATGAGTATCCACATCCCCACTGCCTCTAGTGAGGTGGATAATAATACACAAAATTAGCAGAACATAGAGTTTGAAGGTGATGATAAAGTTATCGAGGACAACCTTATTGACCAAAACCCTCTAACTGATTATTAATTAGCTAGAGATAAAGAAAGAAGACCACACAAGGAATCCCAAAGGATGTTTGACTATACCAAAAGCTACCCACATGAGGAATATATCTAACTTCTTTTAGTGTGTGTACAAAACCAAAAGGCAGATTCATTACTGCTGGAGCATTGGTTAAACCAAAAGGCATAACAGTGAACTCATAATGTCCATAACAAGTCCTGAAATCAGTTTTCGGTATATTTCCGTCTTGACTTCCAGCTGATGATACTTTGACCTCGAGTCAATCTTAGAAAACACCTTTGCACCTCTAAACTAATCGAACAAATCTTCTATTCTTAGAAATGGATATCTATTTTCAATAGTTAGGTGATTCAATTCTTAGTAGTCGATACACATCATCATAGTCACATCCTTCTTTTTCACAAAGAGTACTATAGCACCCATGGAGATACACTCGGTCGAATAAAACATTTTTCCAACAACTCCTCCAATTGTAGCTTCAATTTTCAAATTTCTTTCTGTACCATTCTGTACGGAGCCTTAGATATTAGTACCGCTCTAAGGACTAAGTTAATCATAAATTCCACTTGCATATCTTGTGGGATACCGGGTAGATCTTCTGGGAATATTGATGAGTGTTCTACATTCATGATATTTATGTCACTTAATTCAATATTTTTGTTATCCTTGAGAGATTTTTAGGGTGTTTTAATGTGTGTTTTGATGTTGTGATATATGTTGATGAAATTGAAAAAAATAAGCAAAAGTTGAAAAATTGGAGAAACAAACTAAATTATAAGAGATCCAAAGTTTAGGGATTAAAGTGCAAATACTCTAAAGTTGTGTCGAACCTCACAATGAAGATCCGAGAGTGTTTGGAGACAATTTGATAAAGAAAGAAGTCAAGGGGATCAAATATAGGCAAAGTATGAGCACACTTTAATTTCCAACCGAAAAAATTATGTTCCAGATTTGTAGTCTCACATTGAGACTTATTTTTTGACAAAGAAAACATTTGAATTAGAAAATAATATATGAAGCAAAGTTGTAGCCCTTTGAATCGTATTTCCAAATCATCTTGAATCACCTCAATCGAATATCAGGGAAAAAGTTATGATAAAAATACTAAAAGACGTGCAGTATTGTTTCCACCCGAATACTGGCGCCATAGCGCCGGATTTGGTGCCATGGCACCCACATTGCTGAAAATAACAGAATCATGGGCATCGCAGTGCCCATATTGGGCGTCGAGGTGCCACTGTGCGAGAAATATGTTTTTTATATTTTTGGACTCTTTTCTTGGTCCAATATGACTCCAACCCTCCCAAGACTTGAAAATACTATAAATACAATATTTAAAACCTAATTTTAGAGGGAGAAAAGTTCAAGAGAAAGGGATAATTCAACACACAATTGAAGGAGGCAATGTGGGCATAATTCAAGAAATCAAGGGAGGCAAGAACAATATCATGGAAGAAGATTGAAGATCTATCCAAAAACTAGTTTTTTCTATTCTCTTCTTTATGTTGTTTATTTTGAATTGTATAGATTTCATGTTTCTTATCGTGAACTAAACTATTTTTCTAGGGTTCGATTGTAACCAAAACTTGAGAGTATGATATGATTTGATTTTAGTTATTTCTATGAAATTTTCAATTCCGTTTATTTGTGTTATGATTTTAATGCTTCCAATTAATTGGCCACTAATTGAATGAGTAGATGCTAGTTAATTTTGGCACTCGAGAGAGAAAAATTTAGGCGCGATCATAAGATTAACACAACATAAATTGTATAGGTTTTGAGAGAAAATATAAGATCATGGAGTTTACTGCATAAAAGAATCATGAACTTGATAATTTCTAGATTTTAATTCGAATAGAGATATTTGAATTAATTTCTAGGATTAATTTTTATCCGGCACTCGAGAGAGGGGGTAGAATTACATTAGGGTTCTTGCTTATAAACATGGAAAATTGATTAGAGATAACTAAATTTTTGAGAATCATTGTTGATAATTAGGTGAAATCACAACTCTAGGCTTCCTCACTTGATTATTCTTCTAACTTACATTTATTTGTTGAATTCATCACCATCTTAGTTTAAAAAACACTGATTATAAAATTCATTCATCTAGATAAAATAGATGCTACATAATTATAGTAATTAGTATAAAATCAAATATCAATCCATGTGGGTTCGACGCTCTTACTCCAATACTATATTTCAAAACTTGACACCATACACGTTGCATAAAACGCGTGACAAATATATCTACAAAGTCTTGCACACTATTAATATCATTAACGATTGCTTCTATATGTTGAGAACCAATGATATTAACTAAGAATCACTGACGTGACTCTTTTCTCAGCATATTCTCCACTTGTAAAGCCGATACAAGGTAAGGTAGAGACTTAAACTTTGCTCCTAATAAACGAAACTCTTCCTCTCCCTGGCTTATGAAATAACACTTCTTTCTCTTAACATCAAATGGTCGCGTGATTGAGTCACAACCAATCCATGCCTAATATCATGTCAAATTCCTTCATATCTAAAAGGTATAAGTCTGCTTGTAGTACCTTTCCGTCAATCTCTAATTTCATAAACTTAGTTATCTGATTTGTGCAAAGAGTTCTTCTTGAATGTATATTAACTTCTAATGCACTATCTGTTTTCACACATAAGTGTTAGACTTAGCGATGAAAGATGCAGAGATAAAAGAATATGTAACCTCATAGTAAAAAAGAACATCGACTAGTACATCAAATAATAATAAAACGCCTGTTTTCACACATATAGTGTTAGACTTAGGACGAAGGGTGCAAAGATAAAAAAAAAATGTATAGTCCTAGAGTCAAAAAGAACATAAGTAGGTACATTAGATAATAATAAAATACATGCTATTATATCGAGTCTTGCCCAGCATCATGCTGATTCAGTGCAAAAACTTGGGCATTTCCTCTTGGGTTCTTATCTTTGTCATCATTTTTCTTTCGTGGAGGCTCTGTACAATGCAAAGCAATATGTCTCGACTTACCATACCGAAAATATATGTTCTTCCCAAATAAGCATTCATCTCGATGGAGTTTATTACACTTAGGACATGGTATAATATTTCCACTCGTCCCACGGAAATGAACTCTTGTTTTTGGTCTCTTATTCTGCCAGTTATGTCTCTCGTTGTTCTAATCATTCCACTTTCATTTCCCAGATGCTCTTTGCTCTACTGGGAATATTGCTCAAATATTTAGTATGTTTTGAATTTTCTTTTATTTATTCAAGAAGTCATTTTAAGGTTGTGATTGACACCCATTTTGGAGAAAATTTGATTTTGAATAGTGATTGATGGAAGAATGTATGGTTAAAAAGTAAGGAAATTTTTTTGATTTATGCGTAATATTATTTTATTGATAGAATGTGTGGTTGAAATGAAGAAAAAGAAAAAAAAAAGGGAAAAAAATGGATGTCAAACAATTACTTAATTAAATATCAAGGAATAATTCTGTAACGATTCAATTTTTCATAAATTCAAGTCGCTACCCAAAAAAAATTAATAATTTAATTATTTATGAATTTGTGTATGAATAGTTTACACGAAAGTGATTTGTAATTTTTCCTATTCTTTAATTAATTTATTTATCACCTAATTGGAGTAGAATCCAAACTCAGAACTAACTTGGACATCGCTTATCTGAATTAACTTGGACATCGTTTATCCGAATTAACTTTTCTCGAACCTAATATACACGATTAAATACGAGTTACCCAACGAACCCAATATTAATATACTTATCATTACTTTATCAAAATCTAATTATTTGACCCAAAATTATAAGAATATAATACATATATTACTTTAGTCCCCCAACTTTTCAAAATAATAAAAATATAACATACAGAATAATAAATTCTATTCTATAAAATTTTTGGGGCTTTACAAATCCTATTGCAGCGAACATAAATGGCAGCCTTCTAAAATTTAATTGGTAATGAAATTGACGACGAGCAAGGGAAATTCAATTGTTTTAAGCAATAAAATTGGTAGAAAGCAAATAAAGCAGTTTACATCAACCACTTAATTTTCATTTCAATTTAAGAGTGCAATCTAAACATCTAAAGGGACGGAAAAATTTATCTACTAGAAAATAAGACAACTATGAACAATAAACATGTCCAATAATTTAATTAAACATAAAGGTATATTGCAAACAAATTAAGGGTCCGTTTGATTGCAATGGTGGAAAGAAAATGAATTCCAGGGAAAATATTACCTAAAACTTGTTTTTCAGGGAATTGTTAAATAAATGTGTTTGATTGGTATAATTTTCCACCTGGAAAATTTTTAAAGTTGGTGTTCGTTTGACTTTGTTTTACATAAAAAAAATTTCATTAAAGTGATAATTATTTCTACCAATAGGTCTAAAATTTGTTCCAATTGTAAAAGAAAAAATTTGAAAAAAAAAATGAATTTTTTATTTACCATACCGAATATCATTCGTTTGACTTTGTTTTGTATGGAAGTTGTCAATAAAAGTGAATTTTTTTTTTACCATTGTATCTAGAATTTGTTCTCATTGCCAAAAAAGAAAAAAAAAAGGTGGAAAATATTTTCCCACCAAATAGGAGGGAAAACAAAATCAAGCTTTTGTGCATAAAAGGGTTGTACCTAGAAAAGGGTGGAAAACGTTTTGCCAAGAAAATAAAGCATATCAAATACCAACAAAGTTGGAAAATGGAAAATCAATTCCATTTTCCATGGAATTCCACCCTTATCAAACATAGCCTAAAAGAAACAAAGTTGCTTAAATTTAATTCATGAAACGAGGCACAACCACACTATCGAACCGCCGCACTCTGATACGATCGTGCTAACCTGTGAGGTAGGGAAATAGGATACAAATATTAGTACAACCCCGAATAACATTTATCATTCATATATGAAAATAAACTGTACCGTCATATCATATCTCTAAAACCGGCAAGAGTTCATATTATCATATCATATCGTATCGTATCATATTATTAGTATAATATTTATCAACATGAAATAACAAAAATTAAAGGAGACACATCACTTGTATCTCGTTATCTTACCTTATAACCTTCAAATGTGTTTCGACCAAAGGAAAAATGCTAAGATAATATATGTACTATAAATGCTACTAGACAATTTCTTCTTGTTTTGATACACCCAAAATATGGAAAGAAAATAAGTAATACATATAGGGGAAGACAAAGTTATGAGATGTTAAAATGAAAGAGATCGTGAAGTAATGTGAGATAAATAAGGGAATTGAGGAAAAACTCTCTTATTAGATGGGTAAGTGGGAAAATGAAATGGCAAGTGGGTATGTGGAAGATTTTCGAAGGTAGTTAATTTGAGTGGAAGAGATAGAAACTCAAGGATATAAACGCGAAAATATTAACAAATTTGTACTTATAACTATACATATTGTTGTAATATAATGAGATGATTATTGATGATTATTTAGTATTATCATAATATATAGATAAGTTTTATTTAGTTCAGAAAGTTTATTTTATTCCAATTGTAACTCTTATTTTAGACCCTATAAATATTGGTCTTGATTCTCAATAAAATACACAAGTCTATTGACTTTTATTCTCTCTTCTCTTTTTTCTCTTTTATAACACGTTATGAGTACGAAAACTCAAGTCTAGTAGAGAGATAATGTATCATGTTATTGCTCTTGAAGTAGCACAATATTATATACTTGCTCATGAAGAGCATGAATTATAATTCTCAATATTTCAAAAAAATATTGATATATTGTTCTTGAAGAAACAATATTAAAATATAACGTGTTCTCGAAATAGCGCATGTTTCGAAGAACATACTATTTTAAATTAATGTTTATCCTTAAAGGGAAACACGTAACTTATGTCGCATTTGTAACGATCCAAATTTTAAGAATTTAAATCGCTACCAAAACTATTTATAAGGAAATGTCAAATTTCATTTTGATCTACACAAATTATATAATTCACCAAATTTAAAACTACTAAGTTGCACATTCTTGGAAATTCAAATAAAGATGGATTATTGGCAAATAAATTTCGCAATTTCACCAAACTGTAACAATCCAAGTTTTTTTTTTATTTTTTTATTTTTTCACTTTAATGTTCTAATAATATCACTATGCAGAAAGACACAAGAGGTAAAGTGTATATTTAATGCCAGATAATATTTTTAGCACTCGAAAGGAACACGTCAAATTCACTTAAATCCACAAGGATTTGCTACCAATTGATGGCTTGATACCCAGCAGCACAAAAATAAACGGAGAGAATTGTTCAAATCACATTTCATGTGGATAAAGGGTTAATAAAATAATATCCCAATTTTGAATCAGAATTGCTTTATGGGACTTCGATCCTTGCAGAACAAGGACAAAAACCATAGATTTCAAGAATGAAAAGCTCTTCAATAGAAATTAGTAAGCAGAATACCTTGCGTGAGGATTAAATCTAAAATGTAATCATCTAAAAAAAACGACAGCGACAAAATTAAGTCTAGTGACTCTGGACAACTGATTATAAGCTAGAATCCAATTAAAATCAAGTTAAAACAGAAACATAAATTAATAGTTTTGCAAAAATTTCCAAAAATCGAAAAACAAATACAAGGGATTCACCAATAATGCATAACATAGTTTTAAATTTATAACATGGCAAAACATGTCTTACAATTAAAATAAAAATTCTTACGAGCTAAAACCAAGAAATTGCTGAAATAAAATAAAAATTTGCATTTGTTATACCGGATTATTCTTATTGAGTCTCATAAATATTGGCATTACGACTACACCTCATCGCCCGCCAACCAACGACCTGTACTAACTTATGAGAAGTAGGGAAAATGGTGAGTACATGAAAATACTCAGTAGGAACTTAAAAATATGGTGCAATCTCGAATAAAATATTTAAATCATGCATCAAGAAAAATCATATCGTCATCATATCTTTAAAAATTGGTAAGAGCTCATATTATATCATATCATATGATTCATATCATTAGTACCGGAATGACCATAACATCATATCATAAAATATCATATCTTTAATTTTCATAAGTATAAAATTTCATCAACTTGAAAGGAAAATAATTTAAACGGGATAAATAACTGCACCTCTTTTCCTACCTTGTTTAACTTGTTTTAATTTTGGAAGACAACAAAAAATCACGTTCCCACAATTCCTTTTTCTGCCTCTGTTCTTGTGCCGTGCTTGTATATATAATTTTGTGTCTAATCTATTGTGTGATGTACTATATACATAGGCAATTATACAAGAATTAGTGCATTGTGGGGAAACGTGTTGGATGAGGGTGTAGAAAATGGTAGGTTGCATGCACACGTCTCTATCATGAATGTGACATATCTCAACCACCTTCCTAGTGGGACACTTGGCAAGCTAGAAATTTTTCACTAAAATATAAAGATAATAATAAAAACTACTACTTAACCATTTCAACAAACTCGCACACGTGAACTATGAAACCAAACCTTAAAAACAAATCAATATTCTTGTAAATCTTACACGTGTCACTCTCATAACATTTAAATTCATTTAATATAAAATATAATTTAAGGCTAATTCTTTTGACTTCGATAACTTGGGCTTCGTTAATCCAATTTAACTTTTTCTCGAGCCTAAAGTGCATAATTAATTACGACCTATCCAACGAGCATAATATTCATATACCTATCATACTCGGTCAAAAACCTAAATATATGACCCCAAATAAAATTGAAATTACTATATATCATTTTAGTCCATAACTTTCAAAATATCAAGATATAGCACACAAAATTTAAATTTTATTCTATGAAAATTTTCGGGGGCATTACAATATTGATATTGAATATTGATGTTTAATCATATTTTTCATAACTAATTGTATTTTCTTTTACTTTATTGTGTAGTTAATCAAATGACAAATATCACAAAACTTGAGTTTGCTGCACTTGACATATCTGGCAAAAACTATTTATCATGGGTACTCGATACTGATATCCATCTTATCTCAAAAAATTTGTGAGAAATAATAAAAGAAGGAAATAAAGAATCCCTGCAAAATAGTGCAAAAGCACTCATCTTCCTTTGTTATCATCTTCACGATTGATTGAAAATTGAATATCACACTGAGAAAGATCTACAGGTTTTTGAAAAAAATTAACTGAAAAATTTGATCATTAGAGGACTATAGTCCTCCCCAAAACCCGTTATGAGTGGATGTATCTTCATTTGCAAGATTTCAAAATTGTTAGTGAGTACAATTCCAAACTATTCAAAATATGTTCAAAATTGACATTGTGTGGAGAAAAAAATTACTGGTGAAGATATGTTGGAGAAAACATTCTTTACATTTCATGCATTGAATGTGTTCCTACAGTAGCAATATCGTGAGTGTGGTTTCAAAAGATACTTCGAAATCATATCTTCCCTACTTGTGGCTGAACAGAATAATGACACTGATGAAAAATCATGAGTTACATCGAACTAGTTCTATACCATTGTCTGAAACAAATGATACTGTATTACTTGAAGCAAATACAATATCAAGACAAGGACGTGGACGCAGACGTGCACGTGGAATAAATTATAGACGAAATAATCAAGAAAATTATCAGTAACGAGGCAATAATTTCAAAAGATACAAAACAACGAAAGTAGCACATTCAAAAAGGAGCATGAATAAAGTTGTTTTAGATGTGAAATGAAAAGGTATTGGGCACGTACCTGTCGTACGACAAAATACCTTGTGAATCTCTGACAAAAATCAATCAAGAGTAAGGAAAAAGTGGAGACAAATTTTGCTGATTATGATGGTCCAATTGATGTGACTCATTTTGATGTCTCTGATTTCTATGCTGATCCAAATGAAAATATTGACTATTTGATTGGGGGTGGTGTAATTGAATATATATATTATTTTATTTTCTAGTATTGCCTTTTATTTTAAAAATTCAATTTAAATTATTTTCTTATTTTTTGCAAAAAAAAATTGAAGTTTTATTATGTATCGTTAATTTCATAATACTGAATTATGTTTACTCTTTTAAATTTTAATTCAATTTTTTTAAAATATATTTGTTTTCTTATAGATTCACGATAGATTGTCAAGATACTTATTTGATTGATAGTGCAACTACAAATACTCTTCTTCAAGACAAAAAAATATTTTTAGGACTTAACATTAGCAGAAAATAATGTTAATACGATATCAAGTGCATCGAATATCGTTGAAAGTTCCGGAAGAGCTTGTATTATTTTACCAAATAATACAAAATTATATATTGAAGATGTACTTTATTCAAGCAAATCAAGAAGAAATTAGCTTAGTTTTAAAGATAGCCGTTGCAATGAATATCACATTAAGACGATGTAAAAAAATAATGCTGAATATTTTTGTATAACTTCTTTTGTATCTGATCAGAAGCAGATAAAAGAAAGATTTTATGCACTCCCATCTGACATGTGTTATACATTTATAAAAATGGTCGAATTAAATATTATACGAACTAGAAGTTTGTTGATCAAAAAAAAAAAATTATACTTTGACATGATCGACTTGGACATTCATGAATTATAATGATGCGTCGAATAATAAATAACTCACACCGACATTCTTTAAAGATTCAAAATATTCTTTTACCTAATGATTATCCACGTGTGGCTTGTTCGAAATGCAAGATAGTCATTAGACCTTTGGCTATAAAGGTCAATATTGAATCTTCAACTTACTTGAAAGGGATTCATGGAGATAAATGTGGGTCAATACACCCACCATGTGGATCATTTCGTTATTTTATGGTATTAATTGATACATCTATTCGATTGTCACATGTTTGCCTACTTTCTACTAGACTACTTGCTCAAATCATAAATTACGTGCGTAATTCCATGATTAATCAATCAAGACTATTCGTCGTGACAATGCTGGTGATTAGATCACAAGTATTCAATGATGTTCGCATGTCAATTGAGATTGTTGTTGAACATTCGGTTGTGCATGTCCATACACAAAATGGTTTGGCGGAATTTCTCATATGCAAGTTTTTGGTTGTGTTGTTCAAGTCCCTATTACACCACACAACAGACTAAAATGGGTCCCCAACGAAAACTTGTGATTTATATGGATTTTGATTCACCATCTATTATTAGATATCTTAAACCTTTAATAGGTAATTTCTTTACTGCATATTTTGCAGATTGTCATTTTGATGAAATGATTTTTCCAACTTTGGGAGGGAAAAAACTATATCCTTATAAACAAGGTGAAATTTCTTAGAATGAAACGAATCTATCTCATTTTGATTCCCGCAGCAATCAATGTGAGCAAAAGGTCGAAAAAATCATTTATTTGCAAAGAGTTGCAAATCAATTACCAAATGCATTTGTTGATACAAGAAAATGACAAAGTCATATATACCAGTAGAAAATATTCCAAAAAATATTGATGTCCATGTAGGATAATTTGCTGTAGCAAATGAATCTTAAATACGCCAGAAGTGTGGTCAATCAGCTGGTTCAAAAGACTCTGTACCTAGAAAAAGAAAAGTACAAGAGAAAAATCAACAAAAAACTTCAGAAAAAGTAACATTAAAGAAAATTGATTAATCACAAGTGTCCGAAAATAATGAGATTTCAATAAATTATATGTTATCTCATAAATTATAGGAGCGAAATAATGTTGTTATACTTATAGGCAATATTTTTACCTTTAACATGACTCTGATATTATGCAAAATGAGGATCTGAACCACTGTCTATTAAAGACTGTCAAAATAGAAATGATTGACCAAAGTGAAAAGAAGTCATACAACCGGAATTAAATTCCTTTGAGAAACGGAAAGTGTTGGACTTGTTGTTCGAACACCTGAAAATGTAACCCCTTTTGGATACAAATGAATTTTTGTACGAAAGATAAATGAAAATAATGAAATTATAAGATACAAGGTCCGATTCGTAACTCAAGGTTTCACAAAGACCAGGAATTGATTATGAGGAAACATATTCTCCCATAATGGACATCATTACTTTTAGATTCTTAACTAGTTTGACTGCGTCACAAAAACTCAATATGCATCTTATTAATGTATTGACTGCCTATTTGTATGGGTCACTTGATAGTGGCATATATATGAAATTCTCCGAAAGACTTAAAGTGCGAGAAATAAATGATACATGTCCGAGAATCATGTTCTCAATTAAATTGTAAAGATCATTATATGGATTGAAAAAATTCGACGCATGTGGTATAATCGCCCTAGCGAATATTTGTTGAATGAAGACTATAAAAATGATAATATCTACCCATGTGTTTTTATAAAGAAAACAAATATTAGATTTACAATTATGTTAGTTTATGTTGATGACTTAAATTTAATTGGAACTTTTAAATAGTCAGCAAAACTGCAGATTATTTGAAAAATTAATTTGAGATGAAAGATTTGGGAAAAACCAAATTGTGTCTCGAGTTGCAAATTGAACATATTCCAAAATGATTATTTGTTTATCAATCTACATATACAGAAAAAGTCTTAAAACGATTTTATATGGATAATGCACATCCATTGGCATCACTTATGGTTGTTCGATCATTTGATATAAAAAATGATCCTTTTTCGTCCACTTGAAGATGGAAAAAAGATTATTGGTCCTGAAGTACCATATCTCAGTGCAATTGAAACATTAACTTATCTTACAAATTGTACTCGACCCAACATAGTTTTTTCTGTAAATCTCTTTACAAGATAGAGCTCTACACCAACACAGAGACATTGAAATGTTGTTAAACATATTTTTTGTTATCTAAAGGGTACTATTGATTTGAGATTATTTTATTCACAAAGTTAGGATCTACTTTAGTGGGATATACAGATACATGTTATCTCTCTAACCCACTTAAAAGCTAAATCACAAACATGATACATATTTACACGTGGAAGAACAACTATATCATGGAGACTTGTAAAGCAATCATTGACAGCAACATCCTCAAATCATTTTGAAATTATTTCAATCCATGAAGCGTGCCGAGAATGTATATGGTTGAGGAATATGACCCATCATATCCAAGCATCATGCATATGAATTTCAACAAAAGATAGTCCAACAATTTTGTATGAAGATAATGATATTTGTATTGCACAACTCAAATGAGGTTATATCAAATGTGACAAGATGTAGCTTATTTCTCCAAATTTCTTTAATACACACGAGCTTTAGAAAAATAGCGACATAAATACATAACAAATTCGTTCAAGTGACAATGTAATCGATTTATTTACAAAAGCACTACCAACATCTACATTCAAAAAATTGGTTCATAAGATTGGAATGCGTTGACTCAAAGATTTTCAGTGATCAACGTCATGGAGAGTAGTTGTACTATTTTTCCTTCGCTTATGTTTTATCTCATTGGGTTTTCCTAGCAAAGTTTTAATGAGACAACATTTATATTCATTACTCCAAAATAACTATTCTATTTTTCCTTCGTTAGATTTTTTTGATCCATTTGATTTTTATCAAACAAGATTTTAACGAGGTAGTTGTTATATAAATAATCATCAAATGGGGAGTGTTGTAAAATAATGAGATAATTATTGATGATTATTTAATACTATCATAATATATAGATAAGTTTTATCTAGTTCGGAATATTTCATTCCAATTGTAACTCTTATTTTAGACCCTATAAATACTGGTATTGATTCTCAATAAAATACATAATTCTATTGACTTTTATTCTCTCTTTTACAACACATATATCCATTTATCTATATCTATATCTATCTATCTATCTATCTATATATACATACAAAATCCTCATCTTACGTTATATAAATATAAATAAAAAGTCAACAATTAGACTGAGAATTCACATTTCAAGTAAACTCGAACTAATAAAATAATTTGGGCAGCTATAGACATGTCACTCTTTTATGATAAAATAAAAAATGATTTGGGCATTACAACTCTCCCCACTTAAGAAAATTTCCGACCTCGAAAAGTACCTTAGCTGTTAAAGAGTGTCGAGTACTTGGCCTCAAGCTCCTCTTCTCTTTCCCAAGTTGTCTTCTTGATCCCATGGTTTTGCCATTGAACTCTAAGGGGACCTCTCGATTCCTCAACTTGTGAACTTTTCTATCCAAAATCGTCATGGGGGCTTCATACGAAAAATCTTTTTGAACTTTCAATGTTTGATAACTCACCACGTGATTAGGATCATGAATATATTTTTTGAACATGAAAACATGGAACACATTATGCCTGCTACCGGTTTAGGTAGTAAGGCAAGTCAATAAGCTACAATACCAATCATTTCAAAATTTTTGAAAGGTCCAATGAACCGTGGTCTCAACTTTCTCTTCTTACCAAATCTCAATACACCCTTCATCGATGCTACTTCCAGAAAACATTATTAACCACTTGAAATTTCAAGTCTTTCTTTTTCCATCGGTATAACTTTTCAGGCAATAATTAGTTGGGTAAGTGGGAAAATGGAATGGCAAGTGGGTATGTGGAAGTTTTTTAGAGGTAGTTAATTTTAGTGGAAGAAAGAGAAACTCAAAGATAGAAATGTGTTAAAATATTAACAAATTTGTACTTATAAGTTATAACTATACATATATCCATCCGTCCATCTATATCTATCCATATAAATCCCTTAACATATAAAAGATGCAGTTTCCTGACGTCATTGTCAACCAAAACGACGTCGTTTTCATCGTCGACCAAAACGACACAGTTTAAACATTTCAATTTACACTGCCTTACCGACTGCTGGATATTTTCAAGATATTTGATCTATTCATATGGCATCCAAAAGAACCAGAACAAACCTCCCGTTCATGCACCGTCTAGCCCATCAAATGTGAGTATCTATTTCGCAATCTTCCTTACAATTTTGAATTTTATTTGTGACGGGTCTTGTAGATTAATTTGAATTTTGAATTTCTTCGCTTTCTAAAATGTGGGCCTATTCTAAGAAGAGTTTTTTTTGATAACTTGATTAGATCTAGTAAAAAAATTTATAGTATTTTGATGATTTCTATGTAAATTCAGAAATTAATATGCTGGTTATTTATAGTTTCCATATTAGGAATTATCCTATTGAATGAATTATTATGCTCTTGAAAGGAAGAAGAAGAAGAAAAAAAAATTTTGTATTTTTCGGAGACATGGTGTCCGTCTTCGTATTTTTTGGAGACATGGTGTCCGGACACGACGCGGACACCATGTCCGTGTCCGCGTCGTGCCCGGACACAATGCGGACGGTGCCCGGACACCGTGTGTTCGTGTTTGGACACGACGCAGACATGAACATGGTGTCTGCGTCCTGTCCGGACACCATGTCTCCGAAAAATTTGGAGTGATTTTTTTTTTTTAAATTCCTTGTCTATTTCACCTTTTAATTACTCACTATAATAAGAAGAGTTTTTTTGATGATTTGATTTGATTTTTTAAAAAAATTATAGTTTTTTGATAATTTCTATGTAAATTCAGAAATTAATTTGGTGGTTATTTATAGTTTCCATGTTAGGAATTATGTTATTGAATGAATTATTATGCTCTTGAAAGGAAAAAAAACTCTGTATTTTTCGGAGACATGGTATCCATCTCCGTATTTTTTGAGACATGGTGTCCGGACACAACGTGGACACCATGGCCGTGTCCGCGTCGTGTCCGGACACAATGCGGACGGTGCTCGGACATCGTGTGTTCGTGTCCGGACACGACGCGGACATGAACATGGTGTCCGCGTGTTGTGTCCGGACACCATGTCTTCGGAAAATTTGGAGGGTTTTTTTTTTTTAATTCTTTGTCTATTTCACCTTTTAATTACTCACTATAATAATGAATATTTTTTAGCCTTCAAGGAACTGATCCAAATATAGAAGTATTTGTTGGGATTCATTTCGATTTAATTGGATTTGTGAACTTTAATAAATGTACCATGTTAGAGGATGGAGGGGTGGACTAAACTAACATGGCATGTAATGGTTGCCAAGGGATCTATTTCTTTGGATTTTACAATAAACAGAATTAAGAGGCAACAAATGATTCATGTACCCTCTCCAGTTTATTGGGAATGATTCAATATTTCACGTCTTGCCATCCAATCTACCTATATTTATTTTTATTTCCCTCGATCATTGTAATCATATATAGCTTTGGCCTCTTTCCAAATCCTTTAATGGCAATAGATGTTTTAAACAAGGTTTTTGAATCATGTGAGGAGAAATATGAAAAATTGTGTAGTTATCTTTAAAATGCTAGGAACAAATCTATTTACAATATATCTTGGCTAAAGGGAAAACGAAGTAAAGATATTAGTAAGTTAAGTATATTAAAGATGAAAACTAAAGAGTTTTATTCCTTAGCAATGAGATCTCATAGAAGATCGAGGAAATATTTTGACAAATTATTTATAGAAAGGCATAGTTGACAAATTATTTATAGAAAGGCATAGTGACGATATTGGGTATTCAATGAAGTCCATTATAGATATGAATGTTATTTATACTAGAAGAATTCAAATTGTAGAAGTGAGTGATTATATAAAGAGAACGAAAATGATAAAAAATAATTAGCCTAGATGGAATTCCACTCGAAGTATGAAAATGTTTGAGGGAGGGAGGTATTATATGTCCAATGTAGAGAATCACTTTTGATTTATATTAAGAAGATCTACTAGGAAGCCATGCACCTTCTAGGAATATTATTGAAAAGTATTAAGAAAAGAGAAGATCTGGAATTATATTTTTTATTAAAATTAGAAAAATCCATGATAGCACTAAGGAAGACTGGTGAGAGGTAGAAAGAAAATGGATTTCTACTAGATATATGACTCCATTAAGGCCTTTAAGTTCTCATTTCCCTTTAAACTTGGTAAAGTTGGACTTGGAGAGATGTCCAAAGATCCATGGAGGGCTTGTTCACTTTAATGGTAGGTTGTTACCATGTAAGCTCTTCAGGAGCAGTGAATTTTTCCTTTTACTAAATCAACTATTGATTGTTTATGTTTATGTATCTTAAGTTCATTGATGACTTGGAAAATAGGCTTCTTTAATATGGCGATGGTAGATGTCATTTACAGAGCCTTTTAGTTGTATTATCTGATAGGTTATTCATGGACAACTTTGAGTGAACAAAGATTGGCAAAGGGATTCTGCTGGAATTCTTGTTCTTTTCCCACACTGGGTTGGATGAGACATTTTATTCCTCATCAAATTCATTTGTTGGTGGCTCATTCACATATGTCGAGTCACGAGTAGATATCAAAATGACTCTCTTGATTGTGTAATAGCATTTACACTTCTATGAAACTTCACTGACTCTTCCACACATTTTTGTAGCTCTATACTCTCTTGCTTTTACACAGTCACTCATCAGATGGTAAAATGTTTATGACTCATTCTTTAAACTGCAGTTTAAGGAGTTGGGTGGAAGAAGTCATCCTTCTGAAACTCCTAAGATTGCTGAACAACCAACTGAAAAGAAAAAAAAGGATGAATAAAATAAAACCTGTTAATGAGGAAAAAGATCACTGGGTAAAATGGTATTCCTTTATTTTGTTTCGTTGAGTGAGTTAAAATTTTCATTACTACTTGTTTTCTTATGTGTTACTGAATCAAATTCATTTGTCATGTACGAGTTGTTCAAATATCTCTGAATTGTCGAATCGCTTAAGAGGTGTTTGTATAAGTTTATAGTATTGATGAAATTGTATGAGCTTGAACATAAAATTACATGGCTCATCTCATATCCAGCTTGAGTTACGGGAAAAGTAATTTTTTCTATTAGCTTTTATAGTTGTAAGGTGTGTGTCTGGAAATCATTTTAGAAGTGGCAAGTTTCCCGTGGGAAATGAAAAAAGATGGGTTTGCTTTATTTTCAATCTTTACCTATTTAATGAATTCAATAAGATCACATCTGAAATGATATCTATTCTTTTAATACGTTAATGCTTACTGATTATATGTTATTTGATTTTTCTGCTTCACAAGATTAAGTTATATGTTTTGATTGTTTTCTTATGATTTGTTAGTTGAAGTTGTGTGGTAAAGGATCTTTACAGTGAATTTGAGGTTTTGACTCAAATATCAAATCTTGTGTAACTTTTTATGTTGAGCATGTTTAAGTTTGATAGAAATTTTGGAATTGCGATCCTGTATTTTGAGTTCTTATGGTGGACCGGATTTAAATGCTTTAATATGGCTCATTGTTAGACTCAATGTGGGTTAGTTCGGTTGGTAAGCTTATTGTTAGTAATAAATTGAATTGTTGACATAGCCCATGAGTATCTTTTTTACGAAGTTCTTTTGGGAGAACATAGTTTACTAAAGTAGAAGTCAGATATTTTTCAAGTTGATCGGGGTACTAAATGGCAGAAAATGGGCAAGTTTAGGTGCATAGACTCTGATTTAATGATCAATAATTTCTTTGAAGAGTTGATGGTATTATTTATGTCAAGTGAAATGCTTTTGTAATTTAAGAAGTACTCGTGAGAAGTTTTAAACGGGAGTAAACCTGCCCATGATATCCAATGTCATTGTCCTGCATTTATCAAGAATAATATGCAAGCCAAGAGGAAGGTAAGATTTTGGCACTGGTTTCGTATTTAAAATGGTGGATATGATTGTTCAAATGAGTTGCTTGATCTTTTCTTATTTTGTTTATAAAGAAGAAACACAAGATGCTGAGATTAGTGCCTGAATTACGACGACTTCCCAAACAAATTTTCAGATATAAAAAAATTGTTCCACTGATCAATTTAACTTTTGAAAGACTTGGTTATGGTGTTGCTAAGAAATTTATATTTTAAGGATGAAATGCACAACATTTGTTTCTCTCAAAATGCCAAAGTATATTTAGATCAAATTGAACATTTTTAATATTTATTATCTTTATACATTGTATCGAGAAGAAATGTTGCAATTATCTATCTTGTCCTAAATAAAAAAGTTGAAGGGTTAACTTGGATTATGGTATAGTGTTTTTTAAGAAACCAGATGCAAGTGAGAATGTGTTTTCTCATGAACTATTAGTGCTTAATCATTCAATCCGGTCTTGATATGCATAGTGACTCCAATTATCTGTTACTGTTGGAAATCATCAAGGGCTTAAATAAGATCCTTTGTTTGGAGAAAAAGTTGCAGTTATGTGCTCTGCAATATTCTCATCCAGTTCTGAAAGTGCAGTTTTAGGGGTCAGGGATCTTGTGTCCCCACCCTAATATACAAAGTTTCTCCCACCGATGAAAGTTGGAGATTAACATACACTATATCGATGTATTTCATGTTTAGTTATTATCTTCATTTTGTCTAATTTTGTATGAATACTATATACTAGATAACTAAATCTATTAAATTTTGGATTTCTAACCATCATTCCACGCTATTACTTACTCAATTAAACTAAAACACGTGCATTGCACGTGGCTCGACTAGTATAAATAAAAAGTTAACAATTGACAAAGGGGAAACTCACATTTCAAGTAAACTTGTACTAATAAAATAATTTGGGCAGATTTAGACACATCTTTTTTTTTTTTTTAATGATAAAAAAGGATTGTGGTATTACAATAGGAAATCTACTTCCTCTTACGTGTTTACTTTGCATCTTGTGTGAGTTAGAAATCTCAACATCAACACATAGTCGCTTTATCTACAACTGAATTTGAGTATATTACTGCCACGTAAGCTATTAAAGAAATTGTGGTTTAGATGTTTACGTAATGAACATGGTGTTTTAAGTGACAACATGATAGTATACTCTAATATAGTCAATATGTTATTCAACTGTGTAAAACATATTGATGTTGGCCATATTTTATTAGAGATGTAGTATCTCAAGGTCTGATAAAATTTGAGAAAGTACATTCAGATGATAACCTTATAGATATGGGCACTAAGGTGTTCCCCCCCCAAGAAAGTAAAGGCGTGTAATGTTTCAATTTTATTCAAAATCACGTTGTGCAATTGCTACACTAGTTCTTTCAATTCTATAGGGGTATTTAACATCAAGGTGGATGTTTATTAAGTATTTTGATACCAAATAAATTGGGACGATTACGATTGGTTGGATCAGATTAAAACCATATGGTTCATTTGGAACCTATTATTGAGACTATTTAAAATAGTCGACCCAATAACACAATTGATAGAAGAAATTACAAAAAACCAGGTGTTTAAAGATTATTTTTTAAAAATCAGGTCTAAAATTTATTTATGCAAAAATAAGGTAATATACTAAAACCCTAATTAATATCCCTAATTCTCTCTCTCTCTCTCTCTCTCTCTCTCTCTCTCTCTCTCCCCTTCCATTCTCTCTTTCTCTTATCTCTATCTCCATGCGAGCGATGTTGTAGTGAGCGATCGTCGGTCGATGAAGACGCTTTCACGCATGGAGAAGCCGCGCATAGTGACTCTGCCCAAATCAGTGGTGATGGTTGTTCATCGTCGTTGTGCGCGGCTTCTCCGTGCCTGATTGACAGCGGTGGTTGTAGTGCTCAGATAACGATCGCCTCTATGCTTCACTGTGCAGCAGCGCTTGGCAATCTTTCGACGCTGCCGTTAATCTTCTTTTTTTTGTTGTTGTGGTGGTGTTTGCGTCGGGGTGTGGTGGTGGTGTTGATGTTGGTTGTGTTGTGGTGCAGATGTGGTGTGGTGATGTGGTGGTGATGGCGGCGGTGGAGTGATGGTGGTCAAAAGTGGTTGAAGTTTTAGTGTTGGTTATCTGTGACTAAGTATTTAATTGTAATCTAAAAGTTTTCCGTGACCAACAAATTTGAAAATATGTGATCAATGAAATTAACCGTGACCAATAATTTTTTGAATTTGTGACATCGAAATCATCAGTGACTAATTGATT
This sequence comes from Fraxinus excelsior, assembly GCA_019097785.1. NCBI lineage: Eukaryota > Viridiplantae > Streptophyta > Magnoliopsida > Lamiales > Oleaceae > Fraxinus > Fraxinus excelsior. The sequence continues at coordinate 16,110,854 of CM032631.1, read as the reverse complement.
TGATAATATGTGACCAATAAATAAATTGTGACCATTAATTGTATAATTGTGACCTAATTAATAAATATTTTTAATTAATTATCTAATGCTTGGGTTTTCAATTGTTAAACTATCTACCCGACTTTTGAATTGGTGTAAACCATACACCTAAAATATGAATTTTTCCCCAATTGATAACCTACAAAAGAAGTTCGACCGAGTATTGAATTTAAGGCCAGGCCCATATACCAGAGCTAAAGTGTATCGTATATATACGTGTCATTTGCCCTATTATCATATATACACATGGTTTCGTCCACTAGCTCCCTTTTTGGTGCGACTTTCGGTTGCTTCGTCTATGTGATTTTGCCACCTCCTTTGTATGCCCCCTTTGTGCGACCTTCAAATCACCTCGTCGGCATCTGGACGGTGTCTATGCTGGCGCTCAATCTTTCTCGACTTCGTTGTAGCTCCAATTGCCTCATTCACAACTGTCTTTCTATGCGATTTGTGGGTGATTTCCTTTGTGGTTTTAAGTGTGATTCTTGGTTCCTTTTTGTGGAGCTATTCCGTGTGTTGTTGGGTCATTGATTTGAGCCTTATTCAATCCATTTTTTGAGCCAATCTTTGTGATAATTGAAATGAAAGTGTTTATCTTTAATTCACAGTATTAATTTCGTTATTATAATTAATTTGGAACTTTGTGTTTGTTTGATCCATTGAAAGTTATATTTTCTTCACATCTATATTTTTCTTTTCTTTTTTCCTCTATTTTATAACACAGTAATTATTTTTTACATATAACTTATTTTTCAAAAATGATTTTTTTTTCATGTCCCCCACCCCCCACCAAAAAAAAAAAAAAAAAGGAAAAAGAAAAAGAAAATCCGCATCTGGCCGTAGCCCGTAGGGTTGAAGTAGTCAGATGTTAAAACCCGCCAAGAACCCCTTCTATTTTTCCCTTCGCCCCTCTGTGTTAAATTCCATGGAACCCATAGCCACTTCCCTCAGGAGCAGTTTCCGGCGGCTTCCTCCGGCGGCCGTCCCGACAACGCTAGACTGTATACTGGCTTCGACTGGCTCATCTCCATCTTCACTCTTCTCTTCTCTTCTCAATGAATTTCCTAATCTCACCAAGGTACCAGTAGTTCTTTCAACAATCCATTATTATTTCTTTCTAGGGAAGAAAAAAATAATACATCAGCATCAAGAATTTTCTTGTTTCATTCCATTTCTGTTTGATTGCTGTGGATTATATGGTAATGTATTGTCAAGTATCAACTGCCCGAAACGTTTTTGTTTTATTCTTGAGTATTCTTAGATAAAGAGACTGTAGATAAATCTATTTACAAATAGTTAATTTATTTGGAAGTGCCAAATATTTTTTGATGTGGTTTTGAGTGAACAAGCGTTGAGTGTCTTTGGAGTAATATTTATTGTTGGATTTCTTTGTTGGTAGGAAATTACTGAGGGAACTGAAACGTTGAATTCTGAGCAGCATAACCATATAGGGTCATATGTGGCTGCTCTCTGTCACCTTCTTAAAAAGTTTGGTGAGTTTATTCTGTCAACTTCTACATCTGGTCGATTTTCCTATTATTCGACCTCTCTCTCTCTCTCTAAATTTACTTACAAAACAAATGCTTTCATCTATGCTGATTTTACCTGAAAATTGGATGTATGAGAACCTCCAAATTAACTTGGAAGTGACACATCATGTAAACATCCCTGTATGTCAGTTTCCTGATTATATTTCGGGTTAATTTTCGCACCACAATACTAGTGCTCTCTTTAGGAAAACATGTGGTTACATGAAACACAATAATGTAAATGTTTAGACTGGACCAATTAGTTGGCATTCTTCACATCAACTCTAGAACAAGTTTCTCCAATTTTCGCTTACCCTCCACAATCTTTCTATTCCAGTTCCATCTATCACATTTGCAACATCCCACTTCCTTATTTCCAAACATTTCAGCCTCTCTCACTACAAATTCCACCCATTGCAGCCTCCCTCAAACCTTATTGACACCTCAAAAACTTCCTCAAAGCTGCCCAAAAGCTATTTCCACCTATGAGAAGGTGGTGATTAGAAGCTTTGTATTAAAAAGCATCTGATGCTTGTGCCTTGAGTAGTGGCGGACCCAACACCCGGCCAGGGGGGCGGCCGCGCGTGCTGGGCTCCGCCGGAAGAATTTTTGGGAAGGAGATGGCAGGCGGGCGGGCGGCGCTGTTCGTCTTCTCCGATTTCTTTCTTCTCTGGTTTTCTGCTGCTGGGGCTGGGTTCTTTCCTTTTTTTTTTTTTTTATTATAATATTGGGCCGTTAGCCCATCACTTTTTCTTAATTGGGTTGGTTGGTCAGTCCCTACCCATCCTCTTTTTTTTTTTTAATGAGGTTAGGCCATTTGTTCTTGGGCCCAATAAAGAATAGAACTCATCACTTAATTTTGAAATAAAGATGAAGTAAAGAATATGATCTTAGACCAAGAATTTTATACTCCACACCTAATTCTTCAAAACCCTTGATTTTGCTCTTAGATCTTGAATTGCAACGTATTTTTATCTCTAAAATTGTGTGTTCCAAAAATAAAAAATAAAGACAAACTATTTAAGAGTTTAAAAATAGCTCAAACGAGTCTCAAATATCATATGCAGAAATTGAATAGAAGTAAGAAACCAAATTAATTTGGAACTTGCTCCCGCATAAACTGAACGAACACACCCTAATTTGGCCCTTGCGATGACTTTCATTTGCTTGGAAATTAGTCCTCCTCTTCAATTGCTATTTCATTTCAAGTCCTCATTAATTGATGACTGGTCCTTCTACTTACAAGTTCTACACCATAATACTCGATTTCAAATTTTGTGTGACCCTCAATCCAATAGATCAAAATCACTATTTTCATCTGTTCGCGCGCAAGCTGGGTTTTCTCCTAAATTAATCCTAAAATTATCTAAATTCAAGCACGGTTCAAGTAAGTGTAAAATCACACTTACGAGTCTATAATTTAGTTATAAACTTAATCAATTTAATAGCTTGAGAAATTAAAAGAAAAAGATTCATACTTTAGTCTTAAGACTCTTAGTCTAGTGAATTGATTAAGCCCCTATTTGATTTAGTTAAAATAAAAATAAAAATTTAAGTTAAAATCAACAATTTATTTCACCATACATCTCATAGAATCCATAACTTTTATCAATTTTTCAACCATATGTTTAATCAATTTTGATCAATATAATTTTTAACTAAACTAAATAGGGTTATACTTAATGCAAAGTCTTTAAAAATTGGTGTGGATTTAAAATGACTTCTCGAGCTCACACCCTTTTAGGCAAAATCTGAGAAATTAGTTGTATGAGATTATGAGAGACGAATTCATTGATTTATGTTGCACACTTGCTATTGTAGATTATGGAACGATTTTTCCAACCGAAACGAAAATCTGTACCTGTTTCTTTCGGTTCTAGTGGTGTTTCTAGTTTGTATTACGTATTTCTTTAGTATTTTAGGTTGCATTGAAGTACATTTTCACACACACACACACACACACACATATATATATATATATAATTTTTACGTTTTAGTACGTTTACATGTATATTGAATATTTTTTAATATTATATAATTAAATATTAATAATCGAACTCGCTCTTACGACTGACTGTTGACGTTGACCGGTCAACGTCTGCGCTCCACCCGGGCTGAGTTTCGAGGTTGGGTCCACTACTAGCCTTGTGGCTTGCCAGATTTTCTTTAAGTGCATTCCTCAAGACACAGGCCTTGTGATGGATGAGGTGTGAACTTGTTTGCCCTGCTCTTTCCAGTTTATATTATAGACCTCAGCCTTTTGGGCTAGTGTTTTATGCCTATAATGTTTTAAGGGTACTTTGGGCTATCTTAAACACAAACCAACACTAAAATTTTGGAGAAAAGAACCGGAGAGGAGAGAATAGAAGAGAGCAAGTAAAGCAAGCTTTCCCTAGCTTCCTACAACAGAAAAGCTATACACCCCTGTTAAGTGAAGAAGCAACTTTTCAGCACCATACGATTCTTCTTCTTTCCTCTGTTTTTTATTTTCTATATTTGCCAAGGGATGGCACCATGGTAAGTGGAGGATAAGGGAAAAGAAGAGGATAAAATTGATAGTGACTAGGAGGATTATTGGAGAATCAAATATAGTGTCCATTTTCTTTAACGGCCTATTAGTAGTTGTAATTGGAAAACTTGTGGCTTTTTTTAGTTCTATTAGCAAGTCAAAATTTTGTTATGTGATTAGTATTTTGACGACAACCGTTTGCTATTTTACCGCTCTGTTTTATGTTTGATTGCTGGTTATATTTATTATTTATGTTAGGGTCCGTTTGATTGCAAATGTGGAAAATGGGTGGAAAGAAAATAAATTTAAGGGAATTGAATTGCCTATAATTTGTTTTACTGGGAATTGTAATTAATTGTGTTTGATTGATATAATTTTTCACCTGGTCCGCTTGACTTTGTTTTTCATGAAAATTGTCAATTAAAAAGATAAAATTTATTAGAATTGGGACTAGAATTTGTTTGGATTGCCAAAAAGAAAAAAAAATTTGATTTTTTTTGTGTTCGTTTGACTCTGTTTTTCATGTAAATTGTCAATTAAATGAATAGATTTTTTTACCATTGGGTTTGAAATTTGTTCTAATTGCCCAAAAAGAAGATGGAAAACAGATTTCCACCAAAACCAAAAGGAAAGCAAATTCCTTAAAAACCCGGAAAGTAGGTGCGTGAGGGTGACCAAAGGAAAATGAATTTTTGGCAAATTATTGGCTATCAAATAGCCAACTTTTGAGAAAATTGAGATTTTTTTCCTAATTCCATGGAAAATGAGGGTGATCAAACATGGCCTTGGATTGTTTTATTGTGGATTTTCAGAAAAATTATTGCTTATTACGAGCATATTCTTTTAATATACTTTATTGTTTGCAAAGTTTAAAAAGATGAAACTAAGTACCGATGCAATTTTTCTTTATGAGACGAGGCTTACGCCTCACAAAAAACAAAAAAAACTAAGTAAAAGAATTATAAAAATAATACCACTTGCTCTTGTAAACAAAAACAACAAAAAAATCATTTCCAAGAGTGATGTTACATGTAGTTTTCTATGTAGTTTTTAGGGCTGGACAAAAGTTCCCAAATCGGATCGAACCGAACCGAACCGAACCGAACCGAACCGAACCGAACCGAACAATTCTTCATAAATTAAATACTCGAACGAGTATCTGAATCGAGAACCGATGAGTTTGGTTCGGTTCTCGGTTCTAGGCGAAGAACCGAATAAGAATCGAATCTTAATAATTGCTCAATTAATATTTAGTATCAATATCTACTTTTTGGTATTTGTATATATTGAATTAATCTTATTGGACAGCTTGTTATTTATATGTTTTTAAATTGGGCTACGTTAATTTGTAATTGTTATGAATGAACATGTTATTAGTTATATTTATGTAGTGTTGTTGTAAATATTAAAAAAATTAATTATTGTACAGAATCGAACCAAACCGTTCCATAGTTATATTTGGACCCGACGGTTCCATTTATTAAATACCCGAAAGTTTTGGGTCGGTTCGGTTCTGAAGAGAACCAAACTGAATCGGACTATGTCCAGCCCTAGTAGTTTTAAACTTTTTTCTGTCAGTCGCATACTGTTCACCGAACAGTGAAAGGCCGGATCATTGTTCATGCTGAACATGACGGATCAGTGTTCAGCGTGAACAGTGACTTTTCACCGTTCACATTTTTTTTCCCAATAATCATAATTAAAATCACAAGAAAAAAGAGAGGATGATACATACCTGATGAACCGATGAAAAAGTTAAAAGAAAACAGTATAAATTAGAAGAAGAAGAAAAGAGGAAAAACATATGTGCCTTTTAGTTTTTTAGGTATTTTATAATTTTGTTGGTCCAAAATGCCTTTTTAAATGTGCCATTTTATTTTTTAAGAAGGGCCATTTTTCATGGAAAAATTAAATTTTAAATAGACCCTTTTAAATGAGGCGCACGCCTCATGCTCTATGAGGCACGCGCCTCAGATTTAGAGGCGCGAGCCTCATATTTTTTTGCCTCAAAGAACCGCCTTGAGGCATCATATAGGCGCCTCATGGACGCCTTTTTAAACCATGATTGTTTGTTATCAGGCGTAAGCCTCAACACACCTCAAGGCTTTACCCTCGCATCAGAAATGTTAAAATATGCCTTGTTATCAGATTAAACATTTTTAAACGTTGTATAGGAAACAGATTCAGAGTGCTGAGACAGGGATGGATTGAGATTCTTGGAGAACACCATAGAGTGGGACAAAAGGGAGTGGGGAAGAAAATTGATTTTCTTTCCAAATTTGTGTTCTAGTACCACTACCAGTCATGAGACTGGAACCAACTTGAGAATTGATATTTTGTTATTGTCCTAATATGTTGTACGCTATCAATGTAAAATGTCATCTTTATTCTATTTCATTTTTATCTTTGTACCATTCCAGAATTGTTTCATCTTGTTCAAATTTCTTCATTCAAGATTACTTGAGTGTTGTAGTTAGTGTGGTCAATATAGTTACCTTGTAGATATTTATATTACTTGGTTCTGTAGTAAGACTTATTTCTGAGAATCCTAATGAAATGGTTTCCAAAGATGCATCTCTTTTCTGAATGAAGCACAATTATTTTTGTGGTATGTAAGTTAAAAAATAAATATAAGGGCTTAATGCTGCTGCTTGGTTGGTTATTCACTTATTTTTTCGTGCAGGATCGAATAACAATTCTGTGCAATTGTTTATATGGAGAATTTTAATTCCGTTGATGGAGTTAATACGTGCATATGATCGAGAAATACTTGATGAGGTATATTGAAGTATTTGGGTTTCACGACATGCATCTATATTGCTACAAATTTCCTTTTGTGTGAGCTCATATGGGGCAATCATTGACCTCTTAACTCATTGTTTTTTTTCCATTGTGTTTTTAAGTTTAGACTGCAAGTTTGTTCCTTGATGTTGTAACTGACACAAGCAGTTGGGACGTCGTTGAAGCAATCATGGCGCCTCTTCTGTTAAGATCGATCGGTCTGTCAATGGGAATGCTTCAGAGTGATGAATTGGCAATTTATGACTGGAGTTCAAGCTCAATTGTTCAAGGTTTTTATACCCAACTAAATACACCAGAGTCCTTCCGTTCTTCCCATGACAAGCTGACTGATGTGAACCTGAATAATGATTCCATAGTATCTCAGTCTTACAATTTCCCATTGCCTCTATCTTGTCATATTTTATCCTTATTATTAAATGCTGCTCTACAAAGCAAACATACATCTGGAAGTGAATCTGGTGAAATTTTGGCAAATGGGTCCCGCGAAAAAATATTCGCTGGAAATATGCTTTCTGACCTTTCTACTATGACACTTCAAATGCTTTCACAAAGTACGGAGCATCGGTCTTCTGCAATTAGATTTCTCCTACCATTTATATTTAAAGCATTTGAATATAATCGTGCTTTTGAAGTATCATTTCATGGGAAAAATCACACACTAACCAGGTATGACGCCATTGCTTGATTTAACAGAAACACCTTGACCTAATGCTACCCAGTAACTATCAAGGAATATTTCAACACTCAGTTTTCTAAGCTGGTTTTTATTGGTTTTACAGGGAAAATCTTTTTGTTAAAGTCTGGAAATGCTGCAAGGTACTGTTTTCTTTGGGGCCATTGGAGAGACGCGATGCATATGATATACTTTCTCTATATTTATCTTTTTCTTCTTTGACTGATGGACACGAAGATGTCAATGGGGATGACAGAGAAGAAACATTTGATTTGAGAGATAATCGGGAATTTTGGGTTGAAATAAAGAGAGGCTTGGTAAAATCTTTTATTTGCTTATTGTGCTTTAATTTTATTATCAAGCATAATTCATATATATTGTTTTTCATTATTTTTACTCACTGTGTTTGATTTTCTAAAAGCTCGATAAGGAGAGTTTAGTGAGGAAGCAGTCATTGCATATCTTGAAAACAACATTGAACTTGAGCGTTCAAGGACAAAACTACTCTGGCGTTCCAGAAAAAGTATCAGATGATAGAAGTTCAGTTTCTCACAGCATGAGCAAAAGGGGACGGTGGGCTGACGAGGAAGCGAAGTCATTGGGTGTCGGAAGAATATGCAATTCCACTGAATCCAGTTTCGCAGGTTGGCAGAAGTGGGAGGCATTTGTTTTTCTCTATCAAATGCTTGAAGAATATGGTACTCATTTAGTTGAAGCAGCATGGAATCACCAGGTTTGCTGTCATGAGCATACACATGTAGTTAATGAATTCGTAACTAGGGAATTGTTCCTTCATTTCTCTTGAATATGGACATATAAAAGCAACTAGCATTATAATTCCTTCTAGTTTAATCAGATTCTGATAATTGTACGAATAAGAGATCATTTGAAAATTTTCATCAGACTTATGCAAAATGATGCTTCTGGAGTGGATGCTCGGGATGCATGAATTGCTTTTGATTGATATCTTATTTCATGTATATTTTATGGGCATCCCAGAATTATGTGCTTTACACCTAAATTTGAGGATGCTTATTAACTAGCCGTTTCTATACAACTGAAGCCAATAATTTCTTATTCCAGCTATTTGCAGCTGGATAATTTCTTCATGAAGCCACACATCTAGTCATCCCTTCAAGTTACTTCTGTTTAGGGGTGGGACGGTCCGGTTTGATCTTATTCCAAAGAGAACCGAACTGAATGAAACCAATTACTGATGGTGTCTTATAAATGGAACTATTGGTTCCATCTCTAATTATGGAACTGAACTGGAAATGAAGCAACCGGTTCTGGTTTGGTCTGGTTTGGTTCTTTCTTTGAAATATCTAAAAATTCACTAACCACCGAAATGGTGTTTAACTGTAAGATTCCTTGCTATAATATTTTAGTAAGTATATAAATTCTCGATAATCTCTTCGTTAAAAACGGTTTATGTTAGGGTCCGTTTGGTAGGTAGGAAAAAAAGGTGGAAAAGGAAAATGTTTTCTAACTTTTGTCAATTGAGGGTGTTTGATAGCGTTTTTTTTCTTGGCAAAATGTTTTTCACATTTTTCTAGGTACAATCATTTGATGCACAAAAGTTTGATTTTGTTTTCCCACCTATTAGATGGGAAAATATTTTTCACCTTTTTTTTTATTATAGCAATGACAACCAATTCTTTCAACTATTGTAAAAAGAATTTTCATTTTTGTTGACAATTTCTATCTAAAACAAAGTCAAACGAATATGGTAATTTTTTCTAATTGTTTAATTTTTTTTTTTTTTTAACTTTTTGGTAATTAGAACAAATTCTAGACGTATTGGTAGAAAAATTATCACTTTAATGGACAATTTTTATAAAAAAACGAAGTCAAACGGACACCAAACTTTCAACATTTTCCAGGTAGAAAATGATACCAATCAAACACAATTAATTACAATTCTCAGCAAAACAAATTCTAAGCAATTCAATTCCCAGTAAAACATTTTCTTTCCACCCATTTTCCACATTTGCAATCAAACAGACCCTTAATGTAAATCATTTTCTTTTCTCAAGTTTAACTAATTGCAACAATTTACATCAGAACTCCTTCATGCAACAAGAGCTATAATTGTTGAACATAGTAAATGAGAAGGAATAGTAGGAATTTCTATATTGAGCTGCTAAAACAACTTCTTCTATTGCTAAATTGCTGTATTGAGATTAAAAAGTAACCAAAAAAAAAAAAAAAAAAAAAAAGAGAATATGGTAGAAGAACTGGAAAGGATCTTTCTTTGCTCAATATACTCGTAATTTTCCACACTTACGTAAAAACTTAAATGTAAAAAGAATCATAAGGTAAGAAAACATTCTAATTCCACTTGCAAAGAACAAAGAAAAAAACCTATCTCAAATGAATTAAAGCATCTGATCACTACACATATTGAAGACCATGGGTACCCAACTAACTGATATTGTTCATCCAATATAAGCATGAATATTAAAAAATGAACTAAACATTTTCTATCAACTACTAGATTAAAGATTTAAAATTCCAATTCCAATTGTAGTACTGAACTTTAATCCAGCCACTATATATAGTTATATATAAAGTAATCAATTTAGATCGGTTTTTCGGTTCTGGGTATTAGAACTGAGATTTTGGTTTTACTCCCCACAACTGGTTGGAAGATGATAGAACTACACCGAACCGGCTGGTTCAGTCCGGTACTTTTGCCCACCCCTACATCGGGTGTTCATTTCACTTGACCCTGTCATCAGTATACGATGGCCATAATTTCATTGTAGAGTTGCATTTATTCCACTTTTTAATGTGCTAGGCGACCTCAAATTAATTTATCCAAAATCTTCTCTATGTTCTACTGGAATATTTCCTCACAGTCTAATGTCTAATTTAATTTTTGTTATTGCCAGGTCTAGAAAACTTGTATTATTGAAATGAAGATATTTTTATTTTCAAATACTTTTATTTTTTGGCAGATTACCCTGTTGCTCAGTCCTCCATTTTCATTGGGCAATACAATAAACTCTTGTAATGGAGGGATCCATCTAAATCAGATGGAGACTGTCGAGGAAATTTTTGAGTGGTTAGCAGTCTTGTTGGAACGTGGCTTCTGTCACGATAACCCTCAAGGTGCAGGAAATCTGTTCTGTAAACGAAGTGACATTACTTATATCCTAAATCACATTGTGTCTTGTATATGCATTGGCATAGAGCAAGATTGCCTAAGCAAAAAAGATTACATAATAAGATTGATTTAGAATAAATTTTTTTATTGTTCAAAATTGCTTACTTGAGAGTAACATGGGAATTACTTTCAAAATTAGTAACTTTTTTGACTTAAACATAAGTAAAAGTAACTTATGCAAGGTGTTGAGTAACAATACTTAATGTTAAAGGTATCTTTTGCTTATTTTTAAGCTTAGCCAAAAATGCTCATAGATTATTCTCATTCTTCTTCTTGTAGCATGATTTTTACTTTATTGTGTTATGCAGTAAGGTGCATCATCATGCAGTCATTCTTGGCTCTTGAGTGGAGGGACTACGGAAGCTCTATAAATTCAGTGCCTGAAGATTTCATACTCGGTCCATTTATTAAAGGGTTGAATGATCCTGTGCACCACAAAGATTTTGGTTTGTTAATTTCACTTGATGAAATTTTGACTTACTGAAATAAAGTTAAAGCCTAGTAAAAAAATGGATTTTTAGTGATAGTCCTAGCCATTAGATATTCCACTCTGTATTCTAGTATGCCTGTTTAGGCATACATTTTGAATGTTTTTATATTACAGGTGTCAAAGGAGTCTATTCCTCGTGGGCAATAGAAGCGGCAGCCAAATTTCTATCCCAATACACCAGCTATATGGATTGGAGGTATGCCATAACATTCTTGACTGCTTTATGCACCCCCCCCCCCCCCAACCCCCACCGATTCGGCAAGTACAGATCAAGGGAGATTAAGAGCATGTTTGGTAGGTTATTATAATCACTTTTGATCAAATATACTTTTTATCAACAAATTTAGTAGAACTCACAACTATTATTTACTTATTATCCACACTTTTCATAGGACCCACAACTTATAATAACTTAAATTTTAATTTAATTACCTACCAAACATGCACTAGCTTTAAATAGAATACTTTGATTTTTTGTAGATTTAATGTGAAAATTGAACAAAGTACCGACTTATCCAATCCCAAATTATTAGGAATAAAGTACACTTTCATTTCACAAGATACTTTCATATCAAAATTCAATGGTTAGACATCCCGATAGGTATTTTGAATGTTGTTTTGTATGCCCACAATGCATCATCCAATTTTTTAGACTAATCTCTGTGTGATGAATTTACGCTTCTAGGATTCCTTCAACTGCTTGTCTACTTGTCTGAGGGTGAGGGTGATAAGAGGGATTTAAAGATAGGAAGACGATCTTATCGTGTTTGGTGTAGAGAAGATGGATACAATTGTTAAAATAAAGGCTTCACTAAATCTCACGCCACAAGGGTTAATACCCACATGAGAAAGCTGTTGCTAACATGAGAGATTGTATCGGTAGGCAGTTCTGGAGATGGAATTTTTTGTCCTATTCCTGTTCATCCAAATTCAAATTTACTATGGCAATTATCTGTTTTTAAAACCATGAGAAATGGTTTTGACTGATAGATGAACATGCAATTGATTTTATGAGTAAAACCCCATAGTATCTGGCAAAAGGTTCTTGAAACCATCTTGTTTTGCAAGAAGAGATTCTTTATTGCATGCACAAAACCTTGGCCTCAGGTGCATCTTTGCTTTCAGAGTTGTTTCTTTATTAATCTGCACTCATTATTTACACTATTTTCACTTCTTCTTAACCAATAGCTTAAGAAAGAAATATGGACTCTTGACAATCTCTTTTCAGTAAAAACTCATTTTGCTCTACGCACATATCACAAGGTAGCATGGTTTCTGAGGACATTGTCTGTTAAAGAAAAAGTGGTAACTTGGAAATTGGTTTCTGAGGACATTGTCTTCTCTGGCACTTCTTACTATAATAACAGTATTGTATAAAAATACCATGTCCCCATACTGAATTGTTCACTATCAGAAATCTACTCGACTGGCCAACAAATCATTGGTCCTTGCCAATTATTTCCTACCTTCTGCTGTTTTCATCTTTGAGAAATAAAATATCGATTCATTTAATTGGCAGGTCTGTATTTACCAAATCATGTGTTTAAAAACACTGAAAAGAAGCATTTCTGCAATTTGAATACTCGTTTAATTGCAGGAAGCATATTGCATTCTTGGTCAATCTGTCATCTGTTTCCAAAAAGTATTCTTTTGGACGAACTGGACTGATGTGCCTTGCTGAGTGCATTGCTTCGGCTGCCTGTGGATTTCTGAAACATAACAATCATGAAGCTGAGCTTTGTTTTGACGCTTATCCTGACAAAATCCGTGTTAAATCTGGACTAGAAAACTCTTCGCACAATGATAAGGCGGACTTATTGGATGCTTTGCGTTTTATTCTTGAGTGCTGCAAACAACATTTCAATCATAATTACCGGCATCAAGGTTCCAAATTACTTTCATAGGCAGTTATAGTGAATTATATATATGCCAAAATATAGATATTAACCTTCATTATGGCTTTTAGTCTGTGAAAAGATACTAGCTGCGGCTGATTCAGTGATGTCTTCCCTTGATATACCTCTGGAGATGCTTTTTCACTTCATTTCTAGCCTGCCTCGGGAATATACTGATTATGGTGGTAGGTCTCATACTCTTATGCATACAACATCCTATCTTCAATTTTGTAATTCCTATTTTTAGAATCTAGTTCTGCTCCTTCTCCTTTTCCCTTTCTGTTGCTTTATAACTAGTTTATTTGTCTGCTCTTGTCCCTAGGTTCATTGAGATCTAAAGCTAAAAAATGGCTGTTGAAGTGTGATGAAGCGGAACTTTTGAAGTGTATAGGTGGATTCCATAAAAGTCTTGTCAGTTGTCACTTTCCAGTAGATTCTCTTTTTACATATGATGACGATGACTTGGCTGCATGGGGGTCTGAAGCAAGACGATGGACCAGAGTGCTTTTTCTTGTGATTGAGGAGGAAGAACACTTGGATCCTATCATTGCGGTTTGCTTTTAATCTCTTGAATGCTAGCAAATGCATTTTCTTTTAATCTACTGTAGTACATATCTAATTGTGGTTCAAGCTTTAATATCAAGTTGTTCGACATGGTATTTATCTAGAAAAGTGAGAGTGGAAGCTAAAGAGAAAAATGAGATGCTTATTCACTCCATTCTGACAAACTGGTGGAAGGTTATAATTGTACTGTTAAAAAGTAAATACCGAACACTCCTAAAATTTCAGCAATTGCACTCGAAAAGAAGTGAAACTTGGTCAATTTATTTTATGGCGAAGCATTCAAAGCATGATTGCACACTAAAAAATCTTTACAGATAGAGAGAGAGAGTGAGTTTCGCAGAATAAAGGAAAAAGGAAGAATTTATAGAGGAAGGTCTAAGTACTGAGAGGGTCCTATCAACCAAAACACTCTTGCATCTACAACCTACTCAATTTGACAAATCTTAGCTCTTTTTTTTTTTTTTTTTAAGCCAGTCAAATATACTCTTTATCTGTACATTTCTTACCATTACTTACTACTTGCATATTATCCACACATTCTGTAGGACTCAATGCTTATAAGCATTTAAAAGCAATACCAGGCAAGCGTTCAGTTTCAGCACCGGTTCTAGCTATCATTGATTGTTTCTTACTCCTCCGATTAACTAGGTTACCTCTAACAAATGTACATTACCCATAAGTAGATCTACAATCATTAAGAGCACCAATCCATTCTGCATCACTATAAACCTCAATCTGCAAAGAGCTTCATTTCTTGAAGATTAAGTCCTCTCTAGGACTCTTTTAGATATTGCAAAATTCTAATTACGACATCCAGATACTCTTCTGTCTGTTAAGTGAAGGCATAAACTTGCTAACTACACTAACACCAAAATTTGTACTTGGCCATTTATGAGACAAGTATATCAACTTACCAACCAACCATTGGTGTCAACTTCTAGTCCAATCGATGATCCTCTGAGATTATCATTACAGTCAATTGGAGTATCAACATGTTTACTCCCAAGGATACCTGTCTCAGTTAGCAAATCAAAGGTTTACTTTCTTCGAGTGTCAAAAGTACCACCCTTACTCGATCTGGCCACCTCCATTCGAAGGAAATATTTCGAAGAACCTAGATCCTTAATTTCAAGCTTTTCAGTCAAATACTTTAATCTCCTTAGCTTATCAGAATCATCTCCTATAAAGATAATATATTTTACATAAACATAAGAATGACCACCTTTCCATTATTAGAACGCCTAAAATATCTAATGTGATCTGCTTGACTATGAGAATATCCTCGTCATTTAATGGACTTAGTTAGCCTCTCGAACCAAGCTCTTGGATATTGTTTAAGACCAAACAAGGACTTCTCAACCTGCGTAGACCCATAGGATTCCTCAAATTCAGGTGGCACATCCATGTAAACTTCTTCCATATCACCATTTAAGAAAGCATTCTTCACATCTAACTTTTGTAAAGCTAATCCAAATTAACTCCAAGGGACAAAAGAATCTTGATGCTATTCATCTTGGCCAATGGAGAAAACCTGTCTGGGTAGTCAATACCTTACATTTGAGTGAACCCTTTTGCAAGCAATATGGCCTTGGAGCGATCAACTAAGCCATCAGCTTGTACTTGACTTTGAAGACCTATTTACACCATTGGGGCCTTCCCCTTAGGTAGCTTGGCTAGTTCCCACCTTCTGTTTTTCTTTGGTGCCCTCATTTCCTCTAAGACAGCCTTCTTCAATTCATG
Source organism: Fraxinus excelsior (assembly GCA_019097785.1). Lineage (NCBI taxonomy): Eukaryota > Viridiplantae > Streptophyta > Magnoliopsida > Lamiales > Oleaceae > Fraxinus > Fraxinus excelsior. The sequence goes on along the minus strand of CM032631.1, from coordinate 16,095,444 downwards.
AACAGTCCTGTACATTCTTTGTGATTTCTACACTGGAAATGTTAGAGACAAAGGAAAGAAGGGGAGAGTTTATGTAAAGACACATAATGAGCAATGGAATGATGAGTTTTATTTCCTAAGGGCAATAGGTAAATGTAAATCATCAAAGGTATTCGATTGGATGGGTAAATGTAAATCATTACCAGGGATTTCAGTAGTTGTGCTCTGTTTTGACTCTTGTGCAGATGACAACAGCCATTAAATTTGATTCATATGAGCATCTAGCTTTGATCTTTGGAGATTGAATGATTCTTCTGCAGTCTAGTTTTATAAAGAACCCTTGTTAGCGTCTTCAAAATTTTAGCTGGACAGAGAAGGAGAACTCAAAACATGAAATCACGTCTGTAATAGTGGATATCTCATAAACCATTCCCAAGAATCGAGCCAGCCGTTCCCATCATTTTCTTCTAATTGAGCTTCACACGTTACTTCAATTTCAACAAAAATGCTGTAAATGGCTTGTTTACTGTTAATCGATGTTAATATTGGTTTTCTTATGGATTTTGAAAATTTTAATTTTGGTTAAAATGCAGAGTATTCAGGATCATGGTAGTGATATCTGCAAACGGAACAATTTGGAGTGGTTGCCAGTGAAATTTCTCATCCTCGTGTCCAGCTTGGTTCAAGAACTTCAAGTAATCAAAGACAGGAATGCTGACTATCATTTGACAAGAAGAATGAAGACAGAGACAGAGATCCCTGGGATGGTAGATTCTCCAAGTTTTGTGAAAGAAACTATTATTTTTGAGAAGTTCACCAAACTACTTTTCTCATTACTGGTATGGAACAACCCTGCGTAAGCATGTGGTTCTAGCAACTCCGATAACAACTTCCTATATATTGTTCTAACTGTTCTTTGAAATGGAAAATGGTCTACATGCAGGCAGAACTGTTCTTATATACCAAATCATCATGTTCCGTATTCTGGTCTACTGTGGTGGAAGAGGATGGGATTCTTCCAGGTTCCATCACAGGCAGGTTAGGGGGTCCAAGTCGGCGGAGGTTGTCATCTTCTGTCGGTACTTCTGTTTTGCAAGCTGTATGATCCGCCACATAACTATTAGTGTTCACTGGTTCTATTTATTATGAGCGAAACTCCTAATTTCCTCCTTGTTATGATCTATATGGCTTGTTGCGTTTCATTTCTCTTCCAAATAATAGAACCGTCAAAGAAGAGAAAGGTGTTTTACTAATTCCAACTGGTTTGATGATCTATGGATTTGTTGGCTTCATTGCATTTGGTGCATTAATAAATTAATGGCCATGCGTACATGTAATTTATAATATATACTTATGCCTTTGTTCTAAATATCATAACCTCTAAGTTGATGGCCATGGGTATTTATTGTTATTTACTTGCAGTGCTGAACATTAATAAATGACTTTCATGGGCATTAGTTATTTCTTTGATTTGAGATTATAAGAGTATGCCATGCTACCTCTTGCCCTTTAATCAAAGCCATCCTGTACCTTAGGCCACAAGGTGGACTAGAAATATCACCCATTCCTGCAATATTCTAGCATCTCTTTTCATCCAAATCATTGAGTGGTAGCTTGCATTGCACATCACATTCCAATTTTATCCCTTCCAAGTGACCTAAACTTAAAAGAAACCTCTCAATAAAGGACTCAGGAAATACAAATATCTCCCATGAAAGTGCAAGCAATCTACTTAATAACATACAAAGAAGTATTGTCTGATTCGTAATAGTCCCAAGAGATCCCAGCCTATTTTTAGATAATTTATGAAGATGGTAACCTACTCCTATAATTACTGATAATCTGCTCCTTCAATAAAGGCTAATTGATTCTCTGTCTAATCATAAATTTGATCCACTGTCTATTCGTACCATTGTGCTCCTATAGTTCAGGCTAATATGATCCTACTTAGTTGTACAATATTTAAATTACACCTCTGTTTAACATTACAAAAAATGTTGATTCTTTCAAAATAACGCCCTTGCACTGATGGTATTTATAAAGGGGTCATCTCATGTCTCTTCATGTTGCTTGCGGTACAGGTGTCAATCATGAAGAAATATCCATACATGCAGTACTCTTGTTTTGATTTTATTTCCTATAACTCAGTGCAATGCTGTTATTTCACATGCCTGGTTATTTGATGATCATCTTCATGTTTGATCACATTTGGACAAGCAGGTAACATCTCTGAAGACCCTTGCATCTGTCTTGAGGTGGTGTGTGCAGAATGGAAGAGATGATGCTTCACTCAATTTTTCTCTAACCTTCCTTTGGAATTTCTGTTGGAAAGTTATTACATCTTCAACTTGTAAATCAGAGGCATGTTCGAATATTAGCTGCCTAAAACTGAAATTGATGTTTATATTCTGAAGTTCTTAATAACTCTTAACCAATGTTGGCTCATGTTTATAAACACTCAAGTCACTTTGTATCCGCGCATTTTAAGGGATATCCGCCACTCATTTCTATCTATCTATAATTTAAACTGTTTATAAATACTTTCCAGACATGCTTTTAGATTGTTTTCATTTTATTTAACTTGATAATTTCATTGATCGGTTCAAATTATCTAAACCAGACTGAAGATGAAATATCCATGGCGGCCTATGAAGCAATAGCTTACATTTTGAAGGATTTGGCATCTGTGTTTTCACTATCTTTGGATCTCCTAATGAAGACTGGTAGCTCATCTCCATCAGATGCTGATAGGGAACCGATATTAGATATCTTTCTTAGTACTTTTATCGGGAATATCAATAATCTTGTCGCTGGGGGAAATTTAGCACGGGCCCGGCGGGCAATTTTGATGAACTGGAAGGTGATTCAGTTTCCTTTATCTGGTACAATGCATGTTGTCGTTTTTTGTTTTGTAATTTGTGACAAATATTACTTATGTTGTCAGTTTCTGTTTTGCTGTACACTAATGTTACAAAGGGTACATAGGTAGCTTGTACTCATCATCATATAACTAAATATTTGGGAGGGAGGGACTAGAAATAAGAATTGAAGACCTGTGCACAATTTTAATTTTGGGCAGCAAAACTTGAACTCGGGACTTTGTTTACTGTAATTCTGCAATGAACCACCTTTCTTGAAGATAAGATTTAAATAATATACATGTGGCCCTTCTATAACAGCTTAAACTTTTATATAAGTGGTTCAACATTGTATCAAAGCAAGTAAAGGTCCTGGTTCAAGTCTTGCTGCTACCCATAAATCGTGCAGTTGTCATGCTTTGGTGAAGAGGAAAAAAAAAAGAAGAATCCCGCCTACACATGAAGGGGCGAGATAAAAATTAATTGTTATATAAGTGGCCTCTCTAACAACTTAAGCTTTTAGATCTAGTGGTTCAACAACCTTATTTAAAATATTAAGCTATTTTTTGAAAGGTTAAAATATTAAGCTATTAGAATAGGGATACTGCATATATTTAACTTTAGTCTTCAACAAAAGTAATTTTTTTTTTTACATTGCAATCTCAAGAACACAAGTACTTCTATTCTATGAACACATAAACCAACCTAAGCTTTAGATGTTGACCGAAAAATGTACGTGTATTTGAGCTCTCAAAGTGACTTATTATGTTGGCAATTTAATCCAAAGAAAAATAAATAGCTAAATTCTTCCTTTCATTCGTTAGCGAAACCTTAAAAGTCTTGCATGCTAAATATTCTTGCGTGAATCTTTGTGTTCCATGAGAACATGTTAAAAGTGTGTAGAAACCTGAGTACTAGTGATTTAATTGGTCAATTGAAGCTTGTGTGCTTTACTTAGTGCAAGGTATGAACAAGAAGATATTGATGGTAAAAAAATGTTTCTACTTCCTTTTTTGTAAACTTAATATTGGATAGTATTAAGCCACACACATGGCTAGCTAGCCTTTCTGCTTGAATTTTTTCCTTTTTTAAGAATGATTATTTTTTTTTTTGATAACCGTGGATGTCCGGACCAGCTTGCGCGCACCTCGACTAATCCCACGGGGCCCTGAAGTTTACAACCGTTTCTCACCTCAGTGGCCCTGAGGGGACTCGAACTGGTGACCATTGGGGAGCAAACCCAAGACCTGACCAATTGAGCTACCCCTTAGAGTTAAATAATGTTGTTAAAGGGGATCGAACCTAGGCATTTCACATAAATAGACAAACACTCTCCCATACGATCTACACGTCATTTCTAAAAGGGTAGTTCCTCACCAACCAAGCTATACTAGAAGTTTTAAAAAAAATTGGGTACAAATCCACCTGAGTGGTTAACCTTAAGCGGGTGTGCACGGTGATAAGAAAGCCTGAAAGCCGTTCCCGTCCCTATCAGGGGAGATGCCAACCATCTCTCCTACTTAACGACACAAGACTAGCGTGATAACCGATTTTTAAGAATGATTATTCCCCCTTCTTATTGTTGATAAATCGTTTTGTTTATTCAATGTGGTCTATGATGTGTTATTGAGCTTAAGATGCTAAGTAATGTACTTTATCAATTCAGTGGAGTTGCATAGAATCTCTGTTAACAATGCCAAACTTTGCACTTCGGGAAGGAGTTCATGTGAAGGGTGGTAGATTTTACTTCTCAGACACAATTATCAGATGGATTTTTGGTGATCTTGTTGAAAGGTAAGATGTTGAAGAATTAAATTGTCTCCCAGTATATTGTTTGTCAAATTTAGTTGTCTGCATGAGTAGGACAATTTAGAGATCAATTGGAAAATGTTTTTTGCTTACTTTTCCTGTTAATTCTTCTATATGATCTAGGACAAATAACTTTAAGGTGTCATAACAGGAATCAAAATATAAAACTAATATTACTCATAATGGGTTATAGTTCTCACCAGAGAAAATGTTCATTAAAACTTGTATTGGTTCTCACTGTCCCGCCTGTCTACATTTGACTAGATCTTGATGTATAAATTAAATGATGAACCAGAGCACAGTGTACGTTTTATATCCTCACTGCCTGAATGAATTTACAGTCTTGAAAATGCTGGAGAAGTCTCTGTTTTGCCCATGCTGAGATCAGTCAGGTTAACCATGGAACTGTTTGCTTTAGGAAGAATGGGTGCGGTTGTTTCCTCCTGCGGAGGCATAAATACTCAGGTATCATCTAATGGCTAATGCCCACTTCTTTTAAAGAAAACTGAATCTTAAACAAAAACAGGTTGTCACAATTGGAAATGAAAAATAATACTGCGATTATAATCCAAATATCGTTCTGGAGCCAAGATTTTTCTTTGTAAAAAAAAAAAAAAAGAAACATTTGAGACAGAAATCTAGACAACCATCAACAACATATCTGCTGCAAAAACTGATTACAATAAGATGAATTCTGTCTCAATTTATGCCAGCCATATGTAACGAATATCAGGTTTCTGTATAGTCAAGACTTCTCCCGAAAAGTTTAATTTGACCAATTGCTATTCCAAGGTTTTCTGTAATGTCCTTTTATGGTTACATACATAATCCCAAGATTAACCTTGACTAGATTAGTACATTATTAAAAAATTATATTTATTGATGTTTTACTGGCTGCACAATCTTAGTTTGCTGCTATCACTTTTTTTTTTTTTTTTTTTCCTGAGCAAGACAGAGAATGGGTCATCCAGTCAAGACATGGTTTCTTGCTATTATATCAAGTGGTAAAGACAGTTTCCTGTTTGTATCCCAATTATGGGGTTGTCCGAAAGGTTTAACGGATTGAAGCTGCGATATATGAATGTGAAATATTCAGATGGTAGAAAGTGTTGGAACAATATGGATTGCAACATACAATGAGATTTAGGTTGTTCCTTGGTCTCTAACTATTTTTAGATGGAAGATATATCTTCTTTGACATTCTAATATTAGAGGGTTTCTCGAGATGGTTGTAAATATGCTTCTTTCTTACATAAACAAATGTTAGATTTTGGAATTAATTTGTGTATAACAAAGGATATGGTAGTATTCGTGTATAACAAAGGATATTAACCCTGAGGGATTGCTCAATTGATCATTGGGTTTGCTCCCCAATAATCATTGGTTCGAGTCCCTTCAGGGTCACTGAGGTGAGTATCCGGCCGTAAACTTCAAAGTCCCGTGGGATTAATCGAGGTGCGCGCAAGCTGGTCCGGACATCCACGGTTATTAAAAAAAATGGTAGTGATACGAAGTGATGGAAGGATGACGAATATAAATGAGGACGAGATGGTAGGACTGACAGATAAGATAACAATGATACTGACTTTCTTGGTCATTCGTGATGAGGACTGGATTGTGAGCAAGAAAGTTGTGGGTATAGCCTACTGTTCTCCAATCGGATAGCATTTAGCTGTAATCAACTTAAATCTGGAGAAGGTTGATGTGGAAGAGGTGGAGGTGGGTTTGCAGTGCTGAAGAAGATTTTGAAACATGACTATGAAAGGATGCCTAATGTTGGAGAAATGTTTGGTACTTCTCTGAAATCGAAAGGGAAGAGAGCAAGACTCGTGTAGATTCCTTTGGAAATTGTTTTTTGTTTTTTTTGGGGGGGGGGGGGATTTGGTATTACATCAAGCAAGAGAAATTACGAAGACAGTAACTTCGATGCTTATGACTGATGGGCAACCTAGCAGGAAAATAAAGTGGATTTCTGGAAGAGGAAGGCATTGTCTCTTTGCACGTGTAGTTTGGTTAGTTTAGTAAAACAGACGAGCTGACTTGTCTAATTGGCTTTATGACATTTGTTTAAGCAGATGCTGATTTATTATATTGTTCGCGAGTCTAGAGAAAGAAAAGTCTGGTCTCTTTTCCTAGTTTGTGTTGCATCTCCCTGGTACCTTCAAATTAAGATTACATACTTGTTAACAAGAACATCCAGGAATTTTATAGATTGTAAGGAAGCGTAATGTTCAACAAATAAACATTGTATATTAACAGGAATATAACACGGTGCAGAAATGCAATGAAGTTAACTTCTTTATTTTCTAATTAAGTGTATAATTTTGACCTTTCTAGCAGGATTGTCTGTAGCTATTGACAAATTCCTTTTTGTGTTTTAGATGATGTGGCAGTTAGTACATTCTTCTTGGATATTGCACGTAAGCTGCAAAAAACGGAGGGTTGCTCCAATTGCTGCTCTTCTATCTTCTGTCTTGCACTATTCGGTGTTTGGTGATGAGGGTATGCATGAAACAGACAATGCACCTGGGCCATTAAAATGGGTTTGTTCTCACTCACTTCCCTCGCTCTTCCTTTCCTCACACCTCCCTTTTATTTGTTTCTGCGTATGCATCTATATTCCTATAGGTATATGTTCACTAGAGATACTTGTAATGTTATCTACATACTTACTGACATGCCTTTTGCATTCTATTATGCCTTTCTGCAGTTCGTGGAGAAAATTCTCGAGGAAGGCACAAAAAGTCCTCGCACTATTCGCCTTGCTGCATTACATTTAACTGGGCTTTGGCTTGCTAATCCTATTACAATAAAATTCTATATGAAAGAGCTGAAGTTACTAACACTATATGGTTCTGGTACGTTCTGTATTTGCTTAGTATTTTGTGATCTGTGCTCTGATTGGATGCTGTCAGTCACTGCTACCATGATTGGATTATTGCCGAGGCAGCTTTTTTGTTTTTCCTTCTCTCAAGTCTTGTACTATGTTAACTGTAGAACGATTTTGTTTCTTGGATTTTGGAATAAACTTACAATTACAAGTTTATGCTAAGTACACCATTTTACTGAATTCTTTTTCTGGTCTTCCATTAGTTGCTTTTGACGAGGATTTTGAAGCTGAAGTAGCTGAAAATCATGATGCAAAGAATGAGGTATCACTGTTGTCGAAAAGCTTTGACCCTGAGTTAACTGAAGTAAGTTATGATAATTGATTATAAAAGGTTCCATACTATTTATTCTAGTCAGTTGATGCATTCTATATATTAGAGATGAAAGGAAATGACCATCTATAATCTTCCAGTTTGTGCCTTTATAGTGTTGTCTAGTGCCACATCACGCAAACCCACCACAAAACAAATATCATTTTCCTTTAGCCCTTTTCATTATGTTGGCAAGTCTTTTCATTCAAGTGGAGTGTGAAATTTATCCAGCACGATAAATTTAAAGGCTATATATATATATATATATATATATTGACATTTTGATGCTGTTTCTTCCCTTCTATATGATCTCTCTGTGTCTCTCTATGCTCACACGTGCATATACATGTCTATCTCCTCATCTCTGTTTTATTTCTCTCCAATCTTACCTTGTCTTCCTCGGCTGATAGGTCTGATTCTATCAGCTTCAACAGAGTTTTCTGCTTTTCTGTTTCGTATCTTTGACGATATATTGGGGTTGGCAGACTGGGTTTGGGTTAGCAGTCATCGAATTGGCATTGTTTTACTAATGGTCTTAGATATAGTTTATTAATTTTGGCAGGTTTCTATTTTTCTTTTGACTTGAAGAGATGGATTTTAACATTGTATAATCATTTATTTTTATTAGAAGTGAGTGAGAACACCGATACTCATTGCTGTATTAGGAATATATAGTTTCATTTGGTGGTTGTTATATTCTTCTATTTCCTTTCGCTGTACTTCGGACTTTGGAATGTCTTTCCTTCTGAAATGTACAATTTTCTACTACATTATAATTTGTTTGATAAGTAGGAATAAATGCTTGGCATGGGTCCATGTTCCAACAGAAACTTGGGATGTTTATTCTTTACATCTCTGCCCATATTTTTGTTGACAGTTATTCGTTATAGGTTCTTTTGTCATGACTTTTATAAGATGTTACATTTTATCAGGAATTCATCAACACAGAACTGTATGCACGTGTATCTGTAGCTGTAATGTTCGACAAACTTGCAGACATGGCAGATTTGGTCAGTTCGACGGGTGAAAATACTAACGGAGTTGCTGCCATTGCATCTGGCAAAATGTTTTTGCTAGAGCTTCTAAATTTCATGGTATTATATTCTGCTTCATGTTTCTTACTTCCAAGGCTAAAAACCAGCAACTAGGCTGAAGAAATTAGATGTAGTGAATTGATTGTGCATTTGATATTTCTGTTTGCTGATCATGCAATTTGTGTTCTTCCCAAGAATAACTCTTAGAAAGGATATGCGTCAAACATTCTGACCTAAGCCAGTTAAATGGGAATTTATGGGGGTGGGTTAAGGTAGCAGCATTAGCAGATTTATGAAGAAAGATAGCTTTAGAAATCATTAAGGGTGTGTTTGATGGATATTATTTTGGAAGAATGTATTTTGGAATAGTAGATTGATGGAGCATGTGTGGTTGAAAAAGAATGAAAAATTATTGATGTGATGGAAAATATTATTTTATTAAAGAATGTGTGGTTGAAAATAAGTAGAAGAATGACAATGAGAAATATAATGTGACTCAAACAGGGGCTAAATATATTGTGGTCAAAGACTCAAAATGTGAGAATTTTATGGCCTTGTTTTAATGGTTTTCATGTTTGGGTTTTCTAATTCATCTGGAATCCAATGGTCTCCGTATGGAAGTAGAACAGACAGCAAACATGTCTTTATACTTTGCAGTCTGTGTTGCAAGTTTGGGCTGGTGAGCTTGAGGTGTGATCTTAAATGTTGAGGAAAACTGGGAATTTTAGAATGAGAAGCAAAAGTGATGTAGGAGCGTATAATTTGTTAACAAACAAGATAATGAACAGAAAGAAAGGGGGTCTAAGAAGAGAAGAATTAAGGACAGAGAAATCAACCTTTATTCATATAATCATGTTGTCCATTACAATGATAAGCCCTTCTGACTGTTACATCTGGTTAATTGGCGTGCAGTTTGTTCTCCTATTCGTTTCGGTGGTCTTGGTTTGAGAAGCCTTGTGTTGTTTAACAAGGCTTTGCTAGGTAAATGGTTATGGCGTTTCGGAAGGGAGAGGGAGAGTTTTTGGAGAGATATTATTGGGGCAAAATATGGTGTCTTGGAGGGGGGATGGTGCTCAGGCGAGGAACGAGGTTCCTATGGAGTGAGTTTGTGGCGCTATATCCGGCGAGGGTGGAGTGACTTTCGGGAGAGATTGACTTTTGTCGTGGGGATTGGTAATACTATCAGATTTTGGGATGATTGTTGGTGTGGAGATCAACCGCTCAAATTGAAATTTCCTTCGCTGTATCGTATTGCGTTGGAGTCGTCTGCTATGGTAAATGATGTTTTAGGTAGTCACAATGGGAATTTCAGTTGGAACATTGTTTTTTGCCGAGGTTTGCAGGACTGGGAAATGGATGATTATGCGCTGTTTTTGACCACATTATACGAAGTTCATCTTAGGGTTGGAGATAGTGATTGTAGCAAGTGGAGACTGTCCCGTGATGGTATTTTCTCCGTTCGCACTTACTTTAGTTCATTATTGAGATCTACTGAGAGCTCATTCCCGTGGAAGATGGTTTGGAAATGTAAACTACCTCCACGAGTGGCATTTCTTCTATGGACGGTGGTCAGAGGACAGGTGTTAACGGTGGATAATCTTCGAACTAGGGGTTTCTGTATTACAGAGTGGTGCTATATGTGTAAGAGGGATGGGGAGACGACTGACCACTTGTTTCTTCATTGCGATGCTGCTCGCTTGCTGTGGAATGATATATTGGCATCACAACACATGGACTGGGTGTTGCCGAGGCGTATGGATGACACATTAAGGGCATGGAGGAGAAAATTTCGAGACAAGAACAGCAAAATTGTTTGGAATCTTATTCCGGGTTGCCTTGTTTGGTGTGTGTGGAGAGAAAGAAACAGTCGTTGTTTTGAAGATCAATCACGGACAACAGAACAGTTTAGGGAATTGTTTTATTTCACTTTGTATTCATGGTTCAATGCCATGGCCACTAGGCATATTGACGGGTTGCCTGAGTTTATGTCGTTTCTTTCTGATTTGAGTTGATTATACACTCCCCGTGTATTATGCTTTTTGATTAATAAAATTTTGATTACCTTTCAAAAAAAAAAAAAATGATAAGCCCTTCTATTTATAGAGCAAGAAATTGAAAGAATATCAAATCAAACGAAATTGTACTAATCTAGAACTTTATCAAAATATCAAATATGATTTAATCTAATCTAATTAACATAACTTCAAACTCTAATTTAACTTCTTATCTAAAACTCTATCTTTATTCTTATATTTCTCTCTTCTAGATCTCCATCAAAAAGATTTTGGGGGTCCAATTTGGCCAGGTATGGAGAATATAGAGGCTATGTAAATTACATCTAAGGATATTTTCTTACCTAGCTAAATGATTTTTATGCTGTTTGAGGGCTAGACTTATGGACAAAAAATGGTCTGGCTTGCTTGATCAGAGAAACCAAGGTATGGCCTATTATGTTTTTATGGGCTTAAAAGTTGCGGGAAAACCTAAATGGATAAAGGGAAAATATTCCTGTAATCACAACGTAGTTGTAGAATCATGGCTCCCTCTTCTTGAATTCTACAAATTTGAAAGAAGAAAAACTATTGTTGATCGTTTCACCTTGGTTCAGAACTCGTCTTTGAGTAGTCCAATATCATGAAAGTTGTAGATTGTAAAGGCCGAATTTAGAGGTTAAAAATTCATTATATGCGCTTTATATTCATGTTCAAGCTAGATGCCTTCTACTCCCAAGTAATTATTTGATTGGATTCTTTCCTTATTGGGAAACAATTTGATCATCAGCCCTCTCTGTTGTGGTGTTAGTGGAAAGAAGGGTAACTGGATCGTGAAGTAAATCCTCATATTTTTTCTTTCTAAGATACAAGGTTAGGCAGTAAGCTTATACCTGTAAGACAACTGAATAATATATGTGATTTCTCAGCTTCAAATTTCAAATTTCAAATTTCAAGTGTATCTTGCAGATATTCTTGCAAGGGGTTAATGACTATTGTGAAGACAGAGATCTGTAAAATTAATAAAATATAAAAATAGAATGGTTAGAAGGGGTGCTTTGTACTTTGGAAGAATCACAATTGATAAAGAAGTCACCATTAATTACCAACTTAAGGAACAAAACAATGTTTAAATAAGGGTTATGCCATGGCTGAGTTTTATGTAGTTCAATAGAAGTTGTTCTCTTAAAGTATTGCTATTTGGAACTGTGAAGGATATTTTGTAGCTTTGCTTAGCCATTATGCTTTTATCCCTTCATTCGAGAAGCAAATAAAGCAAAGAGTTAAGTAGTTATTATTATTTTATTATTAAAAGATTTCAGGAACACAATTATCCATTGGGTTATTTACTAGTTTTCTTATTTTTAGGGTCATTTACCAGTTTCCTTATTTTCTAATCTTGAAATCTTGTGAGGCTCATATGAAGGCGGACAATGATGTATTTTTTGTCTCATTGCACGACTAATTATTGACAATAACATTAGAAATTATTCTGAAGCCCAGTTTTGTGCTCTTGGTAGTTGGTACTGCATTATTTTCATTTATTTAATTTGTTTGAAGCATAATCATCCATATCCTCTCTGAATATGGGTGAAAGTGAAATGACGCTATTTTGTTGGCAGGTTAATGACAAGGATCTGGCCAAGGAGTTGTATAAAAAATACAGTGCTGTAAGTTCCTCTCTGTTAATTCCAATTTATACTGATGGGAAAGTAAATATAGAAAGTGTATATGAGGATCTAAACTTGTGGATTGTCTTCACTCTTTTGTGGCTTGGTTCTAATATGATTTATATTTTGTAATTTTTCTCCATGTGCTGTGGTTTACTTTAGCCATAATCAGTTATTATTGAAGAGAAGTTCATCTGTGGAATATGATGTGTATTCTTAAGATGCATAACATAATGTCATTGAGCATCTGTGAAAGACATATTTCCAATTCATTAAGCTATTATTTCCTTATGCTCAATACTACCGTCATGCAGTGTACTGTCTTTTGATAATTATATGCACACTTCTTTTGTTTTTGGCAGATTCATAGACGCAAAGTTCGTGCATGGCAGATGATATGTGTGTTGTCCCAATTCGTTGATCAAGAAAATGTCGAGAAAGTGACATCTAGTTTGCACATATCAATTTATGTAAGTAATTTTGGCTTGTCAATTTCTTTTTGATCAAGGTATTCCAGTTTATGATTTTAAATTTTATTTACTTTAGGTGATGCTGACAAACATCAAATGGATTTTCTTTGAACCTGACTTTGCTTGGTAACATGTGAGAAAGGAATGCATGCGTAGAACTAGAATTGTAGAGAACAAGATATTTTAGAAACTATATTACTTGTAAATCTGAAATTAACTAATATCCCAAGTCATCAAAGGTGCCATAGTGTTGCAGTGGCCTTGCTTGTATAAGCCTTAGTTACAATGACCTTGAAAAGAGAAACTAAATTCTGGTTTTGTTAGTTCTGAATCATTGAAAATGAAACAATGCCTGAAATTTAAGCAACATAATAATGTGTATTTAGATTTAACAATTTGTCTGGAAAAAGATATCCTATCATATTCTTCCAGTTTTTATCTTTATGCCATGTGGTAGAGAAGTGAATGAAACATTTTCTCTATGGCTTCTAAAGCATATGGAATTTGCAGTTTGTCCCTTTTTTCCTTATTATTTTCTATTGTTCTTCACAAATAATAGAGAGACTATAAGGGGTTTGGTTAATCTGAGATGTTCCCTTCACACAGTCAGAACATGGTATATTAAGATTGTTTTACGAGAATATTTTTGTGTTCTTTAGACTTTTAGAATTTTTTTATTTTTTTTTTAGTTTGTATCGAAGCTTATTCCCCAAAACACTTCTAAGGTTTACTTACCGTAAAGAGGAGAACTCATTGGTATCCGATCAAGCCTTTTTTAACGTTATCATAACTAGGTGGACCCTTCATTTGGGAAAATGATGCTTGAACAATAACTGCGTAGAGATTGCTATTGTTGGGAAGTTTATATTTTGAAAAAAAAAAAAAAAAAAGTTTTGAAGAAATGAACCCTTGTTCCAAAAATTGACAGTGATGGGTCATATAAACAAGGGAAAATATCAGCCACGGTACCAAACCTTTCATATTTTTGTAGACTTTGCACAAACTTTTATTTTGTGCCACCCATAGTACCAAACCTTTAAAAAACTCGCATCTACTGTCCAAATGGACGGTTTCCGTCCAGTTGATCGTTAGTTGACCAAGAATAGTAGATTTGACCAAATTTTAAAAGGACAATTATATGAAAAAAGAAAGTTACCATTTTGCCCTTTTAAAATTCGGTCAAATATACTATTCTTGGTCAACTGGACGGAAACCGTTCATTTGGATTGTAGATGTGAGTTTTTTAAAAGTTTGATACCATGAGTGGCAAGAAAGAAAGGTTTGGGCAAAGCCAGCAAAAATTTGAAAGGTTTGGTACCGTGGTTACAATTTTCCCTATAAACAATGATAGTGTCAAAGTGAGCTTTATTATGGTATTTACTAAGGCACCTATGTTTAAACCTGCCTGGTGGTTTCTTATGTTCTGACATTTGTGGTATTCTAACTTGTATGACTTCTGGTTTCTTAACGTTTCAGTCCTGCTACTGCATGATAGTATGGTTGTGACTGGTTACAGAATCTAAGATTAAAGAATGTACTATGGATTGTGTTAGTCTATTATAATAGTTGATCGTTTTTTGAAGGAAACATATCACTGACTTTATATGGTACCATGTGTGTTTAAGCACGGTTTACAGTTAGATGTAATTACAGTTAGTCTATTCTATTTCATTTCTGTATTTACAGTTATATGTAAGTATCCTATTTGTAGTTGCTGATCATGCTGATATCTACTTTCATGTCCTTGTAGAGAAACAATTTTCCCTCAGTTCGACAGTACATGGAAACATTCGCAATCCAAATATATTTGAAGTTCCCTTTACTGGTAAAAAGTCGAGTTCTTCTTTCCTTTTCTTTCTTCCCTCTGCCCTGTGACACTTCTATTGTCTACCAATCCTTCATTTTCTGGCAGGAGAAGAATTTTTTGTTACATCAGAAATGAGTTGAGTCCTCTAATTGGTTTTTGGCTTCTGCTTTGTTCTCATCATTGTCTTTTTCACTTTTCACTTTTCTTTTCATACCTTTTTGTGCTAAAATCATAAAATCTAATCATTATTCATTAACCTTTTTACATAGAAAGGAAAATAAATCTTTCTATGATACATCTATGACATAGCTACAAGAAACACTTTCTCCAAAAACTTGAGTTGGAGAGCAGTTGAGGTTGCAAATTATATGCTCTGCAACAAGGAGCATGTTCTTGTTCCGAGTTAAAGTTTTTCAATAGTTATTTGGTACTTTACAATATAAATTCAGAGATTTTGGAATGGTTTTCTATTGGATTGTAGTTTATTTAGTATTAACGTGCAGCCATGCTGGACGAATGTCTTAATAAATTCAGTATATATATATATAAATTCAGTGTGTGTGTATATATATATATACACAAGTGCATTTGACATTGCTGTATTATTTACCTATCAAATAAAACATTGCTATATTATTACATATGCTCTTACCCATGCCATGTTGTATGGTACATTACATGCACGCTACAATGCAATTGTTTCTAGGCAGTGAATGGAAGGTTCTTTGCATACAAAATTCCTGGACAAAGAGAGGAAAAATCTTGTACGATTCTTTTCTCGCCCATTTGTTATTGTATTGATGAGGTGCTATGGGCTTTGAAAGTAAGTGGCGTTACATGGTCCCTGGGCTTGCTGGCTTCATAGGTGACTCACTCCCAACATTGTTGTGCAAAATGGGAGCAAGGATGTTAAGGATATGATACATGAGTCTATGATAGAGGGTGCCATGATAAAGTTACAATGCTACCTTTGCAACTTTGTTATCTTAAAATGGAATGAGACGTGGATATTGGAAATTTCAGCCCGTTAGCTTGGCGAATAGTGTTGTACAAAATTTATAGCAAAGTGTTTTATCAACGAGACTGAAAATGGTGTTGGGGTGCTGTTGGAGTGCCAAATTTCTTTTGTATGAAGACAAATTAATGGCGCTATTCTTGGAAATGAAATGATCCATTCTAGATTCAGAAAAGAGGAAATGGAGGGACTTTTGAACTGTACACTGAGAAAGCGTTTGATCGTGCTTGTTAGGCTTTTTTTATGCACTCATTTTGAGGTCTAGGGGAATAAAGAAGAACCATATTTCACTTTTGCTAGTCATTTTAGTCATTTAGCAAGGTGATATAACCCTTCACTGCTTGTAGTGCTGCTGGAGCATAGATAAAGGCAAGTCACATGCATTTAAAACATGATACTTTAGTGTTATGTGATGTTCGTTACGGAAAAGTCAGAAAATTTAAGTGCATTATTGGTTTGAACTAGTTGTTTGGCTTATAATGATCCTGGAGAAGTGTGACTGTTAGCAGTTGGGGAGGTGCCTCGAGTCTTGTGCCGGCAGATTCTTGGGATGAAATGTTGGAGTTGAAGCTCTGTTTACCTTGATCTTCCTCTGGGATCTCTTCTTTAACCACCAATGTATGGAACCTAGTTGAGGAGAAATTTGAGCGGATACTGGGAGGAAGAAGAAACTATCTTTCAGCAGGGAACAATGAATCACCTTAAAAGCATGGCTTTTAGGTTGGGGCGAAACATCTGAAAATTATTTTTATTTAAGTTCAACTAACTTTAATGAAGAACATTGGTAATTATAAACTCCAGTAAGGTTCCTACTTTATCAAGGACTTGTACTCTCTTTAAAAAACAAAGTGACAATACAGTGAAACTTCATTATGCCCCCGTTTGATCTACATTATTATCTCATTAAAATGAAAAATATGACCGTTATCCATCACATCAACATTTAAATTTAAATTTTCTATTTCTTGTGTGGGTCCCAATAACGGCTATATTTTTCATTCTCATTCTACAATAATTTGGCTCAAACAGGGCCTATATTTCCTCCAACTCAAAAAATATGGAGAAGGATCACCTAAACTCTTCAACTGGATCCTGGGGCTTTTGTTTAATTTGTTAAATATTACTCACTGAGAACAATGTTCAACAATATAACAAAATGAGGAGGAATCATGATGAGATAACATACATAAAATTGAGATACTTGTGGTCCAAAATGTTCTATGTATATAGATAATTAAAATTTCAAAATGACCTGTCTTTCTATTTTCGCATCATGAATTTTTATCCTTGACATGTTGGTAAATGTATATATTGTTATTGTTTTATAATCTTTTTTACTGTCTTTCTTTTACAGGTTGGGCAACAACTAGTTCCCCTGCTAAGGAATTACAATTTGCGACCTCAGGTAAGAGATGTGTTCATGACGTAGATCTGTGAACTTCTAGTATTAGTCTTCTTTTTATATGTTTTGATTTATTGTTGTTTCATCTTTGCCAAATGCCATATAATGCACTCGGTGTCAACAATCATATTTTGGTTACGTTATTTGTTGAAATGTCTCTTTCCCTTTTCTTGATTTTCGAAATGGGAGATCAAAATCTAACTAGATCCATCTGAACGTTTTTTTTTTCCTTTCTGCCATGTTATTTTGAGTTAAACGGTCGACAAGGCTGGGTATTTTTTCTTTAAACATTGACGCCATTTGAATTCCTGGGGGATACTTTTGAACCTTCCTCCTATCATCCATGCTAAATCCTCTTTTATAGTTATTACCCCAACAAATTACATGAAGCTTCTATTAGGTTTCATTGCAAAGCTTATTTTCATAAGAGTTTTTCTATAGGCTATATTTAGGAATAGTGATTCAAAATGCTTAGTGAAAAGATAAGCTGGACAAAGAAAGTCTCCACAAGAGAAGATACTATGAGAAAAGGAAGTCTATGCAAGGACGGTTAGGGAAGATAGAAGACAAAGTAGAATGCGTCAAGAGAAGGCAGAAACTATTTAAAAGATAATCAAGATGTCATCTCTAAAATATAAGGAACTATTCACCATTGCATCCGAATTTAGAAATGTGGACGGTGATATGTGAGGAGCATGGCAATATAAATTCTTTAAAGATTAAACACTTATGTATTATATATTTATTTTTATATATTTTAAAAAATTAATCTTTTAGAGAGTAATATTTTGAATCAGACCATACATTGTTTTGCCAATTTTATATTCTAAACCTTATGCAATGGAGCTCTACGCGTCCTTGATGTGTCGAGATGTTTACCATATGTTAGAAATATAAAGAATATTAGTAATATATGAAGCATGTTGAAAACGTTTTCCAGGCGTGTTCGAGAATTGGAAATCTAAAAAATAGGATATATCGTGTGGTATGTCAGAGACGTTCTTCTTGTGTCCAAGAATTGTTGGCTTTTGCCACAGACATTTCTCATTAGGAGTGTATGTACTTTATAGTTCAAATTATTAAATTAAAAAGAACTATCCATTATAGAATTGATTCAAGCGAGTCTAGTTTAGGTGCTTTGACCGAACCTATTCGCAAATCTGAAGGAAAGGGTGGTGGCTGCAACATGTGAGTTCGATAACATATGCAAAGTGAAACTTGGGGAATGGCTAAATGGGATGGCAGCCATGTGGCTCATTGTGGTGAAGGCTATGATTGGTTATGTGAGGGGGTGGTAAGTGAAGAAGATGGGTATAATGGTCTTGTTTTTTTTCTTTTCTTTTTGTCCTTTTATTAAACCACTTGATCTAAAATATTAATTTGAGGCTATTCCACTTGCTTCTGTGTTTTGAAGCAATTTCCGGTCTGAAGATTAATCAGAGGAAATATGAGGCTATTCCAGTAGGGGAGGTTGCTAACGTGGGGGAATTGGTGGCCATACTGGAATGTAGAGTTGCACAATTGCCCATGTCATATCTTGGGCTTCCGTTAGGAGCGAGGTTTAAAAGTAAACAAATTTGAAATGGTATTCTTAAAAGGGTGGAAGGAGGTTAGCGGGGTGGAAGCGTATTTATCTTTCAAAAGGAGGACGTCTTACTCTCATCAAATCCACTCTTTCTAATCTCCTAACTTATTATTTAACAAGGCCTAGTTGGGCAAGTGGCTGTGGCGATTTGGAATGGAGAGGGAGAGCTTCTGGAGACAAATCATAGGCGTGAAGTATGGTGTTTTGGAGGGGGTGGTGCTCGGGTGAGGGTCATGGTTCTTATGGGATGAGCTTGTGGAGGTATATCAGGAAAGGATGGAGCGATTTTAAGAATATATTGGCTTTTGTGGTGGGGAACGGTACGAATGTCAGGTTTTGGGATGATTGTTGGTGTGGAGATCAATCGTTAAAGATGTGTTTTCCTTCTTTACATCGCATTGCTTTGGAGCCATCAGCTATAGTGAGTGATGTCATGACTACATATAATGGGAATCCTAGCTGGAACATCGCTTTCGGGAGGGGCTTACATGATTGGGAGTTGGATGATTATGCTGTGTTTTTGGTCTCTCTGTATGATGTGCACATTCAGGAAGGAGTGGATGACTGTTGCAGGTGGAGGGCGGCACGTAATGGTTTGTTCTCTGTGCGTACCTATTTTAGATCCTTATCGGAACCTGTTGTAAGTTCATTTCCCTGGAAAAGGGTTTGACAAAGTAAATTACCTCCAAATGTGGCTTTTTTACTGTGGACGGTTGTGAGGGGGTAGGTATTAACGGCAGATAATCTTCGGAGGAAGGGTTGTTGTATTACGGATTGGTGCTATATGTGTAAGAGGGATGTAGAGACGATCGATCACTTGTTCATTCATTGTGACAGTGTTCGTTGGGTGTTGCCAAGGTGTATGGAATAGGTGTTATGGGCATGGAAGATGAAGTTTCGCGATAAGAATAGCAAACTTATTTGGGATCTCACTCCAAGATGCATCGTTTGGTGTGTGTGGAGAGAAAGAAACGACCGTTGCTTTGAAGATTAAACACGGAAGACAGAGCAATTTAGAGAATTGTTTTACTTGACTTTGTATAATTGGTTTAAGGCTACAACTTAGTCCGATAGAAGGGTTGCCTAATTTTTTATTGTTTTTATCTTGTTTAAACTGATAATGCACTCCTTGTGTGTTATTTTTTGATTTTTATTAATAAAATTACGTGATTACCTATAAAAAAAAATATTAAAATGTTATATAAGGCCAAATGTATATTTTTTAAATATTATCTTCAACATGTTCCCTCATGTGTAGGCGGAATTCAATGTTTCCTATTAAAGCTTTACACGCTTAATTTTTAAAAAATGGGTGGAGACGAGACTTGAATCAAGGATCTTTGCCTGCAATGATAGATGTTAAACCACTTGATCTAAAAGTTTAAGTTATTACTTATTAGATAAGGTCAAATATATATCATTAAATATTATTGTTAAGTGTGATTTTACATTTATTTGAACCACCACTTGGAAGTACTTTTATGGTTTAGATACTTAATTTTATGTGTTTATTGATTGTTTTAGGAGAAAACACGGTATTTGATGAGAAAAGATGAAAATGAACAAGAATTAATCAATTAGGAGCTAAAGGAGGATGAATTTTGGTAACGGGGTCTAAAGGGTCGAGTTTGGAAGTTGAAGTACCTACACTGCAATAATGTAGGACTTAGCTGAACAAGAAAATGGATATGGACCAATTCATACAAATGACAAAAGAAGTTCCTACGATCGCAAGGCAGGAAATTATGAAGCTAGCAACCAAACATTGTTAACCATGCGATCACACGGTTAATATGGGAAGCTAAGATTAGTTTTTGTAATCCGACTAAACCTCTGATTTTTAACATTTTGGTACTTGATTTTAGACCTAAATAGGGGACTATAAATAGGTTTATTTTATTCTTTTCAAAGAAGACATAATATGGAGAGCAAAAACACATAATTCAAGATTAAGAGAGAAGAAATCAAGGAGAAAATTCAAGAAGTTAGTATTTCAAGATTAGGGCTTAGAAAAAGAGATTTTTGGTGCAAGATTGTCGACCTTTCTTTGTCATTATTTCAAAGCCAGGTGAAGCAGTCAATTCTTTTCTTTTATTTTTCTTTACACATCTCGTGTAACTAAACTCATAGTTGGGGCAAACAATGTAACCTAGTCTAAACCTTTAATTTTAATTTTCAAGGTTCTTGTATTTAAGTTTTTCATGTGTTGATTTTACTTATAGTTCTTAATGCTATAAAATAATTGGTCATTATAACATTGAATTGTGAATTTGTAATGAATCGAGAGGTAAGTTAGAAATTTAGAGCACATAGTAAAATTTGGCAATTTGGATAAAAGGATACACTTTTATGGTTATCGCAGTCATTAAATATTTAGGAGCTTAAATGCTTCTAGTTGAGGCTTATTTGAATTCATATGGAGATAGGTGAACTGACTTGACTAGATACGTTAATTTGAACACGAGAGAGGTAAGTTGATTAATTAAGAAAAAATCGACCAAATACAACATTAGGAATGAACCTTCTGAGGCGAGATTAAATGTAATAGCTATTGGTAAAATTGCGAGCCCTAACATCATACATTCATACGAAAAAACCCTAATTTGAGTTAATTGCACACTTTTAAATCGTTTTAGTAAAATGTAAGTATTTAGGAATTTTATTGAATCACATTTAATTGATTTAATTCAAATAGGAGTTAGGAATAGTAAACCATCTGGTAAATAATCGTACATTGCAATAAAATCAGGCACCAATTATCTTCAACACTTCTAATTCAAAGTAAGGGTATAATATTCTTTTTACAATTTTTGGCTTTTTGGTGGTTAATTCGACAACTATCATCCGTTGGGGGCATAAATGTTGCAAAGGCGAAAGGTTCACTACCTGGATGCTCAGAATTGAAGGTTGGGGATCTAAATGCTCTGTTTCACATATGTTGGGTACCTCAACAGTTTTCCCTACCAATTATTGTCTCTACTTGTTTTTTCATTGAAAGTTGTTTGTAAAGAAAAAGGTATTAAGTGTCTACCTAATATAAGTGAACTTTATTTTGAAACAACCAAGAGTGTAGTTGTACACATTCAATTTGGGACACTGGATAATGTCTTAACCATTCAATTTGGGACACAGGATAATGTCTTAACCACGTTCTCAAACTTTAGCTACATGTTACATCCCCATTGATTAATACATGGATTGACATATTTCCCCGTGTTCGATGTATTTGTGAATTGTTACCTCACAATATATGCTAAACTTTGCATTTTCTTTTTGTGATTTGTAACATGGAACAACTTTAATACCTGCCTCTCTTCTTTGCTTGGTTTCTGAAATATTGCAAATGCCCATTTAATCTGCTTTTCAGTTTCAATATAATTTTGCATTTTCTTTTTGTGATTTGTAACATGGCATATCAACTTTAATACCTGCCTCTCTTCTTTGCTTGTTTCTGAAATATTGCATATGCCCATTTAATCTGCTTTTCAGTTTCAATATATCTTGTTGAACTGCAGGCTTTATCGTCATATGTATTCATAGCAGCTAATATCATTCTCCACTCCAAGGAAGAGATCCAATCTAGGCATCTTGATGAATTACTTCCTCCTATAATTCCTTTGTTGACATCACATCATCATACTTTGCGGGGATTTACGCAGGTCAATCTCTGATGAAAAATGATTGTGACATGTTTCATTTGGAGTGTATAGGTGTTTAAATCTGATGGTTGTATTTTTTTGTAGATATTAGTGTATCATGTTCTCCAAAAATTGTTGCCTTCATCAGATTGTGGGTCTAGTTTCACCCTGTCCTTGGAGAAAAGGTGCTTTGAAGACTTGAAATTTTACTTGGAGCATAACTCGGACTGTGCACGGTATGGTTTGATTCCCAGAATCATTGTCCTGGAATTCTCTTTTGCCGAAAAAATAGCTTGCTTACTAAAGTAGTTAGGACTTACTAGTTAGCAGACCTTATGATACATGTAAATTGGCTTCAATTTTCTTGGCATTGATCTTTAACTGTCATTCTTAAGCTAAGAAATTTTTCTTCAAGCACGTAATTAATTGTTTGAGAAAAACGCCAATAAATCATTTGAATATGGATCTCAGATTTTAACTATCTATTGTTCGGACACACTATAATTGTATTTCTTTGTTTGTTTCTCCGCTTATATGTTTTAAAACACTTTGAATCCCATTTTTCATTCAGACATGCATTGAATTTGATACTGCATAGTTAATGAGTTATAATGTCTTCTATCTTGGTTCTTTTTAGTTGTTATTTTATGTGCATTAACAATGACAGTAGAGTTTAAAGTTCAAAGTGCAATTTTTAGATGACAGTTTAAGTTTTTTTTTTTTTTTTTAATTGAGAGAGTGTAAGTTTTGATCTCCCATTTCATTACTAATGTTCACATTTTTTGCTTCCATTAACTTTAGTTGGACTTAATAGGAAGTATTTTTATCACTATATTGAATCAAATCTATAGCTTGTTTGAAAAGTTATTTAAGCAAATGTAGTACATCACAACTACAATTAATATTTTCACTTTATCTAGGAATTTGTCCTTTTTAATGATATTTTCTAATTTCCTTTTCTAGTTGTAATATGTTTTATTCTTAAATCTTGTTTAGATTAGGATTAGTTTATTTCCTTTTAGAATTTAGTTTCTCTATTTGGTTTCCTTTTATTAATAGAATTAGGGAATAATTTTTCCCATAAATATATTGGTATTGTACACTTTCATAACATTCATTATTATTCAATCAATACAAAGCAAGTTATTCCAATATAGTTCTTTCATTACAATTCTTATTACAAGAATTGATAACGCTTTCGCATCAAAATTGGTATCAGAGTAAGGAAATTACCTTATTCCGATGGCCGACGAAGGCACTGGTGGCAGTTGAACCGCTGAAGATGAACGGAGGCTCGACAGACTCGAGCAACGAATCGAGGGGATCGACAATGCTTTTCACAATCTAATGCAGATGATGATTGCGTTAACTATGACGGGTAAGAACGAGAAACAACCAGAACGAAAGAAGTCTGGTCAAGGAAAGATGACCTAGGCTCTGAAGATGAAGAAGATAGCGGCCATCAACCACGACATCTTGACTTGGGTGCAAGAAATTCTGGAGCTACACCAGACGTCGACCTAAGTTGGGGAAGCGGGTTGACCCGCTACAGATAACAAACTCCGACAATGGGAATCAAAACACCATGGTCGAGCCGCCTTGTGTGCGAACCTGGTTGCGAATCGCGATATTCGCGAGGCTACCCCTCTACGATGCTATGCTACAAGCTTAGAAACGGGGGACGAAGAGGATGGCGAGATGAAGGTGACCTCCGGCTAGGTGTCTCAACTGGCCGTGAGATGAACTCAACGACCAACCACGAGCTCCGAGAAATCTTAGGCGAGAGGTAGAGACAATTTGATTTGAGGAGAGTAATTGATTTTGACGTGGTTTTAATTTTGATTGAAGATATAGGGTGGATGGAGGTATTAATTTTGACCCCTACTATTTTGATCAAGATTATAATGTTGACCGAGGTTACAATGTTGACCAATGAATTAATTAAGGTATAAATGTTCAGGAATTTAAGATGAAGATAGATTTTCTAAGTTTTGATGTCCGATTAAACGTTGAAGATTTTTTGGATTGGGTCCATACTGTAGAATTTTTTTTTTCGACTATTTGAATATCTCGAAACAAAGCCAAATTAAACTTGTAGCATATAAATTAAAAGGTGGAGCTTCGGCATGGTGGGAACAACTTCAATTTAATCGTCAACGATAAGGAAAACGTGTGCAAACCTGACCCAAGATGAAATGGTTATTGCAAAGACGATTTCTCCCCCCAAATTATGAGCAATTTTTGTACCAGCAATATCAGAATTATCGACAGAACAACCGAACAATAAACGAGTACACGGAGGACTTCCAGAGTTAATTTGTCTCAAACAGAAGCTCAATTAATTGCTCGATATATATGGTGCCTAAAATTAGTCATTCAAGATCGACTAGCTCTTTTGGAGGTTTGGACCATGACAGATGCAGTCAGTTTAGCAATGAAAGTGGAAAATCAAATGAATAGGACCACAACTCTACTCAAGGTAATTTTCGGCGATCAAGTCAAGAAGCTTATTCTATCCGAAGGGGTGTAACGACCCCATGCAACAACAATAATAACAGTAAGGATACAGTTCCAATTCAGAATTCGGTGCAAAATCAAAGTGGAACTTCAGCTCTTGGTTGGTCTAACAACCAAAACAAAACCCAAGCATAACAATGAACCAATAATGACCCTTATGTGCGTCTTAATCTTGGAAAGTGCTTTCGATGCAGTTAACCAAACCATCTTTCAAATAGTTGCCCAAACAGGCGATCCATTAACATTGTAGAAAAAGGCGAAAGTGATGAAGAACAAGATTTTGAAGATGATGATTATGAGGGTGGTAATGTTGCAAATGCAGATACAGGGGAAGAGTTGGCGTACATTGTCCAACGCTTTTTACTTGCACCAAAAAAGCCCGATAACTCGCAACGACATAAAATCTTCAGGATTCGGTGCACTATTCATAGTAAGGTGTGGAATGTGATCATTGATAGCGATAGTAGTGAGAACGTCGTTTCCGAAGCAGTGGTAAAAGCTCTAAATTTGAAGACTAAGAGACACCCTTTCTCTTTACAAGATTGCATTGATTAAAAAAGCCCCAAAAGTTGAAGTTCTAGAGATTTGTAAAGTTTCTTTGTCGATTGTGAAATTTTACAAAGATGAGATCATATGCGACGTGGTGGATATGGATGCTTGTCATATTTTATTGGGTTGTCCGTGGCACTATGACGTCGATGCCACTTATAAGGGGCGGGATAACACTTTCATACTTTGGTGGTTTGATAAGAATATCGTTTTAGTACCATAATCTCAACCTTTGGAAAACAACTCTGCTATCAACGAAGAGAAACCACTTTTTACCAGCATACAAGGCCCAGAATTCTTTGAACAAGTAAAAAAAATCGCGCACTATATTAGCATTAGTAGTTAAAGGTCAATCGGAAGCAACTATACAGATTCTCGCCATAGTTCAAAAGTTGGTGATTTTGCTGATATGGCACCTAGCGAGTTACCAAACGAGTTGCCCCCTATGCAAAACATTTAACATCATTTTGATTTGGCAATTGGAGCTAGTTTCCCTAACTTACCACATTATTGCATGAGCCTAGTTGAACATGAAGAGTTGCAGTGACAGGTTAATGAGTTACCTTATAAAGGGTTGATTTGTGAGAGTAGTCCTTGTGTACTTCCCACTTTCTTACTCCAAAGAGGGATGGCAATTGATGAATGTGCATAAGTAGCTGTGTTGTTAATAAAATAACAATCAAGTATCGTTTTTCCATTTCGCTTAATGATATGCTCAACACGTTAGAAGGGGCATTGGTATTCACCAAACTTGATTTAAGGTGTGGCTGTCATCATATCCGTATTCGAACTGGCGACGAGTGGAAAACAACTTTCAAAACCAAGGATGGTCTCTACGAGTGGGCTGTCAAACGCACCAAGCACATTCATGCAATTAATGAACCAAGTTTTTCATCCATGGGAAAGTTTGTGGTAGTCTATTTTGATGATTTTTTTTATCTACAGCAAGAAAGAAGATGAGCACTTGTCACATCTTAAAGAAGTTCTCTCAGTCCTGCGAGATAATAAATTATATATCAATCTCAAAAAGTGCATATTTATGACCGACCAACTTTTATTTCTTGGCTTTATGGTGGTAAAGGATGTTATCCAGGTTGATTAGGCAAATGTGAAAGCAATACACGAATGGCCAGCTCCTAAAACCGTAGGAAAGTACAAAGTTTTCATGGGCTAGCAACTTTTTATAGGAATTTCATTCGAGGATTTAGTATAATCATGGCACCTATTACAGATTGCTTAAAAAGGGCCAATTTCAATGGGGGCAAAACACAAGAAAATAGTTTTGAGGCAATAAAAACCAAGTTATGCACTATACCGGTGTTGGCACTACCTAGCTTCGAAAAAGTATTTGAAGTTGAGTGTGATGCTTCAGTTATAGGGATTGGAGCAGTATTATCTCAATAAGGTTGCCCAGTCGAATTTTTCAATGAAAAGGTTAGCGAGTCTCGACAAAAGTGGACTACTTATGAGTTAGAATTTTATGCTGTTATTTGAGCTTTAAAGCATTGGGAACATTACTTGATGCAACGAGAATTTGTGTTATTTACGAATCATCAAGCTTTGAAAAAACAATGAATCGAATGTACGCTCAGTGGATCACCTTTTTGCAGAAATTCACTTTTGTTATAAAGCATAAATCAGACCAACAAAATAAAGTAGTAGACGCTTTAAGTCGAGAAGCTTCTCTTTTCGCTACAATTAGCACTGTGTTCGATTGCTCCAAGGAACTTTATGCAACTGATGAGGATTTTGGCGATATATGAACTCAATGCAGTAATAGGGAATTTATAGCCGATTACCTACTTCAGGAAGGATTCTTGTTTAAAAGGACACAATTATGCATTCCTCGTTCTTCTTTGTGTGAGCACTTGGTTCAAGAATTGCATGCAGGTGAAATAGAAGTACATGTCGGCCGGGACAAGACAAATTAGCTTGGTTGAAGAGAGATTTTATTTGCCCTAGCTCAAAAGAGACATTGGTCGTTTTGCTCAGCGTTGTCCAATATGTCCAATATGTTAGAAAGCTAAGGGACAAGCTCAAAATATTGGACTTTATACCCTTCGTCTGTTCTAGAAACAATATAACAAGATCTCACTATGGATTTTGTTCTCGATCTTCCACGAACTTAACGGGGAGTTGATTCTATTTTGGTCGTAATTGATCGATTTTCGAAGATGGCTCACTTCCTCCCTTGTAAGAAAATTGCACATGCTACTTGTGTAGCTAATGCATTCCTCATTCTATAACTTCTAATAGAGATGTAAAGTTTCTAAGTCATTTTTAGAAAGCACTGTGGATTATGTTTTGACAGTTTTAAAGTTTAGTATCACGGCTCATCCTCAGACAGATGGTCAAACAGAAGTGGCTAATCGAACTTTTGACAATATGATTCGAGTAGTTAGTGGAGATAAACCAAAACAGTAGGATGTTGCCCTACCACAGATTGAGTTTGCTTTTAATAGTATGCTTAATAGATCCACCAAGAAGACTCCATGTGAAGTCGTTTATACTAATGTTCCATGACATACGGTAGATTTGATACGACTTCCTAATGTGAATTCTAATGCTGCAGAGTTTGTTGAACGTATTCAACGAATTCATCATGAGGTAAAACAAAATTAGAAGATGCTAATATTCGTTACAAGACTGCTATAGACCAACATCGACGCCTTCAGCTGTTCACTTCAATAAAGGTAATTTGGTAATGATCCATCTTTGAAAAAATCGTTTTCCTATTGGTACTTAAAATAAACTTAAAGATAAGAAGATTGATCCTTTTCACATTCTTCAAAAGATTGGTGATAATGCTTACAAAGTTGACCTTACAGCTAATATGAACATTTCCAATACTTTCAATGTTGCTGATATCTTCGAGTACTTTCCTCAATATGAGTTTTCCTTAGAACCGCAAAACTCAAGGACGAGTTTTTGTCATGCGTTTTATGAAACGTGAAATTACCGCAAGTGTACGGTGTCAAATTTTGTAATATAGTGATGAAATGAAAAATGTTGAACCCATAGGCATTGATACTTGATTTCTACCGAGTATTATAATTGTTCAATTTCCACTTTATTCAGACGATCAAAATTGAATCAATGCTGTGATTTTAATCTAAAGTAGATAGACTAAAATTTGGCAAGTCAACGGAAGCAAACTTTAAAGAAGTTATCAAATTATGAAAACCTAGGGAATGATTTCATCGTACCTCGACAATGCTTTTCAACCTATATAACATTAACTCAAACAGATTTTTCTTAATTCATAGGCAAGAACCTTAATATAATTCTATTCCCTCTCTCGAGTGCCGAATAAAACTTATCTCTATAATTTAATTTCAATATCTCTATTTCGAATTAGAGATATTGAAATCAATAGACCTTTTTTAATAAATGTTTCTTTACTTATAAAAAAAATATTTATATTCCGAATTAAATGTATAGAAAATTTAATGTACATGGTTCTTGATTCAAACAAGCCTCAAATATTTGTACTCTCTCGAAATCTACGAAACCTAAGTTATGTTGTTCTTTGATCACGCCTAAACTTCCATCTCTCGAGTGCCGAAATTTATGCATCAATTCATTCAACTAGTGGTCAATTAATTAAATGCATTAAACACAAACAACATAAATAAATTAACAGAAAAATCCAAAAGAGCTAAATATATAGGAATCAAACATGTCTCAAGTCGATTACATCAAACCCTATATCTAAAGTTTTAGTTCATATTTTAGCAAATTGACATCATTGAATTGAACATAAATAGCATGGAAAAGAAGAAAGGATTTAGAAAAACTATTCGTTGCCGCTAGATTTCTTCTCTTAATTGTGTCGATCTCCCTCTTCTCAATTGATTTCTTCAACGGTTGTCTTCAGTCTTCTTGCCTTCCCAGTTCTTCTTTTAGGTCTTCAAAATGTGTATTTATCTTTCCCCACGGTTGCAAGTCAAATTGCATTTGGATTGGGCCGGAAAAATCGTTAAAAGGGCACTTTTTTCTTTTTTCTGCTTGCTTTTACGACCAGGGCACCGCGGCTCCCAACTTTCTGCCTAATTTTTACTTTCTTGGGTGTCGTGGTGCCCAAGTATGCCATTATTCCATCTTCATTTTTTACTCTTGTTTCACCCCATCTTTAGATCCAATTCCCTTGATCACACATGACTCCATCTCAAGCTCCAAACTACGTCATTTTCTTTGCTCTTTTTAAACTACAAAACAATACGAACACGCTCAAGAACAAGCCGAAAACTATGTTTTAAAGGTATTAATTTAATGAGTGATTTACACTCGTCAGTTTTATTCAAGCAGAGGGGATTGATGTAGTACATTACAACTACAATTAATTGTTTCACTTTATCTAGGAGTTTGTCTTTTTTAATTATTTTTTCTAGTTATAATAGGTTTTATTCTTAAATTTTGTTTAGATTAGGATTAATTTATTTTCTTTTAGAATTTAGTTTCTTTATTTTGGTTTCCTTTTATTAATAGGATTAGAGAATAATTTTGCCTATAAATATATGGGTATTGTACACTTTCATAACATCTATTATTATTACTCAATCAATACAAAGCAAGTTATTTCAATATAGTTCTTTCATTACAATTCTTATTATAATATTTCATAATGCTTCCGCACCACAAACACAATAATTAAATTTATAGTAAATATCTAATTCCTGAAACTGATTATTTTATTTTATTTTCTCAAGGGTGTTAAATGTTATATTCTGTTCAAGATTCTCTTTCCCTGAAAATGTTTCTTCAGTTGAATTCGAGGACTGCAGGGTTAGGACAATAAGTTCAGGAATTTTAGAAAATCACTTCCAAAAGAGTTTTGGATGACTGGATATTGTTTTATCAAAATGCAAAGATTGTCAGTAAATATAATTGAATTAGAATTTCTGGAGTTCCAATTATACGGAGGAAGAAACTTTAGATGTAATGGTTGAATGTACCAAAGTGAATATGAATACAGTCAACTAATCGTTATAGTTTTTAATAAGGCTACAGTTTCTAGATGGCCATGTCCCTTTTTTAGCGGTCAAAGCTAAAGCTACTTATCAGAGACAGAGAACAAGAGGAAAGGAATATAGAGAGAGGAACAAAGTGAGAAAACTAGTGACTGTTGAAAGTGATAAATTCTGGATTTAATGTTTATTTATTTATTGTTGACGCTTCGTAGGGCTGTAATGTTTTCCATTTAATCTTCTTCTTGATTATTAATGCAGTTTAAGAGTGTCAATGGACGGATATATTGATGCTTTTGATCCTATGAAGTCTATTTTACCAGCTGGAATTTTCACAAATCGGGTTGAGGTCAGTATTGATAGATTATTTTTACATGGTTGAAATTTAAAACTTGTACCACATGTTTTCAAAGGTTGGCAATACTTTCTCATCATAAAGCCTTTTTACAATATCAGTTTGTCACCTCGGGACATGAAGATTTCACCCAACATCACATAGCCATAGTGGATCCCACTTCCAATATACGATGACTGGCGTTTCTAGTTCTTTGTGGCAGACTTTCTTAGCTATGTTATAATTGATTAAAGAACCGTCATTTGAACTACAAGACTTAGTACATCCATGTCTATGATTCCCATTGTCAGTCTGCCAATGTCTAGGTTAGGATTCAAGGAGTTTCTCTTCATGTTCTATTATTGGTTTACAATTTAGACCACAGAGAGAAGGTTTTATGAGGAGGATCAGTAATTTTAAGACAACAGAAAGGGGAAAAGAGTTCCATGGCAATTTTAGTCGTGGTTAATTCTTTTGCATTTGACTAAAGTTCCTTCTTTAAATTTTAAAATTAAAAGATATGGATTTGAACATCTTTGGGCTTGAGAGTCTTAAATGCTAAACTGCCTATGCCTTATGGTTCTGAGTGTTGAACTGTTAAGAGTTCATGATGGAATGTAGAGGAAATGACGATGCTAAGATGGAGGGTGGTCATATTAAAATTGATAAAATAAGAGTTGAGAATATATGTGAATAAGTGGAAGGTGGCATCAATTGAGAACAAGTTATGGGAAGGATGACTTAAGTGGTTGGCTCATATTTTGCATCAACTTAAAGAGACCACGTTCATGAGAATGACTTGATTTCGATAAAGAAAGTTAGAAGAGGAAGGACTAGACATCTACCAACTTGGCCTATGGCCTAACAAGAAGAAAGAATCTTTATGATGGTTTTCATGTAAGCATGACAGATAAATGTGCTAACTATCGGCGGGTTCATTGTGCTAATGCAAATAATCTTTGAGATATGTTTTTCCTTATGCTGTGTCCAGTGATCCTCTGAAAGATTACCTTCTAAGGTGTGAATATATTTGAAAACAGGTATATTTCACTGGAGTGTCTCTCAGTAGACTTTGGTGACACATTTTGTTGAAAAGAAATAGGAGAGTCTTTATGCAAGTGGTGATGCCTTTACTAAACTGAAAAGTTGTTTTCCCACATCTTTCTCGAGCCAAGAGTTAATTCCTTACTCATCCAGTTCTTTCTTGGATGTTTTTGACAAACCTTATTGTAAAATTCCAATTCCAATCCCTTTTAGCGTAATCTTTGATTGTATTCTATATTAGTTAAAAGTTTGTTTTTGGTAAACTAGCTTTTGGGAATTAATTGACATACTATCTTTAGAATCAAGGAGGGTTATTTATCTTCTTTCTTCACTTATCCTTGTTTGAATAGGCGATTTTGTATCCCACTCTATGCAAACCTTTTGTGCATAGGCTGCACCTCTTTCGTGCAATGGCCGATGTTAGTAGGTTTAACGTCACGTACTTTAAAAATGTTTACACTACAAGTAGTGGACCATCCTTCAGTTAATTTTGTTTAATACTATGCGATTCCTTAATTTTTTTTGTTTTTTTGGAATGTTTTCAGGAACTTGAATTTGAATGTGTTCCAGCTACCCTCATGGATCGAGTTACTAACTTTTTAAATGTAAGCAAGTTACTGTTTCTTTGATTTTTTCACGTGTTTGATCTCTCATCAGTGGTTCTCACAGGATACTAGGGAAGATCTCAGATGCTCAATGGCAAAGGATGCTGCTTCTATCAAGAATGATAGTTTCCGTACCGATGATGACCCCAAGTGCACTGAGATGTTGAACTCCAATGAAGGAGAATTATTAATCCAGCTGCCAAAGGATATATCATATGACTTTCAAAGAAAAATCAGTTTTCCCAGACATGAGATGCAAGAGATGGCTTCTACTTCCTTCTGGGACAATAAATCATCATACAGATCACTTCTTGGTATGTTATAATAAGTGCATTCTTCTACCCTGCACAATACAATGTAGTTTTTGATGTGTGAAATTGATCAAGTATTGCATCTTTAATGGTGAAACCTATGTACTCTGTAATAATTTAAAATCAACACAAGAATGAGAAAGAGAAGGAAATCTCTTGGATAGCATATTGTTGCTTCCTTGCTTTCCTGTTACTTCTGCTACTTTCTACATTTTAAGTAAGAGTAATAAATGGACTCATCATAGGATGCTGGACAAATACATACAGCACAGACTGTCGAGGAGAGATCTAACACTTTTTGATAATTCTATCTGATCTTACGTACTCAATTGCAGCGAACATGAATATATAGTCTGCTTCAACAAATTATTTTGTGTGGCTGAGTATTTGAGTGAAGAATGTATTATGGTCTAAATTAATCTCTCTTTATTGAGAAATTCATGCTTTTTCTATATATATGGTGTTGGATATTGGCTGGCGGTTCTTTATGCTGTTACTCATGCTGGAGACGCTTGGCAAATAATTCTGTAATGAATAACTTGTATGCTGGACTGATTCAAATATTTTTTGTTTCTAAAGTTCACATATGAAAGCGTATTTTTCACGTTCCATAAGTAAAATAAGAACAATCGATCTTGCTATTTCCAAAGAAAAATGACATGTCAAAGTTATCTCTGGTGTTTTTGGTATGAAACATGTAGGATGTGATAATCTAACAACCAACCTTTTCGCTCCAACACTCTTCGACTTTGTCATGGACTGTTAGCCCATCATGTGCGTAGGCTTCCCATAACAAACAAACACGCATATTTATATATATGAATACGACAATCTTAGCAGTAAGTTTCCTTCTAAGTGATTTCTTGTTGTCAATGGGTCATATGAAGGGTGCGTATACGTGCATTTTGAGATCTTAATCTTGTGCACTCGTTCAGTATACATAGCAGCTCAATTTACGAGAGGATGCATATCTACACATCTCTGACCTCAAAGATACTCGTGCATATATAATTCCCATTATCCTTGAGGAAATATCAACTCTTTTTCCTGTTTTTTCTTTTGTTTGGTGGTAAGGGCTGCAGTTATGAAACATTCCAATTTGTAATACTTGTGTACTAGTAACACTTTGGATTTTGTATTTGAGTCAACGTATAAGGCATGAGATAGTGAGTCAACTGATGAGTCAAACTCCTTTGCATTTTTGTTGGTTTTGGTTAAATTGGATAGAATCTTTCATACTAATTTTATTCAGGTAATTTAGGATTTGTAAGTGTGACAGGTACTGAATAGATGTTTCTAAAACTTGTTTTCTTGTTCTTGTTTTAATAAAGGGAGCAGCCTGGGAAATGCAAGTCATATAGATCCTGTTAGCTTTCTTCTAAGTTTCTGAAAATTGTCTAGTTTTACAATTTAGATTCTGAAAGTGGGAATATTATCTTGGGTGCAAGTCTTTTGACTGCGTGATTATTTTGATTTTGATATTAGAAGTTGATAGACTGGTTTGAAGTCAAAACTTGATGCAGAAAATTTACCTAATACTTCAATTTTTGATATGGTATTTCCACCGTTTCGATGAGATAAATCTATTCTCTATCGCCCTGTGCACTCTGTGCTTGATAATGAAGCACAGTGGAAGATGCTTAATTTCGTGTCTCTGCCAACTGATATGAGCAACAGCAGTTAAACTTCCTGATTCATGAAATGCAGATATAGAAAGTGAAGATCAGCTTCTTGATAATTTGCTACACTCAAGAAGCATGGCGACAGATAAGTCAAGAGCAAGCCGACAACAAATAATTCTTGTAGCATCGCTTATTGATCGGATACCTAATCTTGCTGGATTAGCACGGACTTGTGAAGTGGGTTGGATTAATTTTGTATTTTGACACGTTTGTACACAACTTCATTGTTATGGCTCCGTTTGAATCTTACTATTTTATATGCAATTTCATTAATATGATAATCTTGACTAATATCAGGTATTTAGAGCAGCAGGACTAGCAGTTGCAGACAAAAGCATATTAAAGGACAAGCAGTTCCAACTCATCAGGTATTGATCATAATTCATTAATTTTTTTCTGAGTATTCCGTATTAATTAATGTTTCACATTTGTATGGATCTTTATACCATTCAGTGAATTATGATAGTAGATTATTTTGAAGGGTTGCATAGACAATCTGATTCCTATTGAAAATTTATCGCATATTTTCTAGTTATCCAAATTTACAGTAGTTTTCATGTATTTTTATAGTTGTGTACTTCTCTGCTCAAAGATTGTGCAGCAAGCAGTGGCAGATCCTGGATTCGTGCCCACAGATATTTGCCCAATCCCTCAGCCATGGGCATTCTATTGTGAACTGCTTAAATTTATTGGCTTTTTACATGGTGGGGGGCCAACACAATTTATGCAATGGCCAGAACATCACTTCTGTATCTTTTCTGAAAAGAAGAGAAGAAATTAAAAGAAACACAAACTGAATATGATATTATTTTTGTGACTGCAGTGAAAGAATATGTTTTACAAAATCTTTAAATTCATGAAGTTGAGCAATCAGTGAATAGAGGACACCGAATGAATTTATTGGCTCTTTAAAATACGTATACTGAGAAACTAAGAAAGGATAGCAGGCTTAAATGTGGTATTTGTAGATGTTCATGTATTTGCCTAGATTGTCTTCTTCTTGACCTCAAGATTTGGTAATACTTTTGCTAATGTTACTTTGAATATCAATTTCTGTGAGTCAACAGCAAAGAATGGGCAGAAAGGAACCTACCCATTAATCATGGGACACAAAACTCTAGGATTTCTTTTTCGAACTTAACTAAATATATGCAGTAGGATTAAAATATTAGAGAAATTAAAGATGAAACCTGAAAAACTGCCAGCACTATTTGCAGACTGCAATTTTTTTTGTCAAAGTCTGCAGTACTGATGTACTTTTGACTCATTCCTATTAACTATTTTTGGTATTTCAGTGTAACAGCAGAAAAGTGGGTTCCAGTTGTGGAAGTCCCAGAGAGGAGTTTGAAAATTTTCTTGGAGAAGAAGAAGAAAGAGGGATTCGCTCTCTATGGTCTTGAGCAAACTGCAAATAGCATACCACTGGACCGATGCGTTTTCCCTACGAAGACGGTAAGTTTTATTGAATCATATATCTTCAACTTCACTTGAATCCTAAAATGGAGCATGTACCCCTGACCTGAAATTACAGAGGCTTTCGATAATTTAACTCTATCAATAGTGGAAAGATGTGATGGTCTACTACTATTTTCCAGAATTGAACTACATTTGATTTTTATTTTTATTTTTTTCTACTAGGAAATCTTGTCCTCTTCTTTCTTTATCTCCATTACCTCTGTACATATTCTCCTTTTGCGAAAAATGCACTTGTATACACAAAGACAGACAAACGTAGTATATTCTTACACTATCTGGTCAATGACTACAAATTATTCTCGCACATTTATTTTCAGGGTTAATGATAGATACTTGTCGATTCTGGCAGGTATTAGTCCTTGGCCGTGAAAAGGAGGGAATCCCTGTGGAGATAATCCACATGCTGGATGCTTGTGTTGAAATTCCACAGCTAGGAGTAGTTAGGTCACTCAACGTTCATGTCAGCGGTGCCATTGCCCTCTGGGAATACACTCGGCAGCAAATTTCACATTGAATTTTATAATTCCAACGTGACTTTGTATTCTATTCAACGGGAAGGAACGGTCTGCGACACCTTTCCACTTCACTGAGATTCTCAACATATGACTATAAATTCGACATAAAATTTGAAACGTAGTACAGGTACAGACATTGGCATAGGAGGTTTCTCTATCATTTCCTGTTTCAGGGTCCTGATTTTAGCAGGATGCTTGGCATTTTTTAATTTTTTTTTGCCCTTTTTTCCTTGATGACTCAAGTGTTCAAGTTTCGCCAGACTGATCTCGAAGAGTGATGACCTTCCCCTTGGTTCGCCACCCTGGTAAATTCGGATGCGGTTATAGTTTATATACACTTTGACCGAACATTCGGGAAGCGATTTTCCTCCTTACAGACCTCCCTACCCTAGATGTTTGGCTCTTTCTTATATGTGGGTGGACTGGTTGACAAGGAGATTGTACCATTTGAGCCATTTTCTTCCCAGAGATGAGAATGACAGCTAGTGTAGCAAGTATGGCTAAGCGATTGTACCATTTGATTTAACTAGCTTAAAATAAGATACCTATAAGTTGCTTATTTTTCATACATTGTCTTTTATTAACATTTTTTTTTTAAGTGAAGCATCTTTTAAGTACGGACAAACATTGACTTGATTTTTACATAATAAATAAAATGGCCGACTTCGGCTTTATTGCCGAAATGCAACATAACATTGTTTTCCCAAATATTGATTATGCATCTCATCTCCTAACGTTTTGGATTTCTTATTTGGAACAACTATACGGCTTCGATCCAAACAAGGAACACGTCGGCGTTATCACTAGGCCAGCATAACTATATACATAATTAATGGATTCATTACATTTGAGGTCACTGTACTTTGAATGATTTTTAATAGGGTTACTAAACTTTAATTTGTGTCAAATGGGTTACTATACTTCAATTCTATTTCAATTTTGGCTGTTTTGTTCAATTCCTTCACATTGTTTAACGTTAGACGCTAAAGTACCGGTTGCATACTGCCATAAAAAAATGACTTAGAAGAAGTGATACGATAGAAAAATTCATTTTAGGATTGTATAAAAGTATATAACTAAAAGGTAGGTATTTTGGGGTCAAAGTTATTTTTTGATGGGCATGTAGGATGACTGTTAGTATTTAATGGCTATATTAATGTCTGGTGGTAGACAATCTGATGGAATTGAATGAAGTGGCCTAAATTGAAATAAAATTAAAGTATAATGATTCAGTCGGCATAAATTGGATTGTAGTGACCTAATTGAAAATTGAGTCAAAGTACAATGACCCCAAATAGAATAACCCCATTTAATCTTTATTAACTATATTTCGTCTACTTCAAATCTCCATACCACACTATATATATTTAGGAACAACACCTTCAAATCTCACTCCCCGTTTCCCCCTACATATATAACGAACCGAAAAAAATATATATTATATTTCGACTCCATGAATGCACTTTCTTGCTAAAAGAGAATCGGTCATATAGAATAAAGAACATGGCAAGTCTTTCGACTCTAGTGTCCTTGGCTCTTTTTTGATAAAATTTCTTAGTTTTATCCTTTTTTACCCTCACATCATTGATACTTGGAATTTTAATCGTCTTAGATATCGTGCTATGGAAAGAAAACTGTGTTAATCGCGATATACATAGAGACTCTGAGAAGGACCCACCAACACCAACATCGTTATGATCATTTCTCTCGAGCTACTCGTGTTCATAATAATTCATACAATCGGAAAGCTGAGCTTCTTAATTACGCAAGACACCTTCGAGAATCCAATCATTCAGCTGGGGCATCCTCTATCACTTGCATGAAACATCCTCCCAAGGTTCAGGTACCATACTTTATGGATCGTAATCCTATCGAGTACTGTATTGTACTGTTCCGTCCAACACATTATTCACGGCAGTACAAAAAAATTGTCAATTTGAGAAAATAATAGGATTAAATCATGAATTGCTAACTGCCAACGTATCATTTTGACAGATTACTCATGCTGCTAAAACTACAAGCAAACCAAAAAGTGGAAGAACTCCAACTTATGTAGGAAACTGGAAATTCTTATTACCTAACTTTTTCGGATGCGTGACGTCAGCCTCAGAAGCCAAGAAGAAGAAGAAGAAGACGACGACGACGAAAGGAAATTTTATGTCAAAACTGTTTGCAACATTACGTAAAAATTGATTCACCTAAAATTTCGTACGTTGTTTTATTTAATTTCTGTCGTGCTTAGTTGTATCAAATATATATTAATTTGCTTCCCTCTGGTTTTCAACTTTTATTTCTTGACATTCTTGCCCCGAACTTTCTATTTCTAGAACTCAACATCCCTACTAACAGTTTCTATCCGAAAAAACTACTTTTTAGTTTGACATGATCTAAGCTAATAACCATCCACTACTTGTACATCTCATAACATGGTACAATACAAAAATGCACGGCAAGTCCCATACAAAGATGGAGAACGGCAATTCAAATCATTTGACATACTCTTCACATTGCCAATTTGGTAAGAATTCCAACGAGATAATTAGGAAAGACAGCTGCAATAGATTCATATGTTCAACTTAGAACTGCTTGATGTCTCATCTTGCCAAGTAGCTTGCCATTACTTATCATAAAATGTTGTCTTCTCGAGCAACTTCTTAAGGATTTGTAGTAAGACAAAATACTTTCAAATTATTATTCAAAATGTTTAAAATTCACTTCTTTATCTTGAAATAGCATTTGACTTTTCAAAGATTTTGTCAAACGAACACTCTTTGAGACTTGACTAGCTTTTCCTAGTTAAGATTTTATTTTTATTTTTCTGAAGTTTTAAGTGAAACGGTTATCATTTTGAATTTAACTTTTACTTTAGCTTCAAAATGAAGTAACTTATTCGACAATTGAAAAGATTATTAATTTTTTGACTTGACTTACTTATATGTTTGACTCTTGTTAAAATTATAATTCATTTTTCTCTCTTTTCTTATGAACTAAACATTCTCCAATAAAATAATATTACGTGTAATTTCAAAAAAAAAAAAATCTTCTTTTTTAACCACACATTTTTTAAAAATGCACTATTTCAATCCCTATAATTTCAAATAATGGAGCTAGACGAGGGCTACAAATTTGGTAACTTATAAAAAATAAAAAAAAACAAACTTCATCGGTTTAATTATGTTATTAATTACATATTTGTTACATTATTAAGCCATTGTTTGAGCCCCATTTTTATGTTAAAATGAATTTTGTAATAATATTTTTTTGAGAATGCAGGGCTAAAAAGTAAGGAAAAATTCTAAATTTACATACAAATTATTTTATTGGTAAAATGTGTGGTTATGGATGACAACGGTTCGGTTTGGGGTTGGTTCGGCCAAAATTATAACCGCAATACCAAATTTTTTGCCATACCATAACCGCCCTATAACCACGTAAGTGTTGACCTATGATTCAATATAGCTCCAATTGTTGTGATTATAACAAACAATACACATATGTCTCTAACAAGTTTTGTTTCTTGGATTTTTCATGAATATATATTTTTATGCATTCAAAGATTCAAATTGTCATCCGTTGAAGAACAAGCAATCAAATGAGACTCGAAGACAACAACAACAAGAACTTTGAAGATTAAAACTTAGAAGTAGTTTATCGGAACTTAAATGTAAATGTATTAACCCATCGATTCTTAGCAAGTGAATAAACCTCAAATTATTTTCATAATTCATCACTCGCATAAAAATGCTTTTCATTC
Organism: Fraxinus excelsior; assembly: GCA_019097785.1. Lineage (NCBI taxonomy): Eukaryota > Viridiplantae > Streptophyta > Magnoliopsida > Lamiales > Oleaceae > Fraxinus > Fraxinus excelsior. The sequence continues at coordinate 16,055,232 of CM032631.1, read as the reverse complement.
ACAATATGAAATAGATTTTGAAAAAGCAATTTAAAAAAAAGGTCAAACTTTCGGTCAATCGAAAGTGCAGGAATGATCAACCGAAATTCTAACAGCTTGATTTCCCAACGGCTATATTGACATTTTCGATCAACCAAAATTGGTCAACCGAAAGTGACTGGTCAGACCTCCTTTGCTCTATAAATATCCATCTCTTCTTGCATTCAAATTTTCAACAACTTACAAGAGATATTTAGAGAGCTTATTTATTGAAAACCATTGAGTTTACTCGATTCTACATTCTACTTCATTTATTACAAATAGTTTCTTGATCGATCAAATATATTTCATTTAATTTATCAAGAACTCTATTTTATAAAGAACTTATCACAATCTCATCTATCCTTCATTTTTGGTAGAAGTTTTTTTTATCAACACTTTGATTTAAGCGTAAATCTCTATTCATACTTAACTTGCATTATTTGTTAAGAGATATCATAGGTTTGAAAATTTTGATACAAAAATACAAATTATTTCATTATCAATTATTTATCAAAGTTTTCATCATAAACACTTGCGCTTTATTATTTGCTATCTATTGAAATGTTATCCTAACTCTCTAAATACTTGACTTGATTATATCACTTGTTAAGAGAGTTCTTTCAATTGTAAAACTATCATTTACACTTTAGTGGTTTCGATATCCTTATGAAAAATCGATTATTGTTAAGGATATGTGCTCCTTGTTATAAGTCACCTAAGGATAAGTTCTCATTATTGTAAGTTACCATTATAGTGCATCTGACTTTGCTCATGACGAAGAGCTTGGTAACGGGGACGTAGAACACATTGTGTATCGAACCCCATTAAATTAGTTTGTTATCTTTATATTATTACACTTTACTTTATATTGTCATTTATATTGTGCTATATCCATACTTGAATTAAGTTATCAAACTTGTATATTCAATTCTAATATTGAACTTTGCATTTATATATTGTGTATTGAATTGTTTTGAGACTAAGTGTTGAAAAAGTTTCAAAAACCAATTCACCCCCTCTTGATTAGTTATTTTTGGGTTATCAATTGGTATCAGAGCCTATGTGCACATTTTTAAGATTTCGCTATCTTGTATTATAGCTAATCTTAATATTGAGGAACATTCTACAAATCGTTTTCCTTTGTATGATGATACACATTATAATTATTGGAAAACTAGAATAGTGATTTATATTCAATCAATTGATTATAATATTTTGGAGGTTATTGAATTTGGGCCTCATAAGCTTACTAAGATTATTAAAGTTGATGAAAATTTGGACCAAATTATTCCAAAGTCTAGAGAAGAATATGATAAGGATAATAAAAGAAAATTGTCTTTAAATGCAAAAGTCAAAAATCTTCTTTATTGTGCTTTAAACATAAACGAATTTAATCGTATTAGCACATGTGATTCCGCATTTGAGATTTGACATGCATTAGATATTACACACATGGGTACAAATAAAGTAAAAGAAACTAAGATAAAACTCTTATTTAAAAACTTTGAAAACTTCTTTATGAAACAAGATGAACCCATTGCTAGCATGGTTACTCGATTCACCGATATTGTTAACGGCCTTAAAGGCTTTGATTGAAAATTTACTAATGGTGAACTTGTGAGCAAAATTCTTAGGTCTCTCTCAGAAGATTGGAATTCATTAAAGATGTTGATAGAGAACACCAAAAATATCAACGCATATCCTTTGGAAGAGTTTTATGGAACATTGATAACCTATGAACTAAATCATGTCGAAACAAAGGAGAAATCAAGGAAAGTAAAAGAGGAAGAAAAGAATGATTCTCCTAGAAGTCAAATAGCTTTGAAATCATCAAATAATGAAGAAACCTCAAACTCAAACAAGAATGATGAGGAACTTGATGATCATGTTCTTCTTGTCAAAAAGTGGAAAGGCTTTCGCAACAACTGTCGATTCCAAAAAAAAAAAGAAGACAAATGTGAGAAAAAGAACAAGAATGTTATATGCTGTAATTGTGACAAACCCAGTCACAAGAGAACCGAATGTCCAAATAAGAGAAAATTCTTCAAGAAAAAAGCTCTACAGTCACTTGGGATGATATTGATAATGAGTAAGAAAGTCAAGATGAAGTTGCAAACATGTGCTTCATGGCAATGGAGGATGAGGTAAACACAATGACACTCCTTATGATGAATTATCTACTTCATATGATGAAATTATTCGTGCTTATAAAAAACTTGCTCTCAAACACTCTACCCTTAAAAGCAACATATTTTATTGAAAAATAAGACCAAAAAGATTTTAGAAACTCAAAAGGATTTTGAGAAGGAAAAGGATAATCATGAATTCTTAATCAAAGAAAATGTTTCACTGAAAGAAAAAGTCCTTGATTTAACCAACAGTATGCTCACATTCATACAAGGAAAGAAGAACTTTGAGTTAATGCTTGGGAAACAAAAATGTGTCTTCGATACAGGTGGCATTGGATACAAACTCTCTCTAAAACAAAAATCTCTTGAAAACATGTTTGTCAAAACTTCTAACACCACATGTCGTTTTTGTAACAAATTTGGACATATAGCTTTTAATTGCTCAATCAAAAAGAAATTACACTATCAAAGAAATAAGTGGGTTCAAGGGTCCACTAACACTAACTATCAAGGACCCAAAGTTAAATGGGTACCAAGATTAAAAAATTCGAATCAATTCTTGTAGGTGCCTTCAAAGATAAAGAGCAATTGATTCTTGGATAGTGGTTGCTCAAAACACATGACCGGAGACAAAACATTATTGTCAAGTTTCAAAAAGAAAGAAAGAGGTCATGTCACATTTGGAGATAATATCAAAGGAAAAATCATGGGCATTAGTAATATTGGTAATCTTTCATCTCCATCTATAGAAAATGTTTTGTTAGTAGATAATCTCACACATTACTTGCTAAGTATTAGTCAACTATGTGATAAAGGTTATCATGTCAAATTTGATTCTTCGAAATGCCTTCTTAAGGATACTACATCGAAATAGGTGTGTTCATATGTAGCCGATGTTTATGTTATCAACATTGAATTTGAAAATGAATTAAATTATTTGTCAAGTTTTGAAGACTGACATAGAAGATTAGGTCATATTAGTATGGACCTAATTTCAAAATCTAAAAAATTGTTTTGTTAAAGGTATACCAAACTTGAAATTTGAAAATGACAAAATTTGTGATGCTTGTCAATTTGGAAAACAAACAAAAAGCTCTTTCAAAACCAAGTAATTCTCTTCAACTACAAAACCTTTACAATTTCTTCACATGGATTTTTTTGGACCTTATAAAATCGCAAGTTTAAGTAGCAAGCACTATGCATTTGTTATCGTTGATGACTTCTCAAGATTCACTTGGGTTTTGTTTTGAAAAATGAAGCTTAAAAGTATTTAAACACTTTTGTAAAAAAGTCCAAAATGAAAAAGGATATTCTATCACAACCATTAGAAGTGGCCATAGTGGAGAATTTGATAATATTGTTTTTGATTATTTTTGTAAATAAAATGGACATGAACACCATTTTTCGACTCCTAGAACTACTCAACAAAATGGTGTAGTAGAACGAAAGAATCGTACATTGCAAGAAATGACTAGGACCACGTTAAATGAAAACAATTTACCCAAATATTTTTTGGCCGAAACCGTTAACACCGCTTGCTACATTATGAATAGAGTTTTGGTAAGTCAAAAGAATGCCAAAACCCCATATGAGCTTTGGAAAAATAGAGTTCCCAACATTAATTATTTTAAAGTTTCTGATTGCAAATGTTTAATACTTAATACAAAAGAATACTTGGGAAATTTTGATTTAAAATCCGATGTTGGAATCTTTCTTGGATATTCGTCTACTAGCAAAGCTTATAGAGTTTTCAACAAAAGAACCTTAGTGGTGGAAGAATCCATGCATGTTACTTTTGATGAAACTAATTATCTTGATCAAGAGAAAGGTATTGATGTAGGTTTGAAAATTCCTTTTGAGCAAATGAACATTCAAGATCAAAACAAGGAAAATACTAAAGAAGTTGAAGACAAAGACTTGGAAGAACAAATTCCTCAACTAGGATAAGAAGAAACTTCCAAGAATCAAGATGATCCAACATTCCCCCATTGAATGGAAGTTTGTTCCCTCACATCCAAAGGAGCTCATCATCGATGATCCTTCCAAATGTGTAAGTACTAGAAATTCTACCAAAAGATTTCTAAATAATTGTGCTTGCTTTCATTTCTCAAGTTGAACCAAAGAATTTTAAAAAAGCCGAATTTGATGAGTTTTGAATTCTTACTATGCAAGAAGAATTAAATCAATTTGAGAGAAATCATGTTTGAAATTTAGTTGATAAACCAAATAATCAAACCATTATTGGTACAAAATAGGGTTTTCAAAATAAACGAGATGAAAATAGTATTGTTGTGCGTAATAAGGCTAGATTAGTGGCTCAAGGTTACAATTAAGAAGAAGATATAAATTTCGAAGAAACCTTTACACCGGTTGCTGATTAGAGTCTATTTGTCGCTTTTGCTTGTTATAAAAGTTTTACTCTCTATCAAATGGATGTAAAAATGTATTTTTAAACGGTTTCATTCAATAAAAGGTTTATGTTGAACAACCTCCTGGTTTCAAAAATCACGAATTTCCAGAAAAAGTGTTTAAATTTAGAAAATTTCTATATGGTTTGAAACAAACTCTTGGAGTTTGGTATGAAAGATTGAGTAAATTTCTTATCTCAAATGATTTTCAAATGGGAAATACGGATACTACACTCTTTATCAAAACCAAAAAGGATGACATGATTGTTGCACAAATTTATGTTGATGATATTATTTTTGGTGCAACTAATATTTCCCTTTGTGAAGAGTTTACAAAATGTATGAGCAATGAATTTGAAATGAGCATGATGGGAGAACTAAAGTTATTTCTTAGACTTCAAATCAAACAAACTATTGAAGGCGTCTTCATTAGCTAAACAAAATACATCATAGACATGCTTAAGAAATTTGATTTTGAAGACTTGAAACCAATGAATACTCCAATTAGTACATCAATCAAATTGGATAAAGACGAGAACGACACTTCAATTGACGTAACAAAATATTGAGGTATGATCGGATCTCTTCTTTACTTAACCGCTAGTAGACCCGATATCATGTTTAGTGTATGTTTATGTGGTAGATTTCAATCAAATTCTAAAGAATCACATCTAAGTGCCTTAAAATGAATCTTTCGATATTTATGTGGTACTAAAACATTAGGCCTTTGGTATCCAAAAGGCATGAACATTGATCTTATTAGCTATTCGGATGCCGATTGGGTGGGTTGCACTATTAATCGAAAAAGTACAAGCGAAACTTGTCACTTTCTAGGCTTTGCCCTTGAGTCATGGTTTATCAAGAAACATAATTTCGTTGCACTATCAATCGCCGAAATCGAATACGTATAGGCCACTAGTTGTTGTGCTCAAGTTTTATGGATGAAACAAATCCTTAGCGATTATCACTTAACATTTGAAAACACTCTTATTATGTGTGATAACACTAGTGCTATAAATTTGTCAAAAAATTCCCTCTGCACTCTCGCACAAAACATAGAAATTCGACATCATTTTCTTAGAGATCATGTACAAAAAGGTGATATTTATTTGGAATTTGTTAGTACCGATAAACAATTGATCGACATTCTTACCAAACCTCTAGCTTTCGATAGATTTTCTTACATTCGTAAAGGCTTAGGTATTATTGATGAATCCGATATTTGTGGTTAAAATGGAAAATTGCATTCTATTTAATGTCTCAGTCAACCATTTTAATATCTTTTGGTTGACCAATTTCATCATTTCGGTCGACCAAAGCTGATCTATCGAAACAAACTTAGGTGTTAAAAAAAAATTGGTAGAATTTCGATCGACCTTCGCAAATTTTGGTCGACCGAAACGAGATCAACCGAAAATCTCTCAAGAAATTTCAACCGACCAAAAATTTTTGATACAACTTTTCTTTTATCAAGTTTTCAGCCCCAAAATTCACTATTTTGAGCCTTAGTCGCGATTTTCTCCTCCATCTCTTTTCAAATCCCACAAGTTTCATCTTCTACATCAAAATCACTTCATCTTTTCATCAAATTCATCACACTTTCATATCAAATCTCAAGTTTTTCTTCCATTTTTCATCAATAAAATTCAAGATTTAGGTTTTTGAGTTCAACACTCAAAACTCTTGATTTCTTTTCAAAAACTCATTACTACTTGTATTTAAGCATTAATCTACTTCAAAAATTTGTTACCCACTCATTTCCCATTATTTTTCACTAGCTTTCTCAATAAAATTTTGAAAAATCAAGTCTATCACTAAAATTCAAAAATTCCGAAAACGACCATGCCTTCTAGGAAGAAATCGAAGAAAGGGGAAGCAAGCTCGTCGAATGTTGAAGTTGACACGCCTATGCCCGACTGTTTCACCGATTGTCCCATTCTAATCGGTAAGTCGATTGATTTCTTTGAACTCTCTACCAAAACTCCTTCATTTGGGATAGAGGAATATTTTGAGAATATTGGGTGGACAAATGTGGTCACTATCTCGGAAAATGTGTATCCTAATTTAATACGTGAATTTTACCGAAATCTCTCATTTTATTCATTCCATGTCACTTGCACTATTAAGGTGAAACAAATTACTCTCGATAGGGATACCATTCGAGAAATACTTGGGTTAGAGGAACGTGAAAACCTTGCTTACATTCATCTTTATCCCGTTAGGTTTGAGGGCTATAATGAACTCGAAGTTTGTTGTCGAGTCATCGATCGACCACTAACCACCACAATGACCCTAAACCTAAATCACCTTACTATACCATGCAAAATTCTTCATCGTGCTATTGTTCATATTATAGTCCCCAGGAATGAACATTTTGAAGAGGTTCATCACCTCGACTTGTTCATTCTTGACTCCCTTCTTATTGGTTGTCAATTGGACTTTCCCTACCTCTTCTTAAAGTACATTCAGTAGATCCACAAGTCTTCTAGAGCCCTGAGCTTACCTTATGGCATGCTTCTTAAAAAGAAATTCAACATTTCAATGTGTCATTAGACAATGAGCATTTTTTAAGCTCAAACACATCGATGTCTTAACCTCAACACCCTTAAACGTATGAAAATCGTTAAAGGTAATGGGTAATGGGTGTGTCATACTCAAGACTTCGACAATAAATTGGGGGCATACTACTTGGCCATTCACTTTAGAAGAGGCGGAAGAAGAAATCAGTGTAATGGTGGTGATGGTGATGATGGTGGGACGGTAATGATTCTCCTCGAGCACAACATATGGTCATACTCCACAAGTAGCACCGACCCTCAACCGATATATATCCGAAGATCAATTCAACATCCTACAAGGCCGTATTGATTTTATTACTACGACCGTCAATGCGCTTGATCAACGAATGGAGCAAATGGGTTTATTTCAAGAGACATTCTTTGCACACATGTATTCCATTTATCCTCAAAGGCCTCCTCCGCCGGCAGAAGACTAAAACATTATTTCTAAGTTCTATTTTCGTTTTTGAACTCATGTTTTATTTTTCATGTCATGACCTATAATTACTTTCACTTGTTTTTCCTAACTTGCACTTATGCCTTAATTAAGGCGGAATTTCTTCTAGCTTCATTGTCCCCGTTCCTTTTTTATGATGCCAAAATGGGGAAAATGAAGGAAAATGTGATTGTGATTTGTTATTTCTATTTTGTTATGAACTATGTATTGTGACTTGCATTTATAATTTGTGACTTCAACTATCATAATGGAATTTGTGAGTTTAATTATTTCTATTTAGTATGATGACTTCTAGGTGTGATTTACTATGTCAATGAATTGTGGAAATGCACGTCTTTAGAACATCATGCTATATATGATATAAACTTGGTTCCTATTGATGTGTAAAAGATTGGAGAATATCTTGTATATTTCTACAAATCACATATTGTTTGTCATAATCAAAAATAGGGAAATGGTTGACCTATGATTCAATATAGCTCCAATTGTTTTGATTATAACAAACAATACACTTATATCTCTAACAAGTTTTGTTTCTTAAGTTTTTCATGAATATATCTTTGTATGCATTCAAAGATTCAAATTGTCATCCGTTGAAGAACAAGCAATCAAATGAGACTCGAAGAGAACAACAACAAGAACTTTGAAAATTAAAGTTTAGAAGTAGTTTATCGGAACTTAAATGTAAATGTATTAACTCATCGATTCTTAATATGAGATAGATTTTGAAAAAGTAATTTAAAAAGTAGTTCATAATCCATCACTTGCATAAAAATGCTTTTCATTCATAATATGAGATAGATTTTGAAAAAGTAATTTAAAAAAATGTCAAACTTTTGGTCAATCGAAAGTGCAGGAATGATCTACCGAAATTCTAACAGTTTGATTTCCCAACAGCTATATGGACATTTTCGATCAACCGAAATTGGTCAACCGAAAGTGACTGGTTGGGCCTCCTTTACTCTATAAATATCCATTTCTTCTTGCATTCAAATTTCCAACAACTTACAAGAGATATTTAGAGAGCTTATTTATTAAAAATCATTGAGTTTACTTTCTACATTCTACTTCATTTATTACAAATACATTTCATTTAATTTATCAAGAATTCTATTTTACAAAGAACTTATCACAATCTCATCTATTCTTCATTCTTGATAGAAGTTTTTTTGTCAACACTTTGATTTAAGTATAAATCTCTATTCATACTTAACTTGCATTATTGGTTAAGAAAGATCATTGGTTTGAAAACTTTGATACAAAAATACAAATTATTTCATTATCAATTATTATCAAAGTTTTCATTATAAACACTTGAGCTTTATTATTTGCTATCTATTGAAGTGTTATCCTAACTCTCTAAATACTTGACTTGATTATATCATTTGTTAAGAGAGTTCTTTCAATTGTAAAACTATCATTTACACTTTAGAGGTTTCGAGAGCCTTGTGAAAACTCGATTATTGTTAAGGATATGTGTTTATTGTTGTAAGTCGCCTAAGGATATGTGCTCCTTGTTGTAAGTTACCTAAGAATGAGTGCTCCTTGTTGTAAGTCACTTAATGATCGGTACTCCTTGTTTGTAAGTTTTCATTATAGTGTATTTAGCCCTGCTCGTGACAGAGAGTTTGGTAACAGGAACGTAGAACATTGTGTATCGAACCCCATTAAATTGGTTTGTTATATTTACATTATTACACTTTACTTTATATTGTCATTTATATTATGCTATTCATACTTGAATTAAGTTATCGAACTTGCATATTCAATTCTAGTATTGTACTTTGCATTTATATCTTGTGTATTGAATTGTTTTGAAACTAAGTGTCGAAAAAATTTCAAAAATCAATCCACCTCCCTCTTGGTTAGTTATTTTTGGGTTATTAGTAAGTCGGTTCGGTTAATAACCGCGAAATAAATTATTTTTTATAAGTCCAAACACCAATCGTCAAGTTGAAAAAAAAAATTATGAAGAAAAGTCAATAAAAACAAAAACACATTACTAAACCAATTTAGCAAGCATTATCCCAAATGAAAATGTAAACAATATCCCAACTTAAAAATGCAAAATTCGAATTTAACAAATCATATTATCAACATAGGTCAAAACTCTTACTAGCATATGTCAATCTTTATTCTTCTCCACAATTCTTACTAGCATAGGTCAAAAGTCAATACTCAAAATTGATTCCAATATAGTAAATAAGAAATTTAATTAGAGTAATAATACAACCATACTACCTAATCAAGAATGGTCTTAATTGAAGATTTAAATTAAAAAAATGTACCTCTTCGTCAAATTGAAAATACTTGCTTAAAGCAGTAAAACAAAAGTTTATTAGACACTATTACAGAAAATAAATTTATATTATGTGTTTGCTTGAAAATAATATACCACAAGTGCACGGGTCTCGTTCAAGTAATAAAGTGACTTTTAGAGTTCGAGTTGTCGATTCCTCGATGAATGTTACTTTATATTACACGACTTTAATCAATTTAATTTTAACAATAAAAGCAAACACACAATAAAGTTTGATGTTGGAAATTAAGAAAATTTAACTAAAAATCTACAAAATAAGAAAACATAAGCACTTGAAAATTTTGGAGGAAAAACGTGGTTATGATTCATGATTTCGCTTAACCATCGCCTAATTAATTTCTCCACAAGTCAATTAATAAATTACTTATTTACGATTTTAGACCCGATTTTTCAAATTTAGTTAATTACCTCTCTCGCGCGAAATTAACCTTAATTGGTTGGTTAACCTACTATATGTCTATATCGATTAAAACCAAACAACCACATTAAATATTTGTGAAAATAGCTCAATAGGTCACCTAAGGCTAATGATATATCTCTATCCACTAAACAAGCATATGGTTTCTACTATTTAGTCTAAAATGCACAATCTTCTCTCGAACAATGTACAAATCACTAAACACAATCATTTATTGGCCACATAAATGAAAATGCATGAAATACAACAGTAGAAACACATGAAAATAAATAATATAACATTAAAGAACAAATATTAAAATTAATTAAAAGCTAGGCTAAACTAATACCACAAATCCCAACACAATCAATTAGCCCATGTTATATAAATAATAAAAAAGAGAATGTTTTATACAATACATTACAAATATGAAAAAAATAAATAAGAGAATACAAAGTTATAGAAAAAATTCATTTTTGAAGCTTGGCTTTGACATCTCCAAATATTCCTCCAAATCTTTAGATGTATTCTCCTTGTGCTCTTGATTTTGCCCCCAAAATTACAAGTAAATCAAAAGAAGAAAGGAAAAGAAGAGAAAAAAGAAGAAAGGAAAAACAAAAGAAAAGAAAAAATGAAGAAAGAAAAAAGAGAGGAGAAAAGCCCTTCTCTTTCTTCTTCTTCTTCTCTTTGTTGAACACAATCCCTTTTCGAGAATGAGAACTCTCAAAACTAGAAAACTAAAACTAGGGTTTGAGTCATGAGATTTGGTCCTTAAATATTCCCAAAATCGAGCACAAACAAAAGCCCAAAATGCTCTCCAAAATTCTGATTTTCGACAATTTTCAACACACAGGTGCGCACCATTCTAGAAGTGAAGTGCACGGGTGCGCACTTTTGGTGAAATCAAAAATTGCATAGGAGGTCCTGAGGATAATTTGCATAGTTAGTCCCCTAACTTTGATAAGTGATATTTTGGTCCTCAAATTTTGACTTTTCTTTCAATTTTGCCCTCCATAAATTGCATCTCAATGTCCTCCAACTTTTGGCACTTGTGAGACTTGATCCCGAACTTCACATATTTGTCCTTTTTTTTATTCTTTTGTCTTATTCTCTTTCCTTTGGGTGATTTTTGCTTACAAAAACAAATGCTACACAATTATGAGTAGAAATCCACTCATTTTAATCATTAATTAGCTTGTCTATATATTAAATAGGTGCGCAAAAACACACTTATCATTTTGCATTTGTAGAAAATCAAAATTCTTTATTCTGACGTACTAAAAATAGATAAAGAAATTATCCCTTGTACCTACCAAATAGAGAAATGAAAATGACAATAACTATAAAAATAAAAATTATTTGACAGATATATGAAAAATGAAAGCAGAAATAAAAAAATAATTCTTCCCTGCTGGATTGGTAAATTACCAAACTCTCGCAAACAGTATAACCCAAAATATATGTTAAATTCTGGAATCTCATTAATCATATCATCAAAAAACCACATTAATTATGTAACCAAATTAATAATTCTATTTCTTATGAACATAGAGAAATTGAAGAACGCATAAGCTAGCAAGCAAAACAGACTAAAAATCACATTTTCCGGGTCACACGTCATATATTTAAATAATATTATAAAGAAAATGCAATCAATTATAATGTATCTGAATTTTATTGAATTGCACAGGGAAGATGGTTTGAAGCCAATGGACGCAGAACAACTCAGGGAGTGTGCTCACATGATGGTAGACTTCGTTGCTGATTAGTACAATTTGAAGCTGAGGTACAGGTAGCAAAGCGCCGACGAGTCTGATTTGGATCATTGGTTGAGTGGACGAGTGTTTTATAAATTTGATTTTCAATTTTCAATTTTAATGTGTAGGGTTAGAGTTAGGTTACTGGGTTAAGGGTTTACTAGTAATGTTAATTGAGCCAAATTTTGGGAAAGCCCAGTTGTCAAAATTGTCCAATTAATTTTGGAAAAGAGTAATGAAAAGCCCAATTGTTAATTTATTTAGGGAACAATACATTTATCATGGATTTACTTTACATTATTTCAAAAATACAAAAACAAGTTCCAAATTTCAAAAATCAGATTTTTTAATTTTTTATTTATGAAATAATGAATTATTAAATCAATTTATTATTAAATATTTAATTTTAATATAACATAAATATTCCACCCCCTCCACCACTCCTACCGCTCCGGAGACATTCCGACTATCGTTTCATTCACAACTCTTCTCCGGCGACTGTTCCGGCAATTATTTCGGCTACCGCTCTGATTTCGACGACTATTCCGATGACCGTTCCACCGCCATTTTATTCCGACGACTGTTCCGATTTTGGCGAATATATTAAGATCGATCTATGCGATTTGGTCACAATTAAAAAAAAAATAGGTCAAAATTCAAAATTTTCATAGGTCGCAATTTCTTTATTGGTCACAAATTAAAAATTTAAAAGTCACAATTTGATTATCGGTCACAAATCACAAAATTTATAAGTTAACTTATTTTATGATTTCAAAACATCAAATTATAGGTCACATATTATTTTTATTGCTTACAAATTAATAAATTTGCAGGTTACACAGTATTTATTGGTCACAAATTATTCTTCATGGTCACACAACAACAAATTTATTGCTCACAATCAACAAATCATTTGTGACCATCACCAACATAATACCATCGTCGTCTCATCCGCCAACACCACAGAAACACACCAAAATATTTTTTTTTGTTACACGTTAATAATGAGTCACAATGAACCAAAATGTCTGTCACATACATTAAACACCACACCTCATCCCGATCCTCCACCAATATTTGGTCACATATCAACCCTGGAGACCCTACCACCACCATCTTCGCCGTCGTAGCTAGACCCACCGTCGCTGCAGCCAAACAAACCAAAATCCCCCAACAACACTAAAACCACCACTACCACCAACATAAACACCACCATCTCCACCACAAATCCACTATATCCGCCACATTCAAAACCAAAATACATATCTCATATCAGATCTAAACAACCAAACCACTCTGTAGTGCTGCCACACCAAGATCCACCACCATCGCTCCAACAAACCCAGCGCAAACAACAGTAGAAGAACCACCAAGCCCACCGCCAGGCCCACCAAAAAAACCACTACGCCCCCACAGACCCACAACCACGCCGGCATAGACCACGCCCACCACTGCCACCACAACCACCAACAAACCCACTGCTCGGATATGATTTCGTGGCAATGCAAGGTTCCATTAGAGACGATCTCTTCCACACATAATTGATGGTGCACCAAAAGTTATAACATGAAGCAACGAAGAAATGGGTGATCCACTTCTTATCAACAACATGAGATTTACAAGCACTGATAAACTACCACTAAGTGAGTGTCCCGTAAATCGAAATCTGGCAGAGTCTCCATGAGATTGTAGGTGTGCGCAACATTTGATAAACGGGTTGCTTCCTGTGCTCATCGCACCTGTAGATTGTCGGGTTAGGTGCCGGCGAGATGGTGCCAATGGTGGTGGTGGTAGTGGCGGCGGTGGGTAGAGAGAGAGAGAGAATGAAAATAATTAGGGTTGAAATTGTGGGGGATTGATTTAAATAAAAATTAATTTAAAATTATTAATTAAAACCTGATTTATGTAATATTAAAGTTGATTTTGGATATATGAAAATGAAATCTTAAAAACCTGTTTTGCTGTAATTTCCTCATTTATTTATTTTAAAGGGTAATCGATTCGGGACGGAGCACAGTCGCTAAATACCATACTGGCCCACCCTGGATCGGATCAATAAAATCAAAACCATAACCACCCTATTACACCATCGGTTCGGTTAACTGCGATTTTCGATTTTAACAATCTGAATTGCCATCCCTATGTCTCGTTGAAAATGAGACAAAAAAAAAAAAAAAAAAAAAAATGAATTATTGAATAATGTAGACAAACAGGTACTAAAATGAGAAATTTTCCAAAAACCCTCTCTAATCCAAACACTTCAAGTGAAGGCAATCTCTCCTACATTGAGCTCAGACTCTTGCTATGTTAGTAGCAACAATGGCTTCCCACTTGCTTCCAACGACCCGAATTAAGTTGGCATCCCCAAGCCTGAATCCGAAACCTATTCTATCTGCTCCGTCTTCTGTCAGAGCCTCTTTATCCCCCAGTTTTCTTTCTCCTTTCGTGGGTGCCAGCGTCTTGGGCGACTTTTCTGGTCCTAAAACCCGACCCGCCTCCCTCAATCCTTATTCATCTGATTCTCGCGGCAAACGCAGTGTCGTTACCATGGTACTCCTTCTCGCTACACTTACACGTGGTTTTTATAAATGGTTTTTGTTATGAGTTGAGCTTGAGAGCTATGCATTTTTCTTTTTTAATTTTGTTGGGAACATGGTAATAATGTAGAATTGTTATATGTACAATATATGATGATGTTATTCAGAGTTGAAAACAAGATTTGGGAATTTTTATTTAAGTATGGATTTTAATTTAATTATATTGTTGATATGGAATATTTCTAATTTTATTAATGAACAAGTAGTTCAAAAAATCACTAAAGGAGTATTTTGATTTATATATATCAAATTAATGTAGTAAAATTGGTATTAGATATTTGTAGATAATTTGCTTCGTGCATATTCCAGTTTTTTTTTTTTTTTTTTTCCTATGCTAATTCTTGACCATCTGTTCTATCATGAAGTTCAATTCTCTCTTGTTGCTAGCACATCTATTATTAACTTCAATACTATGTAGAATTGATTGGCTCCGCATTTGATTCCCCATTGGTCTCTGATGATGGTTATGATGAATGCAGAATGATGATGGTTAATGGCATTTCCCCATCGAAAAGTTAAATAGCCGGCTGAAAATCTAGATCAACTTCAAGATAATTGATGTTTAGGATTTTAGGTAGTAGTCATCCCTCAATACTTGTTGCTTAGGTAAAAAGTTGGTTGCATTACCATAAATCCAGCAAAACTCTTAATCCACTGATCCTCACTATCTCAAATAAGACCACCACCCCAGCTGGTGTGTGTTACCTTTAGCCACTCGAACGATATATAACTTCTAGAGTCCCTATCTTTACTGGGTTCCAGTATGAAATAGGACTTGGAACAAGAGGTAAGCTGAGTAATCTCAAGTTTCAAGTTTGATTCATTCCCTCTCTAAGAAGCGGAAAAAAGTATCAAGGTTGTCTTTAAGCTGAAGAGTCCAAAATTGATGTGATTCCTATTTTTCCAAACAGCTTAAATGGAAAAAGGAGAAAGGAAACAGAACAAGAATTATCTAAAGACAGAGTACTTTTGTGATGCAGTTAATTTTCAACCGTAGGCAAGGATCCAAGGAGCTTTGGACACTCATAAAAAGGCACATCACTAGGTTAAACTGCAACCAAAAGTCACGGCTGGGCAGTCCATAAAAAGCAGGAATATTTTTTCCTGTGTTGAATTGCAAAGGTCACTGAAACTAATGGGGATGAGTTTACCTTTCGTGGTAATCCTATCCATAGAAGCCAGCCAAAGAAAATGATTGCTGCTTACTGTGTCTGTTCTTCATAATGGATGAAGATTGTATGTTTATTTTGAGTTAATTCTCCTTGGAGGAATTCACCCGTCATCATCAACATTTGGGACGGTGGTGGTTGAGTTAAGGGCAAGAGATCGGATTTGATGCCGTACATTAGATGGCTTGGTGTGGTAGGTTAAAAGTCACAAGAATTCAAATTTTAGTCCAGCTTGCAATGCTTGACTATGAAATGTGATTCATTTATTTCAAGTTTGGCAATTGGATCTTCAATCAATTTTCTCAATAGTACAGATCAAGTTCTATCCATTATCTAACCAAAGTATTTTACAATCTAAGTCCAGCTGGTGCCAGCACATATATTATCCCAATCTTCCACTATACCTCCAATGAGTATTTTACAATCTAAGTCCAGTTGATTGTTCTCTGTGTTTTTTCCTTCCTCAGGGAGTCTAAAGTCCTTTGTAATTTTCTGTTGGTGTTTTCTCGTTGCAACCTTCTTTGCAACTTTGGTTATCCTGAAGTCAAGGCCTCCAAAATTTTCATTTGTCACTTCCATGTAAGCTTCTAAATGAATCCTCTCCTAGTCCTGAGAAGGAGCCTCCAAATATTCTGATGATCCTGTCCAAGAGCTCAGTTGTGGTCTTTGGAAGCAGTCCTCACTGCATATGAATGATATGAAAACATTTCATCCTTCTTAACTAATATATGTTTAAAAACTATTTGAGGCAATGCGGCCTCACATGAGGCTATCACTTAAATGCCATTTGTGAGGCTTAGGCCTCAAGCCAACTAAGGTGTTCGTCCGTTTGCCTTTTATTTCTCAAACATTTAATTATTGCCTTAGAGTTATTTCTTTACAACCTACGATGTTTTACGGGTTGTCTTATTTTATTTTTCTACCTACGTGGAAGGAAATGGGAGGGAAGGATGATGAAAATGATCTTAATTTCCCTTAAAAGATTATATTAGTAGTCATGATATAAGAATTTTTAGTTGTCTCCACATTTGTAATAGATTATAATTGTGTTACATGATTACTAATTTAAGAAAGTATTATTTTCTATTTGTTTGATCTATTGTATGTTTATTTGAAAGTTTGACTTTTAATTTTGTTATTTAGTTTATTATGGATTTTTTAAAAGGAGTCATGGTATATATTATGAGCATATTTATTGTGTTTTAACTTTTGAATTGTTTTTTGTTCTATCTCGAAGCTTATGTCTCAAAGCGCCTCAATGCTTATGCCTCGCTTCACAGATATCAAACTCCTCAGTACCTAATTTATCCTTTTTAAACATTGTTAATTAAAGTATCTTGAGAAGTACATTAGACTTCAGACCTGCCAATATAGAATGCACTTTGTCTACCGTGTGGTGATGGTGCGTCTGTAGGCTTGCATTGTGGGATGGGAAAACCAAGGTACTTTAGTACTTCCCTGTTCTTTTCTTGCAAATATTGAGAAAATAGGAAATATTTTCACACACAGACATGGTTTATTTGGGGAAAAGAAAATGTTGATCTTGGGAAAGCTAATGGACTTATCAGACACATAACAAAGATTGTTCAAATCTAAACTTGGAGACAGTGGTCTTCACATGCTTCACATCCATGAAGATTTGGGAAATTAAAGGGCTGCTTTTGGAGGCTTTAATGGTTCTCCATTCTTATGGACAATGCTGAGTAAGTGGTACTTCTGGCGTTAAATGAAAATGTATGCACATATGAGGTCCTCTCACCCAAATTATGATATTGCCCTAGTTTAGAATGATCGAATTGTTGGAAAAAAATTTGAACTCAGAAATAGTAGAAAATTGATGTAAACAATTGGAACGCAGAAATAGTAGAAAATTGATGTAAACAATTTGAAAGTAAAACTTAAAAAATTACAATTACCAAGGCTTTGGAATCCTCCACTTATGAAGTTAGCAATTCTCTAATTATCAATTAATTCCCCAAATTAAAGTGACAACTCAAAATCAACTTATTGATATTACATAGGTTTAACAAGTAAGCATAAGTAAAGATAAATCTATGATAAAATCCTTTTTCTCTTAATATAGAGTACCTAAAAGTCCTATGTGTCTGATCCAATGACAAGAAAACTAAGAATAAAAGGAAGTTGCATTGCTCCTTGAGGAATCACCCGAAGATTAATTAAATAAATTCCTAGCTATAAAAACTACTTAATATTGATGATGAAAGAAATTTCAATTCAATTATCATGTGAAGCAAGAACTATAAACATTGAAGAGCACACAAAGGGGATTACTACAATAAAAAGAAACTATTTTATTGATCAGGGTATCATCTTCTAAATTGGTTCAAAAAATTTAGAATGACATAATTGAATTTAAAGCTATATAATAGAGAGGACCTCTGTCATGAACCAATAGAGCTTTTACTGGTGTCTTTTATCTCTTGCTGAAGACTTCCAGTCCTGAGGCCACTGTCACCCCCTTTTCCCTTCGTTTTCGACTCCTGGTGTGGCCATCTCTGTTGCACCCCTTACTTTGCACATGAGGCGGCATTTCTTTTGCCTTAATTTAGCCTTCTTTTTATCTTTTCCAAGACCAAACAAATGAATTAACACATTGAATGAGCCTAGGTTTGGGGCTCTGCTTGTTAAACTGCAGCCCATTGTTGTTAGCAACATTTATAATTTCCTTTCTTCCCCTATTTACTCAAGTTTTTGTAATTTGTCTCCTCACCATTAATTATTCACCTAGTCCAAGAAAACATATTAATTATCCAATATTATCAAGAAAAGTAACTGACACGATTATATTAAGAATATTATAAAATCTGCTCATCATTAATACCCTTGTATGAGATAATCTAGATTAAAGTGAGCTTGCTAAGGTTTCTAAATATGGTCGCATTTTGTTTGCCAAAATTTTTGGGACTCGTTTGCACGCAGTGTTGCAAAAATGGATAGGTGTCAGTGGTTCACAAACTCAAGGAAGTGTACTTTAGGGATAAGCATTTGTGAGACTTGTCATGAACTTAGGCATTACTCCCTTGGCGAATAATGATTTTTTCTAGTATCAGACAAATGGGTTGAATCACTTGTAATATTTCAACTCTTCTTTTGAGAAACACTCCATATGTATATCATCATGACTAGGGAATGTTCAATATTTAAAAGGTGAAAGGGCCATTCTTGTCTCATACAGTCATACTTGCTATGTACTGACTTTAATCAGATCTTTTCTGTTTCCATCATCTTACATCTACTTTCTAAGGCGTACAGAACTTTCTCAAACTAGCCCTGAGAAGTGCTTTTGTCAAAATTTTCAGTATGATTATCTCCTATCTGCTTTAAGATACCGATTATTAGTAGTTATGCTTGTAATTGCTGTTTGTGTCCACTATTTTGATTTGTTTATTTGTACAACGTATCGCACTCCATAAACAATAGCATATCTATATTTTATCTGTCAAAAGAATAATATCAGCAAACTCAAGTCATCCTTTATGGGTAAAATTATTGATAAGCATATTGCATATTGTTTAAAACATTTTTTTTTTGAACCCCGAGGGATAGTTCAGTTGGTCAGGCCTTGGGTTTGCTCCCCAATGGTCACCAATTCGAGTCCCCTCAAAACTACTGAGGTGAGAAACGGTTGTAAACTTCAGGACCCTGTGGGATTAGTCGAGGTGCGCGAAAGCTAGTCCGGACATCCACGGTTATCAAAAAAAAAAAAAATACACTTTTTTTGTGTCATCATATTGTGTATCTTCTTTCTAAGCCATTTATTATTTTCTTCTCCAACTGCCCCATGAGAATATGACCTGTTTAATTTTGTTATATGGTGCTCTGCTATCTGGTTTAAGATGCCAATGTCGCCGTGTCTATGCTTCTAGCTCTTTTTGTCCACTACTTGCTTTGGTAATTGTCTTGACTGTTATTGCAATCATTAACAGTATATCCTACATATTTATGATGATTTGTGCTGCCACATTCTCATTAGTATCTCGAATGTTGGTTGGGTACAATTCTCTCAACAGGTTATCCCTTTCTCAAGAGGAAGTGCCTGGGAGCAACCTCCTCCAGATTTAGCATCTTATTTGTATAAAAATCGTATTGTCTACTTGGGCATGTCTCTGGTGCCATCTGTCACTGAACTGATACTTGCAGAATTTCTGTACCTTCAGTATGAAGATGAGGAAAAGCCAATTTATCTTTACATAAATTCCACTGGTACAACCAAGGTTAGACTTAATTATTACAAGCATGATGCTTCAAATTTTGTTAATGAAGTATTTCTCTTGTTACTTCACAAGATATTTTCTGTGTCATTTTTTTTTGGGTGGAAAAGAATACAATATCTAGATAACTTAGCCTCCGTTTGGCAAATATCCACACTATCATTGTTATCCACACATGGTTTATAAAGATGAATAATAGTGTATTTCATGAAATGTGTGGATAACAATGAGTAGTTATGAATTTGTGGTTGACATTAATGTTTGATTTTGACTGAATTTATAAACCATTTATATATTTGTATCCTAGTGGCTTAGCTATCTATCATTGCTCGAAACTTGTGCAGTTTAAGAATAGAAATCGATTTTTTTTCCAAATTAAGGATTTGTAGTCAAGACTAACATTATGCCTGAACTGGTACAGCTTTGCTTCCATTCCTCATGAATGATTGTAAAACTGACGCTATACAGCCTCAGAATTTATTTTCCTCTGTTCAATCGAAAGAAATTATATGCACAGATACATAAATATGATCATTTATAACACATACCAATATTGCTAGTTTCAATTTAGTAGGGGCAAATAGGCTGGTGTGTCTCTTTCTTTTCTAAATCTATGTTCTACTGAATACTTTGCCTATGTCATCTGAGCATCAGTTATAAATACTATATTTCCTACTTGATCTGCTTCATTTATTTGGTTTCCATGTAACGTTCTTCTAGGGTTGAGGTTTAAAGTGGGGAATTGTTTCCTCAAAACCCAATCCATTATTGGCATGCACTTGAAGTTAATATACTAAAATTGAATTTTGTTGGAGATGTAGCAGGGTTCATGTTTTGGGTTAATTTTTCCACCCTTATCAATTTCTGCATTGAAACGTCATCTGCAAAATGTCCATGTTATTGATGCAGACATAGGTTAGATTGCGGAGCTTTGGAACCATTTCGACTATTAAAACATACTAGTTTTTACCTTCTATTTTTGTTCAGAAAATTCAGTTATATTTGGCTTGTAAAGGCTCCCCCCCACCCTACTGTGCATTGCTTTTAATGTGAAGCTTCTGCCAAAAGAAAAAAATAAAAAATTATCAATATATTTAAAGTGGACTCCTTCACAGTTTTATTTACTTTCACAATTTTGCAGGGTGGGGAGAAATTGGGCTATGAGACGGAGGCTTTTGCAATTTATGATGTTATGAGGTTATAAATCTTTATGCAATACATCAGAATGCTGTTGAAGTTGTTCCTTATTTTTGTTCAACGCTTGAAAGGGCTGCAAGATAGTACTTTGTGTAGCTATTTTGAAACTCTGGCCCAACCATAAGATATCAATATCAAAATCGATGCATCAATTTTGTGAAAGCAGAAATTTTGTGCACTTGCTATTATTTCTGAAATCGAGCAAGTTGAGGGTAGATTGTGTCTTCTACTTGCTAGGAGTTATCAAGTTCTATTTTTTTGATTGAGCTAAATCTACCAACTTACTAGATTATACAATCATGGCATTTGACAAATTCGTGTGAAGTTTTTGTTTTCCTCTTTCCTTCAGTGAAATCATTTAAAACTCTCTTTTTTGCAATGGAAATAAAATTATTTTAAAGAAATATGATGGAAAAATGGACATTTTGGATTTGCTAATATGTGCTTGATACTATTGGAGTGTGTGAATTCACTTTCCTTGTATTCATTGTAACTAACGAGAACTGGCATGAAGATATGTCAAGCCACCTATTTTCACGCTATGTGTTGGAAATGCTTGGGGAGAAGCAGCCTTGCTTTTGGCTGCTGGTGCAAAGGGAAACCGTTCTGCCTTGCCATCATCAACAATCATGATTAAGCAGGTCCTTTTTATCTATACTGCATGTTTTTCTTTCTCATGTTCAGTTCTTGAGATTTGATAATCTTCCCTTCAATTCCAAACAATCTCCACCCCTCCAAGGCACATTTATGCTCATGCTCAAAGCAGAAGTTGCTGTTTCTAGGAACCAGTGTAGCACAAATATCATGAGATTAACATTAGACTTGTTGTTATATTGCTTTGTGTTATTTTAATATTAATATATATTCCCTGTGTAATCTTGCAGCCAATTGCAAGGTTTCAAGGTCAAGCATCGGATGTTGAACTTATGAGGAAAGAAGTTAAAAATGTGAAGGCTGAGTTGGTAAAGTTAACAATTATTTAGGCCATTGTTTCCACTCCTCTTTGTCCCATGTTTTCTAGTTTCAAAAATTGGGCGTGTTTTGTGTTATTTATGTATGCTTTTGAATCCAACTGTTTGCTTGCATGAGAAATAGTCATCATAATATTGCGCGGACCCACTCATTCACACTGGAAGTTACATGGGAAAATGATAATGTACATCCTTGACACACAGCTGAACCTATGCTCATGGACCTTTCATGTTTGATTTGCAAAGGTTAAACTCTACTCGAAGCATATAGGAAAATCGCCCGAGCAGATTGAAGAAGACATAAGGCGTCCAAAATATTTTAGTCCAAGTGAGGCAGTTGAGTATGGGATCATTGACAAGGTACCTCTATTGAGAATAGTTTTCATTATTTTGGGCTTTGAGCGCATCATTTAACTTACATATTTTCCCAATGATCTGAAGGTTCTGTACAATGAGAGGGGCAGTGAAGATAGAGGAGTTTTGTCCGACCTGAAAAAAGCACAACTTATTTAAATGACTCAAAAATTCTAATCAGTTCAAGAAGCAGCAATAGGGGTGGTACCATCTTAACCTGGTGGTAATGATCATGTAATTATTTGATGTTGAACAAGTTGCATATGGTGAAGTATCTAATGAGACAGTTTTAGGGTAACAATGTGTTGACGGGCAATTCATCATGAAGGCTATTCCCCCTTTTCAGCGACTTGTTTGTTGTCTACTCCTGTCAACATGACAGCAGCTGTACTAAATTTGATTGTACTGAATTGATAGAGTGAGCTAGAATTTTATCTTTAATTTTTATATAAAATTTGAATTTTACAAATCGTTTTTGTTTTCTGATTTCCAGATACTCGCGCCATGCTGTAAGAGGATGATGCTTCAAAAAGTAATGTTGTTTGATAGTTACACTTTCTTGGTTAGATTGAGTACATTAATACTTCTTTAGTCAATGCTGTGGTTTCTCATAGTTAGTTGATGGCTCTGGTGAACATTTGCGCTCGAAATCTACATCCACCATAATTTTTAACCTCCAGAGTGCACTGGCAATATAATATTGAATGAACATCTGCCAATTCTAGATCTAGAGATACAATTTGGTTGTTCTTTTCATGGGCTCCTCATTATTTCAATTAGTCGATTCTACTTTTCTTGAGAAGTGATGAGATGTGGAAGGTGGAAATTTACTGATTTGACCACTCGAGTGATTCAAAACATTTCAAATGGCATCTGCTTTCTGGTTTTTCTTTTATAGTTGCTGGTTTGATTGGTGGTATCATGTTTATGGCCTTTTTTGGTATTGGGTGTCGTTATTTGTGGTTTCCCACTTGGGTAATCCTTGATGCTGAATGCACAAGTGCAACAAAGGGAGATGCAGATTGAAGTTCATCAGTGTGGCACTAGGCAGGTTCAACAGTGGTGTGCACCATTTTTTTATTGTTGTGTTGCATTCCAGTTCAATCCCATTGAGTCAATTTTCTGTGTGTCATGTAGTGTCAATCTAAAAGTTCAAGCATTTAGAGAGGGATTAGGTTTATTTATTTAATTCATATAAAATGTCTCTCCACATCTTATTCAGATTTTGATTTATTTTTATATCAAAATTTAAACATACGAGCACTTCTCATAAATGTAGGGCTGGACAAAATTTTCGAACCGAACCCAAATCGAATTGAGCCAAATCGAGCGATTTTTCATAAGTTAAATATCCGAATGAGTATTTGAATCGAGAACCGATGAGTTTGGTTCGATTCTAAACCAAGAACTTAAGAATCGAATTTAAATAATTTTTTAAATTTTTTATATTGAATTAATTAAATTATTTTATTTTTTCTAAACAAATTAGCAAATTAACTAATTTAGCAACTAATGCTCTAACTTCCAAGTCAAGTCCATGTGTCACGGGCTGCAGCTTTACTTAAGTCCCGTGTTGTAAATATTTATTTAATTCGTAAAATAGATAGAAAATAAAAAAGAAAAATGATGATTCTAGAGTCAAATGATGTTTACTCCCATTATTTGGGTTTTTGTTGCTAAGTCTATTGTAGGGGGTATTGGTCTTTCAAACATTTTCAAAGTTACTAGTGTTTTCCCCCTGCACTAGCCATTTGTAATTTCCTGCTTTCGTCTATTGTAATTTTTAGCTTTCTAGCCATCAATGAAGAAGTTATTTCCATTGCATTCAGTTTCATGTTGCAAGCTTTCTTAAAATTGTAATCAAATTTACTTTCGTCCCGACGCAACCGAGGAATAGGCGGAAGGTAGTCTAGCGGAACAGACTACTGCCGCACGGTGTCCCCTTTCTGTGCTAAGAAAAGGTTACCTGTGAAAGTTGGTATCAGAGTTGCGGCTCAAGATCTCGTTAAGAAAGCTATGGAAACTGATCCAAATTCCTTGAACACCACGAAGGTGGTAGATGTTCAAAAGAGGAACACACGACAGTGTTTGGAGGCGCTTGAGGTGACAAACACTAGGTTGTGTTTTGCCATGGAAAACCTCGGGGATAAGGCCGAAGCGGCATAGACGGAAAATCGGGAATTACGCATCCAACTGGATGAATGCCAGAGGCATGCGTAGCTATGACTGAAGCTGTTGCTATCATACCTGAGTTGCAGGATGAGATGGGAGCGTTGAGAACTCAGTTACTAGTTCTTCAACGCACAATTGGCAACGGACAAGCCATCGCACATGAGTTGGTGCATAGGCTCAGAATTCCAGAACCGTGTACCTACGGAGGTGCACGCGATGCTAAAGAAATTGAGAACTTCTTGTTCGATATGGAACAATACTTTCTTACGGCTTCGATCAAGGACGAAGTGAGAAAGGTCACAACATCTATCATGTATCTAGGTGGAGATGCAAAGCTATGGTGGCGAACGAAGTATGTTGACATTCAAGCCAACATGATTCGGATAGATTCTTGGGATCTTCTCAAGGAAGCAATCAAATCTCAGTTCTTCTCAGAGAACGTGGAATATGAGGCACGTCGGGCCTTACGAGAACTGAAACACACAAGCTCCATCAGGGAGTATGTGAAGGCCTTCTCGGGCCATATGCTGAATATCAGAGATATGTCAGAGAAGGATAAGCTATTCACCTTCATGGAAGGGTTGAAACCGTGGATGCGCACGGAACTTTAGAGACAGAAGGTCACTGATTTGAGCGCGGCTATGGGAGCTGCCGAATGTGCAAGTGACTATCAACCCAAGTCGAGAGAGGATCGACCTTCGGGAAATAGTCAGTCTGTTGAAGGTGGAAGGAGACCTTACAGACCCAGCTCGAACTCAAATGGGGGAGAGCGTTACTTTCAGAATAGGGGAGGACCCTATCAAGGAAACCGCCAGAGTAACTCGCAGGGAAACTATCACAACAGCCGTCAAGGAAACCATAACAGCAGTTCCAGTAATGACTAGAATCATGGAAAGGCGAAGGAGGGCAGATCTGATGTCGCTCCTAGATTGAAATGCTTTCTATGTAAAGGACCTCACCGGGTGGCAGAGTGTCCTCAAAGACGGATGGTGAATGCCTACTGTCTAGTTCCAAACAAAATACCCCACAAGCTAGCCGTCATGGCGATACCGACTCCGAAGGAGACGATGATGTAATTGGTGCATTCTTGCATTGGTGCAATACGTTATCGCACCGAAATACTAAAAGGGACGTCGGTTCCTCGAAAGAGCCGAAGATGGAAGAATCGAAGGCTCGCACTTGCAAGGCTAAAGGCCTAATGTACATTGATGTGAGGATCAATGGAAAGCCAATCAGGGTTATGGTGGACACTGGTGCCATGCACAACTACCTCGCAAGTTCCAAAGTAGAGCGGCTCGGACTTGCTCTGGAGAGAGATAAGGGGAGAGTCAAAGCGATCAACTCTGTTGCTCAACCAATAGCGGGAATAGCACAATCGGTGCCGATCAAAGTAGGTCCATTCGAAGGAAGGACAAATTTGTCGGTAGTTCAGATGGATGATTTCAAGCTGATTCTCGGATTGGAATATCCGCGAGATACAAAGACAGCAGTGTTGCCGCATTCCGACTCACTAATAATGATGGGGAGCAAACCATTCATTATCCCCACACAGATTGGGAAAACTGGCGAGAAAGGCCATGCAATACAGCAAGGGTTTCAAGAGGAATGAACCCTCATTCTTGTGTTCTCTTCGAATAGAGGATATCGAAGAAACAACTGGCTCTATTCCAACGCCTATCACAAGGCCTGAGGAAGTTGAAGACATCATGCCGATGAGTTATAAAGAAAATTTCCAACGACGAGGGCAATTGATGGTGGGATTGGACTTGTTTCGAGTGCCAAACTTCCCACCAAGACATCATGCCGTATGGCTCAGCCGGAGCTTGAAGAGCTTCGAAAGCAAGGGAGAGAAGTGTTGGGAAGTGGGACTATCGTGGAGCACACTTCCGCACTACTAGAACATGCAGACTCACTGCAGCCCCTTTCCATCCTAAATGAATCAGTCGAGAGTGGATCGACGAACTACATTATTGTATTGCCAAGAGTTGAAGACTTGGGCACTATCATCATCAGGATGGACTGTTTATCTAGGGATTCAACGTTCAGCACAGTGCCCAAGTATGTATCAGTCGAAGAGACAACTCAACTCTTCTTCAAGCCTATTGTCAAATACTGGGGATCGCCTACTGTCAATGATCGAGATTCTCGATTTATTGGCACCTTTTGGACCGAGTTGTTCAAACTTCTTGGTTCAACTTTGAGCACAAATGCTACTATTCACCAAAGATCAGACGGACAGACAGAGCAGTTCAATTCTATGCTGGGAGACTATTTTCAGCACTTTACCTCTACTTCGCATGAAATTCAGGTGAAACTCTCGGATGTGGCTCAGTTGTGTTTCAATGTTCAAAAAAGCTCTTTTCCCAATAAGAGTCCTTTTGAAATTTCTACTGGCCAAAAACCGTTACTCCTCCATACTGTAAACACCGATCAGAAACAGTACAAGAAGTCTGCAGATTTGAAGCAACCAGTTTTTAAAGTGAAACTACCAGAGATGAAGGTTGCTGAAAAGATTCTTGACTACCAAACTACTCAAACTTCTAGGAAACATCTTCAAGAGTACTTGGTCAAATGGAGCGGATGCAACAGCGAGAAGAATACTCAATGGCTTCGAGGACATCGCCAAAACAAATGGGGGAGAATGTCACGGGCTGTAGTTTTGCTTAAGCCCCGTGTTCTAAATATTTATTTAATTCGTAAAATAGATAGAAAATAGAAAAGAAAAAGTATGATTCTAGAGCCAAATGATGTTTACTCCCATCATTTGGGTTTTTGTTACTAAGTCTATTATAGGGGTATTGGTCTTTCAAACATTTTCAAGCTTACTAGTGTTTTCCCCCTACACTAGCCATTTGTAATTTCCTGCTTTCGTCTATTGTAGTTTTTAACTTTCTAGCAATCAATGAAGAAGTTATTTCCATTGCGTTCAGTTTCATGTTGCAAGTTTTCTTAAAATTGTAATCAAATTTACTTTCGTCCCGACGCGACCGAGGACTAGACGGAAGGTAGTCTAGCGGAGCAGACTACTGCCGCACGATGTCCCATTTCTGTGCTAAGAAAATGTTACCCGTGAAACGATGCCTAGCTAGCCTAATTCAATCATATTTCTAAATGTGCAAATTACCCAATTCCATACTTTTCAAGATTAATTTTCCAAAATCAAATTTTAAATTTCATCCCAAATCAAACCCTAAATTCATTTCTTCTCTCCCGTCTCTCACTTCTCTCTCTCTCTTCCTCACCCTCTCGTCTCTCTCCTCGGGAGCACGTCGTCGTCGCCAGAGCACCACTGCCCGCAGCCCGGAGTCAATCTGGTCATCCCTGACGCTAGTTCGCCACGTGAGCCACCACCTAAAATCACGGATCCGTCGCCTGATATAGCAGTTGTAGTCAATAAACTAGCACCGCCTCAGAGACGAGCCTCAGTTGGTGTGTCTTGGTTTAGGTAATTGATTTATTGGGCCTCTATTTTCGATTGTCTAAGCAGATCTAGAGGTTAAGCAGTTCTCCTTGTAGACGGTGGATCTGAAAATGAAGCGGTGTTCACAGCGATGCCCCTCCCTCGCTGCTATCCCGTCTCTCTTCGTCGCTGGTGATTGTTGGTTAGTGATGGCGGAGGCGGTGTTGGTGATGGTAGTGGTGGTTTTTGTTTGTGGTTTTACACTGATTGTTGATCTGTGATTTTTGTGGTTGGTGATTGTGCGGTGATGGTGATTGTGGATATGTGGTTTTGTGGTTGGTGGTGGAGGTGAAGGTGGTTTTTGGGGGTTTTTTTTTGTTGGTGGTGGTGTAGGTGGATTTGATGATATTGGTGGTGGATATTGGCGATGGTGAGGTGGTTTTGCGGTGGATGATTTGTGTGGTTGTTGGCGATGTTGATGTTGGAAGCGACGGTGGTGCGGCTGGTGGCAGTGGTGAGATTGTGGTCATGGGGGTGGTCATAGAAGTCGGTGGTGGTCACGAGGGGTGGTGCTGTTGGTTCTGGCAACAACGACGGTAATGGTCACGGGAGTGGTCACAGAGGTCGATGGTGGTCACAAAAAAAAAAATCTAACTGTGACCTTAAAATTGTGACTAAAAATTAATCTGTGACCAATAAATTTGAAAATATATGACTGATAATAATTCGTGACCAAAAATTTTGTTATCTATGACCTAAAAATTATATAATTTGTGATCGTGAAAAATCTGTGACCGTGTAACATATAAATTTTGATATGTGACCAACTAATTTTGAAATCAGTGACAAACTAATTAATTGTGACCTACAAAAATTTTGAACTGTGACGTATAAAAATTATTATTTGTGATTGAAAATAATATGTAACTAACTAAATTTTGAATCTATGACCATATCAAATCCGAAATCGGAGAAGTCGCCAGAACGGTTATCGGAATTGGAGCAATAGCAGGACGGTAATCGGAATAGTAGCCGGAATCGGAGCAGTTGCCAGAATGGTCATCGAAGAAGTCACCAGAATCGGAGAAGTCGCCGGAATGATCACTGGAATAGTCGTCGGAATGGTTGTCGAAACGGTAGGGGTGTTGGAGGTGGGGTGTAGGAGAAATGAATTTTTCCTTTTTTAAATTCTATTTTTTGTTTTTGGCCAAATTATTAATTTCATTGTTAGTTTAAGATCTAGACTTTTTTAAATGGACAATGCTGGTTGTACAGCATTGCTTCACAGCAATTTTCACATCCTTTCAAAAATGCTGACATGGCTGGAGAGTTTTGGACAAAATCACGTGAAATGAAACACAAGCCTACCCGACCCGGCCCATTATCCGTTATTCCTTCACGTGACTGACCTCCAAACAAACCACCTAACCTAGCTCTCCCCCAAAATCACCCCCAAATCGTGCTCCAGCCAAGCAAATAATCCTCCAGTCGACGAAATCCCGTCCAGCTCTCCCCACGAAATCCCGTCCAGCAGAAATCGGCACGAAGCTCTTGCAGATCACTCCGTCAAACTCTCCAGCCAGGTCCCCCAAATCGCCGAAGTAGTCCGATTGCAAACGAGGGCGAGGAGCCTGTAATCGCGAGGTAATTTTGTGGAAATCCCAACCCCCCGTTTTCCATAAGTTTCTCCGGCTGCGGTCTTCAGTCTCATTTGTGAAAAATGAGAATGAGACTGAAGAATCTAAAGTGTTTTTTTACTGACTATGTTGTAAAGAATTTGTACAGAATGTGTAAAGAATTTAGATAATACAGATTATTGTTTACAAAAACTTTAGATTATTATGAGATAGTCGGTAAAAAAAAAAATTTATATAAAATTCTTGATACATGCTCCCCTTAACTGTCTCAATTTGAGAAAGACAATGAACGTGCAATTAGAGTCCTTGCATATAAGAATATTGAGCGGAGAGGAATGTGATATGAAACACAAGTTCTTTTTACCGGAGGTATTAATAGTGTAAAATTCTATAGGCAAATTCCTTGAGTTTTCTTTCCCCTGTCATAGAACATTGGTTATCATATTTACAAATTCTGTACTGTGTTTTTTTATAATAGCAGCCGAAGTAATTGATGATTTCTGGTTGTTTATCAAATTATTTTATCATTTTAGAAAAATATAGTGAAATTCCCATTCCGTTAGTTAATAATCTAACTTAGAATTTTATGGCAGGAAACTGGAAGTTGCAAATCAATGAATTTAACGTAAAATTGATTTTATGCATACAATTGTGCCTTCTATGTTAATTAGTATTAATGATGTGTTTGTTTTATGTGGTTGAACTAGAGGATACTTCGATGGCGGGCAAGAATAGGAGAATTTGTCATTGTTGTAGACAGGCAGGACACATGCTACCGGAATGTCGAAAAAAGAGAAGATGCCCTAATTGTGGTACGGGCTTCGTCAAGTGGATGGAGGTCGAAAAGAATAATGAACATAGGGGGCTTTTGTTTCATTGTTGCACCCGCGACTGTAGGTTCTTCCAATGGTGTACAAATGATCTCGCCGAAAAATGTCCATTCCATGACGACGGTGAATCTAGTGGCGTTACAAACGGATGTGAGTCGGTCGGTGACTTGTCGCATATGTTGAAAACTCTTGCGAAGCTAACGAAGGAAAAAGACTTGGAGATTTCGGTCAACATAACGATGCGTAAAGGAAAAGGAGTTTTGGATGATTTAATCTAGAAGTGAATGTATTGGGATAGCATATCACTGAAGATGCTTAAACATAAATTTGAAGTTGTCCCTGTACATATTTTAATTTAGAAATAAGGGTGGCAATCTTATCTGCACTGATAAGCTTCCCTTTTTTTTTTATATATAAAAAATCAATACTTATTTCCCTTTAGTTGTTAAGGTGTTCAAATTATTCAATCATGGAAGTAAACAAGTTATGTCATGCCTGATTCAACACAAGGCAAAAGCTGTGAACACAAATATTCACATTCAGTTATATCTCATTTTTTAACACAAAATATATGGGCTGCCATATGCAGACTTGTAAGTAATCTCACTCTCTAAGAAAAAGAAAAAAAAGCATGACACGAATTCAAGTGTCTTCCTCCAGAACTAGAGCTTCTTCATCAGCACGTTTCCATATATTTCTGTTTTTATGACCAGTGAATTATTTTGATCATTAATGACATAACCTTGTTTGATAAGGAGCTCTTTACAATGCCATTTAAAAAGTCTTGCAAATATCTACACCTTAACACAAAATGGAGAGGGATGAATCTTTCTGATATAAGCAAATAAGAAAGAAAAAACATCAAAAAATCAATCTTTACATGCCCATGATTTTCCAGCTCTTTCATTGTTTTGATTCGGATATAAAGTAACTTGTTTATTCCGTAACTGAGTACAGAAAGAAGACAGAAACAAATTCCAAGACCTAAGACATGCATGCTTCTCCTTAATTGATTTTAAGTTTCAACCTGTCTAATTGGACAGTAGACGAAAATGCAAGCTTGGCAGTGAAAAATGTTCTTCATGAAGAACCATATGGTGGAGATTCCAATTGAAATCCAGCTGCTTGAGAAGTCATTCCAGAAGTTGGTGTATGAATGTGAGCAGGCCCTGCCACAATGCTAGCCCGAGGAAGGGAATGAGTGGCACTTGACATCCAACTTGGTACATCACTTTGTGGGAGCGATATCATTGGTTGCAATGGCTGCTGTAAGAATGAGAAATGTTACTAAAAATTATGGCATTCAAATGTAAAATAAGAAAAAACAAAAATTAAATTTACCTACCAATGTAAGTTGTGAAAATGGCATTGGTGTGGGCATGAAATATCCTGTTTGCTGGAGTGTCTGAACAACACGTGTATCTTCTCCAAGATTGCTTTTTCTTGACCGTCCACACCCTTTACTTGAACTAGATGCCGTCTGCAAGATGTTAGTACACTTTATAATTTCATTTTTTTTGGAAAAATAAAAGCAACTAAAAAGTGATTGCATTTTACCTTCGATTTCTTAGAATGTAACTCCAATGGGCCTTTGTTACGACATTTCTTTGGCGCGCCCTTCCTGTTCGAGCATTTCGGATCTTGTATACTTCTTTCACCCGTGTCAAGGGATGCTCTAGATTGGGATCCTAAATGCAAGCTTGGCAGGGATATGTTATTACTCTCACATATCGCATTCGTAGACTTTAACTCTTTTGATTGTGATCGAATCCAATCTACTATCGCACGGCATTGCTCCTCATCATCCGCCGCAATGTCTGCTAATGTAGCAAATTCTTTACACATTCTGTCATACCTCAACTATCCAGGAGTGGTTACCAACCCATCATAATTGACTGCAACCCTTGTATGGGCTCTACAAACATCTCTCCTCCATCTCCTCAATATGTACCTGTCTGGTAGTGATGTGACGCCGTTACGCATAAACACTGAAATGGCATGTTTGCACAGAATTCCCCGAAACTCAAATAGATGACAAGTGCAAATAATATCGCACTCTTCTGCACGAAACATCACCGAAAATTTTTTCTTTCTCACCTTTTCTTCGTAAATGACATCTTCCTCGACCACATACATCGTCCCCGAAATTCCATCAACTGCAGATATGACATCGCAGTAGACCTTCCCAGTAATCTCATCTTGAAATTCCCTGAACTTGGTGATGGTGTAAGTTGCTTGGAATTGCTTCTCCATTTCGTACTTCGTCGCACACGGCACCATCTGCGAAAAAGACTTGAAATCTGCCTGAAACTCCTTCTCGACCTTATTTCTCAATGCTCGTTCATATTGTTCTACGAACTGCTTCAATGAAGTCTTCGAATGCACATACCCATCAAAGAACGCATTTGTACCCTCGCTACGTTGCGTAGTTGACATCCCTGCCCAAAAAGTCGTTTTCAAATAACATGGCACCCATCGAGCCCTATTCTCATACAGCCCGGACAACCAATCATTATCATATAAGTTATAAGTATTAATCGTCACTCTCCAACCTTCCTCAAACTCTTCAACAAACTGTGAGTCATACACTAATCCGTGTAGACACGAAAAAATGGAGTTCTTATCCACGTGGTATCCAAACTTTTCAGGCAACTTCTTCAATATGTGCCACAAACACCATCTATGTCTCGTATTTGGGAACACTATCTCAATTGCATTTTGCATAGCCCTATCTTGATCGGTAATAATTCCATTAGGAGCTTGACCGTTCATACACAACAACCATGTTTTGAACAACCAAACAAAGGTATTTGTATCCTCATTTGATAGCAACCCACATCCAAGCAAAATTGATTGGCCGTGATGATTTACTCCAACGAACGGGGCAAAAGGCATGTCGTATTTATTAGTGAGGTAAGTAGTATCAAACGTCACGACATCCCCAAATTCTTTATATGCTTGCCTAGACCTATTATCTGCCCAGAAAAGATTCTTAAGCCTAGACTCGTCATCCAAATCCATACAAAAGAAAAACCCAGAGCAACGTGCTTGCATTTCTGAAAAGTATGATTGTATAGCCGCGGCATCGCCTTTACCTAGTCTTAATCTCCTCACATTTTCAACATAATTTCGACAATCCTTCTCAATGCAAGTCATATTCTCATACCCACCGACTTCAACTACTGCAGAGTTGTAACTCTTGTGTAATGGAATCCCAGCCATATCATTCACTTCTAGCTTCCGTTTTACATGTGCACTCAATTCTCGATTGCATCGATACAACCTAGACTTTGACGGACTTGTTTTATGATTATGTTCGAGGTCAACCGTGCAAATTTTCCATATTCCACGAATATCTACGGAAGCAGTTACCCTCGCTTTGCAACCTATCTGAATTGTAGGTTGTGGCTTCAAAGAAGCGAATCTGTTATTCCTTCGTCTTCCCTCACGACTACACGTCAATGTAACATATCGCACTAATCCGTCATCACCCTTTTTTGAATTCCTTCTCCTAACCGGGAAACCTACTTCGTACGCATATCTTTTGTAAAAGTCAAACAACTCTTTTTCATCATTGAACTGCATACCAACCTTCGGCACAATCACATCTCTTCCCAAATTTTCGGCTTCCGACGTTATTACATTATCCATACAGTTCTCATCATTTGTAGCTACAAATACTTCGTCATCAAAGACTTCCATTATTTCTTTTCCTACGTCAAAATGAATAGAAATATGTTCAATTACAACAAAAATTGGAACCAAGTTGCAAAACAATCTGATTCATATTTCATACGTACATCTCAAATCACAGATTCAATAAATCTTCTACCTTTCTCTTTATGTTGTTCGTCTTCACCGTTGAGAGATAGATTCATGTTGAACGGCAATGAATACGTGTATGTCACTGAGAGAAAGAGAGCGATCAGAAATTCTTTACAACATAGTCAGTAAAAAAACACTTTAGATTCTTCAGTCTCATTCTCATTTTTCACAAATGAGACTGAAGACCGCAACCGGAGAAACTTATGGAAAACGGGGGGTTGGGATTTCCACAAAATTACCTTGCGATTACAGGCTCCTCGCCCTCGTTTGCAATCGGACTGCTTCGGCGATTTGGGGGACCTGGCTGGAGAGTTTGACGGAGTGATCTGCAAGAGCTTCGTGCCGATTTCTGCTGGACGGGATTTCGTGGGGAGAGCTGGACGGGATTTCGTCGGCTGGAGGATTATTTGCTTGGCTGGAGGACGATTTGGGGGTGATTTTTGGGGAGAGCTAGGTTAGGTGGTTTGTTTGGAGGTCA
This sequence comes from Fraxinus excelsior, assembly GCA_019097785.1. NCBI lineage: Eukaryota > Viridiplantae > Streptophyta > Magnoliopsida > Lamiales > Oleaceae > Fraxinus > Fraxinus excelsior. The sequence goes on along the minus strand of CM032631.1, from coordinate 16,020,323 downwards.
GTCACGTGAAGGAATAACGGATAATGGGCCGGGTCGGGTAGGCTTGTGTTTCATTTCACGTGATTTTGTCCAAAACTCTCCAGCCATGTCAGCATTTTTGAAAGGATGTGAAAATTGCTGTGAAGCAATGCTGTACAACCAGCATTGTCCTTTTTAAATTTTTATCCTTGTCTTTCCAATTTTATACTTTCATTCGGTAAACACATGTCAACTAACCCCAAATCATTTGATAATTGAAAATCTACATCTACATGGCCAAATCGAAGCCGCCGACTGTCGAGTCCGACTTACCTCCTCCAACTGTCCATCGAAGTTATGAATAAATATGTCATTAGTTGTATTTATGTAGTGTTATTATAAATGTTAAAAAATTAATTATGGTATGAAACCAAACAGAACCGAGCACAAACGATTTCATAATTATATTTGAACCCGATGGTTTCATTTATTAAATACTCGAAAATTTTGGTTCAATTCTGAAAAGAATAAAATCGAACCAGGCCATGTCTAGCCCTACGTAAATGAGTGGTATGGCAGCAAGGCCTCAACGCAGGTCTGTTGTGCGGTTTCGATACCACATTAGTAATTTCAATTAGATACTCATTTTGAATGTTATCTTTCGCATTTTTCTTGAATATTGTGTCTGTCGCATTTTTCTTGAAAAGAGATTCTCATTATTTTAAATAAAACTTAATTTCCCAAGGTTCTCTCTCACGGAGAATATTGTAATTCTTTACTCTTCCTAACATTTTCATTTTCAGCAGCTTAATTGACAATTATAATAATGAGATCTCTATGTCCTATAAGCGTGAATTGATACATTTTTATAGCTAACAAATAGATTTCATAGATAAAAATCCCAAAAAATAAAATGAGTACTTAAGATAGTTAAAGTACAGTGATAGTGCTCTTCAAAAGATCGTAAGACGAGTAATCATATAATTCTATAAAAGATTCACATACATCTTAAAAGAGGTTCATGTACTTGGGAATGATTAGAAATAAAAAGAGGTCCCTTTAGTATGACTTTTGATTTTATTTTTACTCATGTAGAAGAGCTCTTGAAGAAAGTTATCTTAATATTTTTTGAAAACTAACTTTTAAAGGAATGTCCTATTCCGGAAGTGTTTTTAAAAGAAGAATTTCATAAAATTAGCCAAATATGTCCAAAAGTTATTTTTGGATCTCAAAAACTCATTTCAACTTTTCAAAAGTTATGCCAAACAAGTCCTTAATAAAGTTGTCACTCAGAGAAATAAAAGAAATTGAAAAATAAAAATCGTTGACAATGTGACTCAGAGACCTATATTAACAGTTGAGCGACTAAGACAACATTAATTAAACTAGATATTTTAGCTATTATGATATTTGAATACAAAAACTCAATGCCTCAAAAGTAGAATTTTAATTCATTTTTTACTTAATTATAAAGTAAGTGATCCCAAAGGTCAATTTGAACTTAATAGTAGCCATGAAGCAAAATCTTGAGAAAGTAAAAATATAAAAATCCTTTTTTGTTTTTTTGTTTTTTTGTTTTTGCAAAGAAGTTACCCCCAATTGTTTGAAGAAAAGAGAGCAAAAGTCTCATTCGAATGACATAAATTGTTCACCATAGATGTAAGTTCTCCCTTGACATTTCGATTGATTATTAAAGTTCCAACTAAAAAAAGTCATCATTATTAAAAGGAATACTTAAATTCTAATATTTTGATTATTGTTTTCATGTTTGCGAAATGTTGATTTTATCTTTAAAAAGAGGTTAGGGCATCAAACATGATATAATTTATACCAGGGGCGGACCCAGGAAGGAAGTTCAATGGGGCGAAACCAAAAAACTTTGAAAAAAATCTGGAAACCTAAAAAACCTTGACAAAAAAAATTAAAAAAATCTAAAAATTTGAAGAAAAATCCGGAAATATGAAAATGGAATAGGGGTGGCGGCCCCCACTGAGCCTCATGTAGGTCTGCCACTGATTTATACTTCGATTTAATGAAAAACACATATACGGTAGTTTTCAAACAAACGGTCTCTGTGTACCAAAAAATAAAATAAAAAAATAAAAATTACATAGGAAGTATTCAGAATTCACACAAATAGGTGGGCCCCTTTTTTGACAATATTTAATTCACATGAGACCCACCCCCTGTGAGTATCTGTATGAATTTTTCTGTATAAGCAGAAAAAATCGATTTTGAATAATAAAATGTTTGTACTCAACGAATTACATATTTACTCTGTTTGTATGGAAAAAGAAATATATTTTACATCCTAGTGATATTTTAATGCCAGATACCAATTTTTATTTTTATTTTTAAAACTTGTATGCAAGTTCCTTGCATTAATAGTTTATTGGGTGTTTTGTTTTGAGCCGCTATAAGTTTTCCTATTATAATTGGGAATAAGGCCAAAATTCTATTCGATTATAACATATTAACCATTAAATAAAGAACTGGTCAACTAACCGAAAAATCGATCGATTAACCGACGTACTGAAACCGATCACGATTTTACTAATTTGACCCTTTCCAAAAATGTTAAAGCTAAACTGAAATGAGAAGATTCCATGAACAATGTTACTTGAAAAACGTGTCCACTACCTATTTCTTCACTCCTCCAATTGATACACCTTTTGACGTGGGATTGACGAACTTCCAATAAAGTCAATATTTTATCCATATAATATTAACAAATGTTTTTGATGTTGGAAAAAATATTTAATCGGTTAAGTGGGCCTACCTAATTAATTGTATATAAAAGAATATTTTAAAGTTAACTTCAAAATTAAAGTGATCTAATAAAAAATTAAGTAATTGGCTTTTGATGGCTAAATAAAGTATGTGCCGAATTATATGTGTAGAGACTGGATCCATTATGGTTGTATTTGACGATGAGCCAAATACATATGAAAACTACGTATAGAATTATGATTTCCAATTTATATGCGATTCTCATTCTTTGTGTAATCTCGTCAATACAAGAATACAACAACAATCATATTGAAAAGGAAGATCCAAAATCCACAATAAAAAACAAGGATTGAAGAATTCAAGAATCAAATTGCAAAATAAGACAATCAAGATGTGGAGCAGGAAGCCAAAATCAAGATCAATAACTCAAGAATCAAAATGGTTAATATTCAAGATTCAAAATCAGGAATCAATATCGAGTATTAAAGAAATATTCCCAATGAATTAAGGTATCTTGGTGATTTAACATGGAGGATCTTGACAATTAAGTAATTAAGTTTTCAATTTTACGAGGTTTAAAGTTTCATGAAATTCTAACAAGTGGTATCAGAGCCAATTCCATGTTAAACCATTGAGAATAAAGAAGATTTTTAGAATTGTAATTCATACTCTGGATTTTGGATGAGAATTTCAAACCCAAAATTTCAGATTTTTAGATTTTTGGGAATTTTTCGAACCTACAGTATGACCGCAGCTCTACGTTTCAGCATCATGGGCTGATTTCATTTAAAGCAACCATTAAGGGTTATAAATTTTAAAGATTTCACTATTAGGTCAATTTTCGAAACGAGAAATGTTCGATTCTTTGAGGATGTAAAGTTTGCGTGGGGGAAATAATGTTTTAATGTTAATGATTTTGTCTTTATTTTTTTATTTTTTTTTTGTAATTGACAATGATCAGGATCATGGACCAATTTTTGTCCTGATTTTGTTCAAGAAGTAATTTTGGATCAAGATAATATTACAAATTCTCTATACACAATTAAAAGATTGTTCCTGAAAAACAATCTCAACAACCTTGAGAACAAATGTCATTAAGGAAATTCACTAAAGAAATGAGAGAGACAATTCCGAATGACTTTATTTTATTTCTTCAAAGAAAATAAGGATGACATTGGATTGATAAAAGAAGATCTGATCAATTAACTTTCAACAATTCATGCAAATGAATAATTCCCAAGAGTGAATTGATACCATGAATAAAGAGATAAAGTCCATAAAAGACAATAATATTTGGGAACTCATCACATTGCCTGAAGGTGCGAAATCTATTGGTTGTAAATGGATATTTAAAACAAAGAGGAATTCGTAGGGTAATGTGAAAAGATATAAGACTCTTTTTGTTATAAATAGCTTTACTCAAAAGAAAGGTATTGACTTTAAATAAACTCTCTCCGGTTTCTATGAAAAACTCTTTTAAGACTATTATGACACTTATGACATATTTTGATCTTGAGCTACATCAAATGGTTTACAAATTAAGTAAATCCATTTATGAGCTTAAGAAGGCTTCCTTTTAATGGTATCACAAATTTCATCAAATGATATTCTCTTTAGGTTTTGAGATAAAATTAGTTGATGATTGTGTATATCACTAGTTCAATAGGAATAAACATAATTTTCTAGTTTGTATGTGGATAACATATTGTTTGCCTGCAATGATATATGCTTATTGCACGAAAATCAAAAGATTCTTGTCATAAAAATTTGAAATGAAAGATTTTGGTAGTGCCTTTTTGTGTTAGGAATACAAATACACCGAGATAGTTCTCGGGGTATTTTTATATTATCATAAAAGAGTTATATTGATAAAGTTCTTAAAAGATTTGGGATGCATGAATGCAAATCAAGTAATACCCTTATTGCTAAGGGAGCCAACTTTAGTCTCAATCAATACCTTAAGGATAAATTTAAAGAAAATGAAATACAAAAAAATCACCGTGCTTCGACAGTTGTAAGTTTAATGTATGCTTGTGTTTGCACACATTCGGATTAGCATTCACTGTTGGAATGCTGAACATATATTTAAGTAACTCTGGGATGGATATTTGGAGAGCAGCTAATCGATTTTTCGATATTTATAGAAAACTAAAGATTACATGGTTACATACAGAAAATCAGACCAATTGGAGAGCATTGAATATTCTGATTCTGATCATAGAATATGACTGCAGAATTTAGTCACTAGGCTGCACATTTTGAATAGAACTGAAAGATTACTTAACTTATTCTGTAACAATAGCAGTCTTGTATTCCAACAGGAGCTTGACGATGTCAAACTTTATAGACGTCAAGTTTCTAGTGATTAAGGAAAGAATTTAGAGTGATCATATTTCTATAAAGCATATTAGGACAAACTTCATAATTATGGATCTATTTACTAAATTGTTGTCATCCAAGGTCTTTCATGAGCATAATGCTCATAATGGTGTTGCATTTTTTTTGGGAGTTTGTGTCCGGATGTTGTCTGTTTTAGACACATATTCTTATCCATAGATATTCAGTTTAATTCAGAAACAAAGTATTCAATTAAGCTTTCACTCTCATTCAAGTTTTTGGTTTGATCTCATTTAATAATAAGGTTGCACCATTTGGAAATATATATATGTTTAGATCACATTACATGTAATTTTCATGCTACACATCCACACTTGATCCATGTCATTTGATTGTATTGATATACGTGACCATTGATGAATTTAGTTATGATACTTGTAACAAAGACCACTTTGATCATATATTAACATATATGATGGACGAGATTGTTCGCACGTGCCTTTGATTATTATAGAAAAGTATTGAGTCCATAAGGTTATACACATTTGTAAACTAACATATATGACCCAAGCGAGAGATTGTTGAAAAAAATATTTCATATGCCATGTGGACTGACATATGTAATTAATTGTGCATAAAGACTATCTTAAAGTTGAGTCTAAAATTAAGCGATCTAATAAAAAATCAAGTTATTGGGTTTTGAGCATCTAAATAAAATGTGAGCCAGATTATATGTATAAAGACTGGATCCATTAAGGTTGTATTTGACGATGTACCAAATATATATGTAAAGTATATATAAGGTTATAGTCCATAATTCATATGCGATTCTCATCCTTTGTGTCATCCCATCTACACAAGAATATAAGATAAAACATATTGAAGAGGAAGATCTAAAACCTATAATAATAATAATAATAATAATAATAATAATAATAATAATAATAATAATAAAGGATTGAAGAATTCAAGAATCCATAATCAAGAATAAAATTGAGGAACAAGACAATTAAGATTATGATGCAAAAAGCCAAATCAAGATCAAGAACTTGAGAATCAAAAGAATCAATATTCAAAATTTAAAATCTGAAATCAAGATCCAATATTTAAAAAATATTCCTAATGAATTAATGTATGTTCTGTACATGGGCAGAGCCAAGAATTAATGCTATGGGAGGCAAATATTTTTTTTTGCAAGTCAATGTATGAATAAAATTTATATATAACAAAAAAAATCGTAACATAAAGTTACATATTACAGTTGTACCCGACAATATTTTATATCATAAAGTTCATCTATAATAGAATCTGAATTTATATTCATATTAATTTTTCATTCAATGTTTAGTGTTAAACAATCAATAAGAAAATCATCATCCATTTCGTTACGGGTTTCCATCTTCACATGTTTCATTGCTAAAATGCTCGATCTACAGTTGCCGTTTAAATAGGTAGTGTCAGTACTAAACAAATCAATTTAGTCAAAATGACATAACTCTTTGATCTTCTACTTGCAACAAATTCCCGACATAAATTAGAAAGTTTAGGTACTTGAAATTGAGGTTAAAAAATCACATCATTATGATAATATTACAACTCAACTTTCACATAACAAATATCTTGTTGTGTAAAATTATCCGGATAAAATTTCTTTGCAAGCTTGCAAATATTATCCATGTTAAATGATTCAAAAGAATTTTTTAATCCAAAGGCGTTCTGGGATAAATAAGTTCTAATGATGTCTCATTAAATCTTGTATCTAACTCCATCATCTGAAAATCTATAGCTGCATTGAAAATATCAAAGTGTTAATGAAGTTCAATGGTAGGATACAACCATGAAAACGACCATCCATGTACGAACCATCAAAGTAAGCTATACGTATATCATTTTTTGAGCAAAAAGAATTCACCTCTTTAAAAAATTCTTCTCAGCCATCTTCTCCTAATGCTAGAAGGATATTTTTTATGATATGGACAAATCTCATAGTAGTTAAGATGTCTTGAGTTTCCTTCTAAAGGGCTAGACAAAGTACATCCGTAATTGCAAATATTCTACATATTATATGCAAGATAAATATAAATATAAATGTTGTCATTTTTTGTATACACCATCAATTTCGAACGTAGATCTTATATTTAGAGAATGATCACTAAGATACTCAAACACCTTACAACTTGAAACATACATATCAATCAAACTCTTTATAGAGCTGTAATGAAAATACCAACGAATTACCTTCAGTTCATTGCAAATTACCAATCTGTTGACATATAGTTGACTTCTCGTTTTGATTATCACAAACAAAATATGTTTATTACTAACAAATTGATTTCAAGCATCCATAGGGATTATCACACATAAATAAAACCGATGACACGAAAGTTCAAGGTCAAGTATATTTGTATACGATGATCATTCAATTAAAGAACGTTATGACAAAACCCGCGAAAAGGATATCTCAACGAAAATCGAGACAAAAGTCGAAGTACCGTCAAGAAGCGCATGTCTAGATATTCAAAACAAAGTACTTAGACTTATCACAATCATATATAAAGGTAAAACATTTCAATACTTGGCGAGGAATCATGACAGCTCAAATTTTTTGAATTGACGATAAAAAAATCACGACAAAATGTTTTTACTCGAAACATGTATTTTCAAAGGTAAAAATCGAAACATGTATAATAAAAAATAACAAATACCTTGAAAAACATTTTGAAACGTCCCTCGAATACCTACATTTGACAAAAATTAAAAACAAGGACGTTTCGAGCCAAATTTGGCGTACCAGACATTAGGTATGACAAATTTTGGCTCTAACGGTGATTTTTCTAACGTTCCATTTTCTAACAAAAAAGAACGGATATTTGACCGTCTGATATTTACCGGATGTCCGGTAAGGTGCGTCCGATAAGACATATTTTTTGACTGTTTGAGTGCTATAAATACATCACTATTCATCCACTAGAACTAACTATTATTGAGCATTAAAGTGAGGCTTTTATTGACCCCAACTACTTTATTTTCCATCTTTAAGAAGATCAAAAACTTTAAATTCTTGAAAAACTTTTGAGTGATTAATTTTGTGAAAATCTTTAGTTCTTCAAGAAGTTTTTCATAGCAACATTTTGAGCTAAACTCATTGCCATCTATTAAAGTGTTTGTCTCTTCTCTTCTTACTATCAATCTTGATTCTATCATTCGATAAGAATCACTTGCAAAATTCATTTTAAATTGTGGGTCATGTTGAGGTCTCGGAAAGCTCAACATTGTAAAAGGATCAGTGTTCATTGGTTGTAAGTCACTGGAAGCGTTGTAAAGGGTTGGATTGCATCACAAGTCAATCAACATAGTGAAAAAGACATTGTTCGTGACGGAGAGCTTGGTAACGGGGGACATAGATCATTGTATTGGATCGAACCTCCATATTACATCGTTTGCACTCTCTAACTCTTTTACTTAATTTCTTTTACTTTGTATAAGCTTATTTCGATTATCTACGTGCCTTTTTGTGTTTGGTTTGTTTCATTATCATTTGTGTGATAATTAGATTAAAATATTGTGTAGTTAACAAAAAAGTTTTAAAAACCAATTCACTCCCTCTTGATCAGCCAATCTTGGGCTTTCACAATCTAATTAGCCCCTCCCGACTCTCATTCTTCAATTTCTAACAAATGTTCAATTTCTTTTCTTTGGACACTTTTCAACTCATTGATGTGCTTAAGAGATGGTGTAATCATATTAATAACATTTTCCAAATGAGAAAAAAATGAATTAATATCTGAGACATCCTAGCTGCAGAAACCAATGTGAGTGGTAAATTGTTGACAAAACAATGGACATAGCATGCATATGGACAATCTCTAATAAAATAATGTCTGTAGCTCATTCCAAGAAGCACACATATTATTAGCACCATCATACCCTTGGCCTCTCATGTTTTGCACTTGAATGTTGAAATTGACAAGACCATTAGAAATCTGGATCTTAAGATTTAATGAGATAGTGTCATTAACACTTTTGATTGCAAAAAAACGTTATGTCAAAATTCCATTACTACTTACAAACCTCAAGATAATGACATTTGTTCTCAAGAAGATTCATCTCATGTTTCATCAACAACAATGCTAAACTTTGCATCTGTAACTTTATCACGAATTCTTTGTCGTACTCTATTGAACATAATGTTTAAAATCTCTTTTTGAATATATGGGGATGTCCATGTTACATTTTTGGGAGCATTACTCAACACAACTTTTCCTACTTATGTATTCATTTTTCCAAATGCATCCTCAATTTCAATAAAATTCTCACGACTCAATGAAGTTGGATATTCGTCATGACCTCTAAAGGAACAATCTTGAAGTGTTAACCACTGAACACTCATAATAGTGGTCTTTAATCGTTTTTTTGTTTTTCCTCACTTGATAAAGAATGCATTACCTTGTCAATATGTTGAGTTGATTTCATTAGATCTTCGGCTCTTCTCTTACAGCCATTATGATACGATGAAGATGTTGTACCAATATGAATAAGAAATGCACATTTACTTTATTGGTTAACCCTCTTCCAACTATCAAATCCAATAGTAACCAACGATGAAATATAAGGTGTACTATCATTGAGAAAAATGAAGCAATAAAAAAATATGTTTTATGTGTTGACGATGAATATTCCAACCAATGAAACTGATGGTACCAACGCTCCTGAAATCTAAATTTATGCTTTCTACGTTTCTTGCTCTGGTACTCTAAAAGTCTTGGTTCATGAGGTCTAGCATTTAAATAGGCCAGCCTAATCTGATCGCGTTCATTAAATGAATGTTCACATATTTGCTATTTTTTTTTCTTGGGTTTCTGTTCAATAAAATCTAATGGTTCAAAATTAAGATTGGAAGATGAAGGCCGTTCAACTTCAGGAGATGAAATTGGAGGAGTTGGCACCGTATAAACTAGAGTATCCTAAGATTTGTTGCTCTTTAAAAAGAAAGATAACAATGTTCTTTCTTTCTTGAAAGAAGTTCGATATTTTTTCATATTAAATCTAAAAGTATAAAAATCAAAATACTTCAATATCCCATAAATATAAATTGATAAACCATAAACATAAATTGATAACCATAAACCATCAAGCACAATTGTACAATATATAGCTTTTTTTAATTACTAGTAGATAGCTTTTTTCCTGGGAGTTCAATAAAATTTGATGGTTCCAAATTAAGATTAGAAGATGAAGGGTGTTCAACTTCAGGAGATGAAATTGGAAGAGTTGGCGCCGTAGGAATTGGAGTACCCCTGAGATTTGTAGCTATTTAGAAAAATAGATAACAAGATTCTTCCTTATTTTGAAAGAAGGTTGATCTTCTTCCACATTAAATCTAAAAGCATAAAAATCAAAATACTCCAATATCCCATAAACATAAATTGATAAATCATAAAAATAAATTGATAACCATAAACCATCAAGCACAATTGCACATTGAAAGAAGATCGATCTTCTTCCACATTAAATCTAAAAGCATAAAAATCAAAATACTCCAATATCCCATAAACATAAATTGATAAATCATAAAAATAAATTGATAACCATAAACCATCAAGCACAATTGCACAGTATATATCTTTGTTTAATTACCAGTAGATACCTTCCAAAGTTAGCCTTGTTTAATTGTACAATGAAAGGCAAAGCTAACATTTCTGAGAAGCCCTCTGTCCATGGTTTGCTTTGCACAAAATTTCCCAAAATAATTACATGTGATGCTTTGCACAATTATTCGTAAGTTAAGATATTTACAATTTGCTATTTACATTTTTCAAACTGCTATAAAATGTGAATTTTCATCCAAAAAGAACCTCATCAACTAGTTTGTTTTCTTTGTTACTAAACATGAAAATATTACAATTTACAATAGGTGCGGTTGGCGGTAGGTGGTCGGAAGTCAACGACTCTATGGCTGTGTGAAAAGATTTGAGAAAATTACATAAATCCCGGGATTTAAGATTTAATTATCAAAAACCAGGTGATTGAGAAATTTATACAAAAATCAGGTGATTCAGACTCGACCCCCAATTCATCTCTCTCTCTCTCTCCCCACTCTCTTCTCATTGTACCCTCATTATCGCCGCCCGCAGCCCTCACCCCACTACCGGTGAAGATGCTGGATAAAAAAAAGAGGTGATAGTTCCGATTTTGAGAGCATCTGGTGGAAAAGATAGGTACAACAAAGTTCTCACCTCGAAGGGGCTAAGGGACCGAAGCGTGAGACTCCATGTGAACATGACGATTCAATTTTTATAGGATCACCTTGGCTACGATCAGCCAAGCAAGGTGGTGGAGTGGCTGCTTCCAGCTCTATTGAGAAGTTCCCTTCCATTAGGGCTACATTCCCAGATATTCCTAAGCAACTTAGCGATGAGAATAGGTCTAGCTCCGGTGGTAATGAACAACATGGTCTTGATTCAGATGAATTAGACGTGGATGGCGATGGCGGCTGTAATCCTCAAGAGATGGCATTGATGTTATCCCAATCTGGCTTCGGCAAAGGTTCCGAGCTATCCCTTTCTAGATCTAAAAATCGGATCAAAGCTCAAGAGAGTGCAATGGAAAGAGTTGTAGAGAAAAAGAAGGAGAACGAGTCTCCTCATGTTGAACACTTGAACCCTCTTTCCCATACCACTTCTTTCACTAAACTCCTTAGTGTTGGCATGAATAATGTCAATAATACTACCAATCAAAATGCAAGTAAAGGAGGCGGGAATTTATGTGTTGGGATGGAAAGGAAACCAGTAGTGGTAGAGGTGATTACATTTGTGGTGGTGGGGAAAAATTGGTGTTGAAGGTGGAGTTAGTTTAGGACTTGGTGGTTGAGATTATGGTAGTGTTGGCAGTAGTGGTGCTATTGGTGACGATTAGGTGAGGTAGCACGACATTTTGGTGTCGGTGGTGCATCTGTGGGTGGTCTGAATCTGCACTTGTGTCCATCTACATTTGGTGGTGGTGTTTATGGTGCGATGATGATGGTGGTGCGGTGATTGGTGTTTGTTGAATATATTGGTGGAAGTGATGATGGTAATGATTGTTGTTATGAATTTAAGGTGAACGTAATATATGAACTCGTGGATTTTTGTTGAAGGTGATAGTGGTGGTGCAAAGAAGTGTTTTAGTTAAACATTAGTTCTGAATTCATTGTCATGAATTTGAGTTGGAGAAGGTAGTGGTGGTGCATTTGAGGTGATGGAGGTGATGACTGGTGGTGGATTGTGGTGCTTGTTTGTTGTGATCATTTGTGATCAAATATGTGTGTACTGTGACTGGTTGTGACCAACTTTATGTTAATTGTGATCGATTGTGACTTGATCATATATGGTCACAATTAAGATTCAACTGGTCACAGACCGTCACACTGAACACAAATTTGGTCACATTGAATACAAACTTGGTCACAATTAGTCATAGACAGTCACACTGTATAAATTTTTTTTTCGGTAACTTTTTAGGAGGTGGGGATGGGGTGGTGGTAGGTGGATTCATGGAGTGGGGTGTGATTTCTAATTTTTAAGTTTCTGGGAATTTTTAAGTTGTCGGAACAGTCGTCAAAGAGGCCGTCGGAATAGTCATTGGAGTAGTCGTCGAAGTAGATGGCTGCTTCCGATGGAGAGAAGGGGTAGGGAGAGGATAGAGAGTAGGGAGAAAGAGAATGATTTGGATTTGAAATTTAATAGATTGAGGTAATTGTATTATATTATAATTAAAAATATTTAATAAATTGATTTAACACCTGATTTTTAAAAAGATTTTTGGAGTTTTTTATTTTTGAAATGTAATTCTTATATATATGATTTATGTATTGTTCCCAAAATATTTTGGGAATTATTTCAATTTGGTCTTCAAATGACTTGAAGTTAGAAGACAATGGTATTGATTAAAATTAAATAAGTTTATTTTAAAAATGGGGCCTAAAGTTAAAAAAAAAAAAAAAAAAAGTGGGCCAAAGATTAAAACAAAAATATTGGTTGGGGAATTGAGGTGGGCTAGCCCATTGAGATTAATTGTTGGTGGGCCATATGTTACAATTAAAACTATTTTTCAACTATTTTTATCATTTTTATTGTATCTTGGGCAACAGTGGGCTATAGCCAAGTGCAACCCACTACCAAATCTACCCCTTGTTCCGCACTTTATAATTTTCTTGGTAATTTGACATGCATGATATTAACAATTAAGTAATTAAGTTTTCAATTTCATGAGTTTTAAAGTTTCATTAAATTCTAACATTTGAAACCTAACCCGAACATTGAACTAGAGAATGTAAAGGGTCAATGATCAAAATGTTCAATTTAGATCGAACTGATATCAGACCAGAGGTAAATAAATAAATAAGTATTTATAAACAATTTTATTTTATTTAAAAAAAATATATATAATGAAATTTTCATACCTCCAATTCAAAATAAATACAAATATGTCAAATATATACTTTATAATATAAAAACTATTATTTTGTAATTTGTTGGATCACTTAAAAATTCATTCCAATTTTACTGAATAATTTGTAAGATTAAAAAAAAAAATGATTCGGCAATGTGAAGAAATTGAGTAACTTAAATTTATAATCACGCATGACGCACCATCTATGTCATAAGTATTAAGTAAAAAATTAATAAATGTTAATATTATATAAATATAATATTGGCTTTGTTGGAAGTCTGCCAATTCCACATATAAATTGGAGATACATATAAAAGTGGTCGATGTTGGGAGAATTGGAATAGTGTACTGGATACGTGTTTCAAGTAACATTGTTCATGGAATCTTTTCATTTTAAATTTAATAATTTGTAAGATTAAAAAAATGAAAAGTAATCCGACATTGGGAAGAAATTTAATAACTTAATTTATAATCATGCTTGATGCACCATCCGTGTCGTAAGTACTAAGTAAAAATTCAATAAATGTTAATATTATATGAATATAATTTGGAACTGGCCAAATTGGTAAAATCGTGATCGGTTTCTGATTTGCCGGTTAATCAACTCGGTTAATTGATCGGTTCATTATTTAATGGTTAATATGTTATAATCGGACCGAATTTTGGTCCAATTCTCGATTTTTTTGGTTGAATCGATTGGTTCGATCCGATTTTAACAACACTGACGAAGACCTTAAATTGCATCTTTCGAACCTTTTTTCACAATATAAAATTGACAAATGGTAAGAAAGATTAGACGTCACTACCCACAAATCAAAAGCGAAATTGGTTTACTCATTGATTTGATCCGACCTATGTATCTTCCAAACTAACAAAGTGATTAATCTTGTACCAACATCATTATTTAATCTACTACCTAACATAGATGTCCACTCAAATAGGGGATTGAATTGAACTGGTTTATCGATAAAAATTATAGGTTTCATAAAATGTGTGGTTGATAATGAGAAAAAACAAGTTTTCGAAAATGAGACTCCAAACTGGACTAATGATTGGGGTCTCCACCAAGTTTAGTGCTTCTCATCAACATGATCATGGATCTTTCCAATTGTTAATAGTTTATGTCTTTGTGTTTCTAGAAACCAATTATTTTGCGTTAAAATTTTATTTTGAAATCATTCTAAATATTATGACTGTGTTGGTAGAGATTAAAATCGGATTAAAATTGAAAAATTAGTCGTTATTGTTGACTTTTATTAGACGAGTGGTACCCAATAATGACTATATTTTCAATTTTAATCTCTACTGAACACGCCCTATATTATAATCAGCATCCACAAATAGAATAAAATAAGCGGGAAAATAGAGGGTATCGATCACATGTTTATTAACAATAACACTTGGCAACTTGATCCAATTGAATTATAACCTAAATTCAGCTTTTGATATTATCCTATAATTAAGAAATGGTCGAATAAAAGTCTTCGAGGTGGAAGTGGTGGGGTGGAGATGGAGATTGACTATGGTGTGTTGTAAATTTGAAGTCATGTCGTGGTGTACGTTGTGAAACATTTATATGTAGCGGCGATTTTGAGATAGTGCTAAACGATGGTGGCGTTGGGTGAGGTGTGGCGAAGATAAAATGATTTTGTGATTAGTTTAATTGGGTATCTTATGACAAATAAATAATTTCTTGACATATTAAAAAATGTGGATTTTCCGATTAAATATGTACCGTGATCACAATTCTGTGTTATGACTTTTTTGTGTTATTTGATAATATTAACTTTTTTTCTTATTAAAAAAAAAATTGTGTTTTTTTTGTGATCTGACATGATTTGATTAATATACTCCAAAATTTTCTCACTAGTTCACAAATTATTTGAACTAAACAGATTTTTGAAAATTTCGTAAAGTTTTTTGAGCTTTGAAAGTGTCATTGACAAAGTAACGTTAGTGATGTACATATATTTCCTCATATTTTATATGATTCACGATTTTCATGTCAACTTTTCATCACGCATTTAATCAACTTATTTACTAAGTATTCTTTTTTACAACTAAATCAACCTTTGCTATAAACTGTTTAAAGGGAAACACTACATAGCTAAGGTTTTTACTTTACACCATTTCAAAAATACAAAAATAAGTTTCAAATTATCAAAAATCAGTTTTTAAATTTTTTATTTATGAAATAATAATTATTAAATCACAATTTATTATTACATATTAATACTAATATACCATAATTACCCCCGCACCCACCCCTAACCCAACCCCCCGTCAACCCTCACCTCACCTCACCTCCACACCCCCACTACCGCCTGAAGAAACATCACCGCTACCGTTCCGGTCACAAATGATCTTCGACAACTGTTCCAACGACTACTCCGATTCCGACTAATATATTAATGTCACGATTTTGCATTTGGTTACAATTCAAAAAAATTATGTCACATTTTTTTTTATTTATAAATTATTTCGTTTAAGTTCATAAAATTTGAAATTTTAAAATCATAATTTGTTCATCAGGTCCACACATTTAATAAGTCACACAATTTATTTTTATGGTCCCACAAAACATTAAATTATAGGTCACAGATTACTTTTATTGGTCACACCAACCAATTCATTTGCACCACAAGTACCACAAACAAAACCATTTTCATAAAAACAATAAACAAAAAAAAAAAAAAAAAAAAAAAACAACCACCACCGTCGTCTAACGTCAACACCAACCCGTCAACATCAACACCAACACACCACCCAAACACCAATGTCACCACCGCCACCACAAAAAAAAAAAAAAAAACCCAAAACACCACCACCACACCACCACCGAACCACCCCATGCTTGTGTTTGCACACATTCGGATTAGCATTCACTGTTGGAATGCTGAACATATATTTAAGTAACTCTGGGATGGATATTTGGAGAGCAGCTAATCGATTTTTCGATATTTATAGAAAACTAAAGATTACATGGTTACATACAGAAAATCAGACCAATTGGAGAGCATTGAATATTCTGATTCTGATCATAGAATATGACTGCAGAATTTAGTCACTAGGCTGCACATTTTGAATAGAACTGAAAGATTACTTAACTTATTCTGTAACAATAGCAGTCTTGTATTCCAACAGGAGCTTGACGATGTCAAACTTTATAGACGTCAAGTTTCTAGTGATTAAGGAAAGAATTTAGAGTGATCATATTTCTATAAAGGATATTAGGACAAACTTCATAATTATGGATCTATTTACTAAATTGTTGTCATCCAAGGTCTTTCATGAGCATAATGCTCATAATGGTGTTGCATTTTTTTTGGGAGTTTGTGTCCGGATGTTGTCTGTTTTAGACACATATTCTTATCCATAGATATTCAGTTTAATTCAGAAACAAAGTATTCAATTAAGCTTTCACTCTCATTCAAGTTTTTGGTTTGATCTCATTTAATAATAAGGTTGCAACATTTGGAAATATATATATGTTTAGATCACATTACATGTAATTTTCATGCTACACATCCACACTTGATCCATGTCATTTGATTGTATTGATATACGTGATCATTGATGAATTTAGTTATGATACTTGTAACAAAGACCACTTTGATCATATATTAACATATATGATGGACGAGATTGTTCGCACGTGCCTTTGATTATTATAGAAAAGTATTGAGTCCATAAGGTTATACACATTTGTAAACTAACATATATGACCCAAGCGAGAGATTGTTGAAAAAAATATTTCATATGCCATGTGGACTGACATATGTAATTAATTGTGCATAAAGACTATCTTAAAGTTGAGTCTAAAATTAAGCGATCTAATAAAAAATCAAGTTATTGGGTTTTGAGCATCTAAATAAAATGTGAGCCAGATTATATGTATAAAGACCGGATCCATTAGGGTTGTATTTGACGATGTACCAAATATATATGTAAAGTATATATAAGGTTATAGTCCATAATTCATATGCGATTCTCATCCTTTGTGTCATCCCATCTACACAAGAATATAAGATAAAACATATTGAAAAGAAAGATCTAAAACCTATAATAATAATAATAATAAAGGATTGAAGAATTCAAGAATCCATAATCAAGAATAAAATTGAGGAACAAGACAATTAAGATTATGATGCAAAAAGCCAAATCAAGATCAAGAACTTGAGAATCAAAAGAATCAATATTCAAAATTTAAAATCTGAAATCAAGATCCAATATTTAAAAAATATTCCTAATGAATTAATGTATGTTCTGTACATGGGCAGAGCCAAGAATTAATGCTATGGGGGGCAAATATTTTTTTTTGCAAGTCAATGTATGAATAAAATTTATATATAACAAAAAAAATCGTAACATAAAGTTACATATTACAGTTGTACCCGACAATATTTTATATCATAAAGTTCATCTATAATAGAATCTAAATTTATATTCATATTAATTTTTCATTCAATGTTTAGTGTTAAACAATCAATAAGAAAATCATCATCCATTTCGTTACAGGTTTCCATCTTCACATGTTTCATTGCTAAAATGCTCGATCTACAGTTGCCGTTTAAATAGGTAGTGTCAGTACTAAACAAATCAATTTAGTCAAAATGACATAACTCTTTGATCTTCTACTTGCAACAAATTCCCGACATAAATTAGAAAGTTTAGGTACTTGAAATTGAGGTTAAAAAATCACATCATTATGATAATATTACAACTCAACTTTCACATAACAAATATCTTGTTGTGTAAAATTATCCGGATAAAATTTCTTTGCAAGCTTGCAAATATTATCCATGTTAAATGATTCAAAAGAATTTTTTAATCCAAAGGCGTTCTGGGATAAATAAGTTCTAATGATGTCTCATTAAATCTTGTATCTAACTCCATCATCTGAAAATCTATAGCTGCATTGAAAATATCAAAGTGTTAATGAAGTTCAATGGTAGGATACAACCATGAAAACGACCATCCATGTACGAACCATCAAAGTAAGCTATACGTATATCATTTTCTGAGCAAAAAGAATTCACCTCTTTAAAAAATTCTTCTCAGCCATCTTCTCCTAATGCTTGAAGGATATTTTTTATGATATGGACAAATCTCATAGTAGTTAAGATGTCTTGAGTTTCCTTCTAAAGGGCTAGACAAAGTACATCCGTAATTGCAAATATTCTACATATTATATGCAAGATATATATAAATATAAATGTTGTCATTTTTTGTATACACCATCAATTTCGGACGTAGATCTTATATTTAGAGAATGATCACTAAGATACTC
Organism: Fraxinus excelsior; assembly: GCA_019097785.1. NCBI lineage: Eukaryota > Viridiplantae > Streptophyta > Magnoliopsida > Lamiales > Oleaceae > Fraxinus > Fraxinus excelsior. Next base: position 16,001,578 of record CM032631.1, on the reverse strand, counting down.
AAACACCTTACAATTTGAAACATACATATCAATCAAACTCTTTATAGAGCTGTAATGAGAATACCAACGAATTACCTTCAGTTCATTGCAAATTACCAATCTGTTGACATATGGTTAACTTCTCGTTTGGATTATCACAAACAAAATATGTTTATTACTAACAAATTGATTTCAAGCGTCCATAGGGATTATCACACATAAATAAAACCGATGACACGAAAGTTCAAGGTCAAGTATATTTGTATACGATGATCATTCAATTAAAGAACGTTATGACAAAACCCGCGAAAAGGATATCTCAACGAAAATCGAGACAAAAGTCGAAGTACCGTCAAGAAGCGCATGTCTAGATATTCAAAACAAAGTACTTAGACTTATCACAATCATATATAAAGGTAAAACATTTCAATACTTGGCGAGGAATCATGACAGCTCAAATTTTTTGAATTGACGATAAAAAAATCACGACAAAATGTTTTTACTCGAAAAATGTATTTTCAAAGGTAAAAATCGAAACATGTATAATAAAAAATAACAAATACCTTGAAAAACATTTTGAAACGTCCCTCGAATACCTACATATGACAAAAATTAAAAACAAGGACGTTTCGAGCCAAATATGGCGTACCAGACATTAGGTATGACAAATTTTGGCTCTAACGGTGATTTTTCTAACGTTCCATTTTCTAACAAAAAAGAACGGATATTTGACCGTCTGATATTTACCGGACGTCCGATAAGGTGCGTCCGATAAGACATATTTTTTGACCGTTTGAGTGCTATAAATACATCACTATTCATCCACTAGAACTAACTATTATTGAGCATTAAAGTGAGGCTTTTATTGACCCCAACTACTTTATTTTCCATCTTTAAGAAGATCAAAAACTTTAAATTCTTGAAAAACTTTTGAGTGATTAATTTTGTGAAAATCTTTAGTTCTTCAAGAAGTTTTTCATAGCAACACTTTGAGCTAAACTCATTGCCATCTATTAAAGTGTTTGTCTCTTCTCTTCTTACTATCAATCTTGATTCTATCATTCGATAAGAATCACTTGCAAAATTCATTTTAAATTGTGGATCATGTTGAGGTCTCGCAAAGCTCAACATTGTAAAAGGATCAATGTTCATTGGTTGTAAGTCACCGGAAGCGTTGTAAAGGGTTGAATTGCATCACAAGTCAATCAACATAGTGAAAAAGACATTGTTCGTGACGGAGAGCTTGGTAACGGGGGACATAGATCATTGTATTGGATCGAACCTCCATATTACATCGTTTGCACTCTCTAACTCTTTTACTTAATTTTTTTTACTTTGTATAAGCTTATTTCGATTATCTACGTGCCTTTTTGTGTTTGGTTTGTTTCATTATCATTTGTGTGATAATTAGATTAAAATATTGTGTAGTTAATGAAAAAGTTTTAAAAACCAATTCACTCCCTCTTGATCAGCCAATCTTGGGCTTTCACAATCTAATTAGCCCCCCCGACTCTCATTCTTCAATTTCTTTTCTTTGAGCACTTTTCAACTCATTGATGTTCTTAAGAGATAGTGTAATCATATTAATAACATTGTCCAAATGAGAAAAAAAAATGAATTAATATCTGAGACATCCTAGCTGCAGAAACCAATGTGAGTGGTAAATTGTTGACAAAACAATGGACATAGCATGCATATGGACAATCTCTAATAAATTAAAGTCTGTAGCTCATTCCAAGAAGCACACATATTATTAGTACCATCATACCCTTGGCCTCTCATGTTTTGCACTTGAATGTTGAAATTGACAAGACCATTAGAAATCTGGATCTTAAGATTTAATGAGATAGTGTCATTAACACTTTTGATTGCAAAAAAACGTTATGTCAAAATTCCATTACTACTTACAAACCTCAAGATAATGACATTTGTTCTCAAGAAGATTCATCTCATATTTCATCAACAACAATACTAAACTTTGCATCTGTAACTTTATCACGAATTCTTTGTCGTACTCTATTGACCATAATGTTTAAAATCTCTTTTTGAATGTATGGGGATGTCCATGTTACATTTTTGGGAGCATTACTCGACACAACTTTTCCTACTTATGTATTCATTTTTCCAAATGCATCCTCAATTTCAATAAAATTCTCACGACTCAATAAAGTTGGAGATTCGTCATGACCTCTAAAGGAACAATCTTGAAGTGTTAACCACTGAACACTCATAATAGTGGTCTTTAATCGTAAACAATTTTTTTTTTGTTTTTCCTCACTTGATAAAGAATGCATTACCTTGTCAATATGTTGAGTTGATTTCATTAGATCTTCGACTCTTCTCTTACAGCCATTATGATACGATGAAGATGTTGTACCAATATGAATAAGAAATGCACATTTACTTTATTGGTTAACCCTCTTCCAACTATCAAATCCAATAGTAACCAACGATGAAATATAAGGTGTACTATCATTGAGAAAAATGAAGCAATAAAAAAATATGTTTTATGTGTTGACGATGAATATTCCAACCAAGGAAACTGATGATACCAACACTCCTGAAATCTAAATTTATGCTTTCTACGTTTCTTGCTCTAGTACTCTAAAAGTCTTGGTTCATGAGGTCTAGCATTTAAATAGGCCAGCCTAATTTGATCGCGTTCATTAAATGAATGTTCACATATTTGCTATTTTTTTTTCTTGGGTTTCTGTTCAATAAAATCTAATGGTTCAAAATTAAGATTGGAAGATGAAGGCCGTTCAACTTCAGGAGATGAAATTGGAGGAGTTGGCACCGTATAAACTAGAGTATCCTAAGATTTGTTGCTCTTTAAGAAGAAAGATAACAATGTTCTTTCTTTCTTGAAAGAAGTTCGATATTTTTTCATATTAAATCTAAAGTATAAAAATCAAAATACTTCAATATCCCATAAATATAAATTGATAAACCATAAACATAAATTGATAACCATAAACCATCAAGCACAATTGTACAATATATAGCTTTTTTTAATTACTAGTAGATAGCTTTTTTCCTAGGAGTTCAATAAAATTTGATGGTTCCAAATTAAGATTAGAAGATGAAGGGTGTTCAACTTCAGGAGATGAAATTGGAAGAGTTGGCGCCGTAGGAATTGGAGTACCCCTGAGATTTGTAGCTATTTAGAAAAATAGATAACAAGATTCTTCCTTATTTTGAAAGAAGGTCGATCTTCTTCCACATTAAATCTAAAAGCATAAAAATCAAAATACTCCAATATCCCATAAACATAAATTGATAAATCATAAAAATAAATTGATAACCATAAACCATCAAGCACAATTGCACATTGAAAGAAGGTCGATCTTCTTCCACATTAAATCTAAAAGCATAAAAATCAAAATACTCCAATATCCCATAAACATAAATTGATAAATCATAAAAATAAATTGATAACCATAAACCATCAAGCACAATTGCATAGTATATATCTTTGTTTAATTACCAGTAGATACCTTCCAAAGTTAGCCTTGTTTAATTGTACAATGAAAGGCAAAGCTAACATTTCTGAGAAGCCCTCTGTCCATGGTTTGCTTTGCACAAAATTTCCCAAAATAATTACATGTGATGCTTTGCACAATTATTCGTAAGTTAAGATATTTACAATTTGCTATTTACATTTTTCAAACTGCTATAAAATGTGAATTTTCATCCAAAAAGAACCTCATCAACTAGTTTGTTTTCTTTGTTACTAAACATGAAAATATTACAATTTATAATAGGTGCGGTTGGCGGTTTGCGGTAGGTGGTCGGAAGTCAACGACTCTATGGCTGTGTGAAAAGATTTGAGAAAATTACATAAATCCCGGGATTTAAGATTTAATTATCAAAAACTAGGTGATTGAGAAATTTATACAAAAATCAGGTGATTCAGACTCGACCCCCAATTCATCTCTCTCTCTCTCTCTCCCCACTCTCTTCTCATTGTACCCTCATTATCGTCGCCCGCAGCCCTTACCCCACTACCGGTGAAGATGCTGGATAAAAAAGAGCGGTGATAGTTCCGATTTTGAGAGCATCTGGTGGAAAAGATAGGTACAACAAAGTTCTCACCTCGAAGGGGCTAAGGGACCGAAGCGTGAGACTCCATGTGAACACGACGATTCAATTTTTACAGGATCACCTTGGCTACGATCAGCCAAGCAAGGTGGTGGTGTGGCTGCTTCCAGCTCTATTGAGAAGTTCCCTTCCATTAGGGCTACATTCCCAGATATTCCTAAGCAACTTAGCGACGAGAATAGGTCTAGCTCCGGTGGTAATGAACAACATGGTCTTGATTCAGATGAATTAGACGTGGATGGCGGTGGCGGCTGTAATCCTCAAGAGATGGCATTGATGTTATCCCAATCTGGCTTCGGCAAAGGTTCCGAGCTATCCCTTTCTAGATCTAAAAATCGGATCAAAGCTCAAGAGAGTGCAATGGAAAGAGTTGTAGAGAAAAAGAAGGAGAACGAGTCTCCTCATGTTGAACACTTGAACCCTCTTTCCCATACCACTTCTTTCACTAAACTCCTTAGTGTTGGCATGAATAATGTCAATAATACTACCAATCATAATGCAAGTAAAGGAGGCGGGAATTTATGTGTTGGGATGGAAAGGAAACCAGTGGTGGTAGAGGTGATTACATTTGTGGTGGTGGGGAAAAAATTGGTGTTGAAGGTGGAGTTAGTTTAGGACTTGGTGGTTGAGATTATGGTAGTGTTGGCAGTAGTGGTGCTATTGGCGACGATTGGGTGAGGTAGCACGACATTTTGGTGTCGGTGGTGCATCTGTTGGTGGTCTGAATCTGCACTTGTGTCCATCTACATTTGGTGGTGGTGTTTATGGTGCGATGATGATGGTGGTGCGGTGATTGGTGTTTGTTGAATATATTGGTGGAAGTGATGATGGTGATGATTGTTGTTATGAATTTAAGGTGAACGTAATATATGAACTCGTGGATTTTTGTTGAAGGTGATAGTGGTGGTGCAAAGAAGTGTTTTAGTTAAACATTAGTTCTGAATTCATTGTCATGAATTTGAGTTGGAGAAGGTAGTGGTGGTGCATTTGAGGTGGTGGTGGTGATGACTGGTGGTGGATTGTGGTGCTTGTTTGTGGTGATCATTTGTGATCAAATATGTGTGTACTGTGACTGGTTGTGACCAACTTTATGTTAATTGTGATCGATTGTGACTTGATTATATACGGTCACAATTAAGATTCAACTGGTCACAGACCGTCACACTGAACACAAATTTGGTCACATTGAATACAAACTTGGTCACAATTAGTCATAGACAGTCACACTGCATAAATTTTTATTTTCGGTAACTTTTTAGGAGGTAGGGATGGGGTGGTGGTAGGTGGATCCATGGAGTGGGGTGTGATTTCTAATTTTTAAGTTTCTGGGAATTTTTAAGTTGTCGGAACAGTCGTCAAAGAGGCCGTCGGAATAGTCATTGGAGTAGTCGTCGAATTAGATGGCCGCTTCCGATGGAGAGAAGGGGTAGGGAGAGGATAGAGAGTAGGGAGAAAGAGAATGATTTGGATTTGAAATTTAATAGATTGATGTAATTGTATTATATTATAATTAAAAATATTTAATAAATTGATTTAACACCTGATTTTTAAAAAGATTTTTGGAGTTTTTTATTTTTGAAATGTAATTCTTATATATATGATTTATGTATTGTTCCCAAAAGATTTTGGGAATTATTTCAATTTGGTCTTCAAATGACTTGAAGTTAGAAGACAATGGTATTGATTAAAATTAAATAAGTTTATTTTAAAAATGGGGCCTAAAGTTAAAAAAAAAAAAAAAAAAAAAAGTGGGCCAAAGATTAAAACAAAAATATTGGTGGGGAATTGAGGTGGGCTAGCCCATTGAGATTAATTGTTGGTGGGCCATATGTTACAATTAAAACTATTTTTCAACTATTTTTATCATTTTTATTGTATCTTGGGCAACAGTGGGCTACAGCCAAGTGCAACCCACTACCAAATCTACCCCTTGTTCCGCACTTTATAATTTTCTTGGTAATTTGACATGCATGATATTAACAATTAAGTAATTAAGTTTTCAATTTCATGAGTTTTAAAGTTTCATTAAATTCTAACATTTGAAACCTAACCCGAACATTGAACTAGAGAATGTAAAGGGTCAATGATCAAAATGTTCAATTTAGATCGAACTGATATCAGACCAGAGGTAAATAAATAAATAAGTATTTATAAACAATTTTATTTTATTTAGAAAATATATATATAATTAAATTTTCATACCTCCAATTCAAAATAAATACAAATATGTCAAATATATATTTTATAATATAAAAATTATTATTTTGTAATTTGTTGGATCACTTAAAAATTCATTCCAATTTTACTGAATAATTTGTAAGATTTAAAAAAAAAAAAAAAAAATGATTCGGCAATGTGAAGAAATTGTGTAACTTAAATTTATAATCACGCATGATGCACCATCTATGTCATAAGTATTAAGTAAAAATTTAATAAATGTTAATATTATATAAATATAATATTGGCTTTGTTGGAAGTCTGCCAATTCCACATATAAATTGGAGATACATATAAAAGTGGTCGATGTTGGGAGAATTGGAATAGTGTACTGGACACGTGTTTCAAGTAACATTGTTCATGGAATCTTTTCATTTTAATATTTAATAATTTGTAAGATTAAAAAAATGAAAAGTAATCCGACATAGTGAAGAAATTTGATAACTTAAATTTAAAATCATGCTTGATGCACCATCCGTGTCGTAAGTACTAAGTAAAAATTCAATAAATGTTAATATTATATGAATATAATTTGGAACTGGCCAAATTGGTAAAATCGTGACCGGTTTCCGATTTGCCGGTTAATCGACTGATTTTTCTGTTAATTGATCGGTTCATTATTTAATGGTTAATATGTTATAATCGGACTGAATTTTGGTCCGATTCTCGATTTTTTTGGTTGAATCGATCGGTTCGATCCGATTTTAACAACATTGACGAAGACCTTAAATTGCATCTTTCGAACCTTTTTTCACAATATAAAATTGACAAATGGTGAGAAAGATTAGACGTCACTACCCATAAATCAAAAGCGAAATTGGTTTACTCATTGATTTGATCCGACCTATGTATCCTCATGTATCTTCCTAACTAACAAAGTGAATAATCTTGTACCAACATCATTATTTAATCTACTACCTAACATAGATGTCCACTCAAATAGGGGATTGAATTGGTTTATCGAAAAGTTTAGGCAACATGGATTTTTTTGTAGATTTTGATAAAAATTGATAAAATGTGTGGTTGAGATTTTGATAAAAATTATAGGTTCCATAAAATGTGTGATTGATAACGAGAAAAAACAAGTTTTCGAAAATGGGACTCCAAACTGGACTAATAATTAAGGTCTCCACCAAGTTTAGTGCTTCTCATCGACATGATCATGGATCTTTCCAATTGTTAATAGTTTTTGTCTTTGTGTTTCTAGAAACCAATTATTTCGCGTTAAAATTTTATTTTGAAATCATTCTAAATATTATGAGTGTGTTTGGTAGAGATTAAAATCGGATTAAAATTGAAAAATTAGTTGTTATTGTTGATTTTTATTAGACGAGTGATACCCAGTAACTGCTATATTTTCAATTTTAATCTCTACCGAACACGCCCTATATTACAATCAGCATCCACGAATAGAATAAAATAAGCGGGAAAAATAGAGAGTATCGATCACATGTTTATTAACAATAACACTTGGCAACTTGATCCAATTGAATTATAACCTAAATTCAGCTTTTGATATTATCCTATACATATACAAGGGGGAAAAAAAAAAGCATCCAAACGCACTTAAGATGTGGACCTGATGTAGAATACCAAGTGTCAAACGACCTAAAACTTAAAAGTAAAAGTGATGCTCGTGACGGATTTTCTACATTGGCAGATGATTAAAAATAAAAAATAAAAAAAGCCATACAGGTGCATATGACTTCTGTGAGCAAATCCCCTCTCTAAAAGTAATTGTCTTTTCCTAGTATTATAATTATGAGTATTTTTCAAAAATTATAATTAAATTCCCACTGATTTTTCTCTATCTCAACTTCAAAGAATGTTCCTTACATTATCTTATGTTCAGGGGCGGAGCCAGCCCATTGGACTAGGGGGGTCCCAGAGGTGAAAGGGTGGGGGGGCCATGGGGGTTCGGGAGCAGCGCCCCCGATTTTTTTTTGATACGTTATTAACAAAAAAATAAATTAAAAAACGTGTAAAAAAAGTACCAATCTTTAATTTAGCAAAATCATACCTTATTACAAGCGTTCCTTCGAATTTCTCACACTTTAATAACGTTGTATAACAACATTGTTGTATAACTTTGTTAATTTATCAATTATTTCCATTAGATATTCTGCTCTATAATTAGGATTAATGTAGCACGATTAGTGGGGTTCTAATCCAACACTATAAATAATGGAGAATAAAAAAAAAATTAAAAAATTAAATTTTTTCTTAAAAAAAAAAAAAGGGGGGGGGGGGGGGGGGGTGGTTGGGGGGGGGGGTCCCGGCTCCGCCCCTGCTTTATGTTCTTGATGTAGCAGAAGTGCAAGAAACAAAGCATGATCGAATTCGTGATTGATAACTTGTTGATTTCGATTTGAAATAGAAAAATTGAAAAAAATTCTCCCAATTTATCAATATGTAAGACAAATTCCTTAGTTAGAGTTGGTTCTTGTTTGATTCGGTTCTATCTAAATTTTCACGCTTCATAAAAAAATCGTCAAATAAAATTTATTGTGTCAATTTTTGGCTTCACTTTCATGCATTCACAAACGAGAAGGGGGACACCCATTGCCGTTCCAAATGCAGTATATGCTTTGATTCATTATTATATGAATAATGTATGAAAACTTAACTTAATAATTAATTTACATTGACGATTTATTGTAATTGTCATCTTAATTTGACGTATGCTAATATTATGGAGGTCGTGAAAAACATTTTAATAAAATTTATAATCACGTTATAGTTATACTTTCAAGTATTTAACCTGGATAAACCATCCATAAGTATGTTTTGACAAATTTATTGGAGCCTAAAACGGGTGATATTAGGGATGTGAGCAAAGTCGAGCAACTCGCGAGTCGAAATTCGAAGTTCGGGCTTGACTCGAGTAAAAATGGTTTGCACTTTTTTTGGCCTGAGCCGAGCTTTTTATTCAGCCAAAAAATCTAGGTTCAATTAGAGACGGCTTGCGGGGCGGGGGGTTTTTTTTTTCTTTTTAATTTGTGACAAATTAAATTTTTTTTAAAGAATTTATAATTTGTGAAATTTATACAAATTATAAATTAAATAAAAGTTACAACCCTACTCCATTTTTCGGGCTTGGGACCGACTACAATCAATGTAGGTGCAGTTAAAATTGTATACGAATAAAGTTTTCTTGTACAATCCTTCTTGAAAGAAATAAATTTAAAAATTACGTAATTTTATTGAAACTAATCAATTTAAAAAATTTCAATATCATATTCTTGGATCTACTGCAACTCTTCAAAATATCAATTCTATTTTGAACACCAACTTTTTACGCATCATATGTTGCCACCAATTCGAGGATTTTTTTTGATTTTTTAGTCTCGAGTACTTCTTCCTCTTCGATATCCTCAAAATCAATTGTAACATTTTGAGATGCATCGTAATTGGATGAAATGCTCAAACTACCCTTAAATTAATTAATCTCATCACTAATAAAACCCACATGTGGTTATTATAGTAAATGATACTGAATATTAGAGCACATAAATTGGAGATTGAAGTTGAAAACTAGAATACCGCAAGTTAAATTGATTGAAATAAATTGATATGAAACTCAAAATCTTACCTCATATCTATAGCTCGCTGCTCGAGCTTTTCCTTAGTCAAGTCACAGGTCGGTCGAGCCGACGAGCCATATTGACATCCTCAGTTGATATACCTATGAAAAATAGCTAATTTTTACTCATAATCATGTAATTGTTGCCTTTGTATGTAAAAATACCCAACTTGAAGGAGAACAATGCAAAAGAAGAGGAAAATGATTGAAAGTGCAAAAAAGGTGAGCTTGGAGACTAAAGTGCAGAAACACAGAAAGTCGAAGGACCTTTGATGCAATTTTTCGAGGCTAGAAGTTGAGGAACCTAGAAGGCACTTTTGGAGGATAGTACATGGGCACACCCATGTGCACGCATAGTACATGGGCGATTTTGCTAAATTGTTTGTTGTGAGATTAATTAAGTGATGATTAAGAGAAATCATGAATCCCAACCATTTTATCATCTAAACTTTTCTCAAATTTTAGAATTACCATTTTTGCTATTTTTGTTGGATTTAAAGTTATTTTTACTATTTTCAAAATCAAATATTATTATGTGTTTCATTGTTAGAATTAAATCAACAATTGTGTAATTAAGTAATAATTCCAACCCTGACTCATTAGTCCACTTTATTACTTGTATGCGATCCGTGTGCTTGAGGTATATAGATTTCATAGCAAACAAGTTTTTGGCGCTGTCAATTACTACTTTAAATGGTTTTAGTTTCAACAATTTTATTTGTTACACTTTGCCATCTAGTGCCCCCATGTGGCCATTCTACCAAAGCTCTTTTTGCCAAGGCCATTTCATCGAAGCTCTTCTTGCTGAGGCCATGTGGCATTCCATGTAGAGTAGGACCTTCCAAAGTCCATTTAAATCCAATCCATCGAAGTTCACTCTTCCCGAAGTGATTTCATGAGAATGCCCTTGTTCGAAGCCCCTTCGCTGAACCTAAATCTGAAGCCCAAATGAAGCTCCTCTGTCGAAGTAGTAAAGTTCAACGAGTCAATTCTAAAGCTCAACCATGAAGAGTGACGACCTACATTTGAAGATCCTAAATTTATAAAATCCTATTGGAATGATTGATTTGACCCTTGTAATGAGTTAACTGTCCATGTCTTGTCATCATAGGTCATAGAGTGACTGCCTCCTTTTGGGAGCATTTAATGCACCACATGGTAATTGGGTCAAAATGGATACCTAGTATGAGATGCTTTAGTAAAGGAGATGATGCCACGTGTCCCGCCATCCGATTGTCAGTATTTTACATGTAACACTATAAATATTCTCCTTTTTTTTTTTCATTTGGGTGGTAATGCTAAGATATCGACTACAAGCTATATATATTCTCTCATTTTTAATTTAATCTTGAGTTACTAAAGTTAGATGTTTAATCTTGATCTTTAGTTTGATTTTTGTTTATCGTTCTTTATAGTGCAATCTCGCTCATATATCTTGCCAGTGCCCAAACATATTTATCTCATGATATTAAAATTCTCTCATGTTGAAATTTGATATATTATTGATTAGTAATCTGTACCGGTCTATACGTGTTGTAATTAGCTTACGTGGAAACAAGTGGCCCGATGTCTATTGAGCACGTTAACTATGCAAAAAAAAAAAAAAAAACTAGGTTGACAAATTAGCGCCGTCAGTGGAAAATTTCACTATAACCACGAACATTCCCGTGAAAAAAGTTTTTCGAAAAATAGCTGAGCGTCCCCCTTGAAAAATGATTTATTCTTGATAAAAAAACAAGTGGAAACCCCAAAAGTTGGGAAAAACCATATAACTTAGCCAAGGAAAAATGAGTTCAGATCATATTGTAACTCTAGGAGGGTAAGAGAAAACCTAAATGAAGAGGTATCACAAAGAATAGCCCCCAATGGGGTTGACGCCACCCCCACCACCATCATAGGTGTGGTGCGATGATGGTAGCTACTCAACTCACCCAAGAGCAACCATGGCAGCTAACATGAGAAATATCACCTACCAAAACATGGTTATGCAAGAACTCCTCATGAAAATGCAGGCCATGGAGGTCCTCCAATTCTCCCTTTTGTATCGTAAAGATACTATTATCCACTTAAGGATAAAGTCCAAAGCCAAAAAGCCTTGTCTCCCAAGCGGGCTAGAGAAATGAGACCCTTGAAAGGGAAGTTGGAGTTGACATCTTCCCAAACTATGCTTCTGGTCAACCCACTAAGGCCCAAGCTGACATGGAGCATAATTTTCCCCTCGAATATGGGTCGAAACAAATGCCGCAAAGGTCCATTAGTGTGTTTGACAGAATCAATCCCATGAGAACTAGACAAATGCCATCTCAGCCACCTCAAGTGCCTAGAAATAGGCCACAACCACCACCTCTATTAGCCCGACAACCGGAAGAAAAGTAAGGACATGCCCCTCATGTTGTCCTGCCTAGAAATAGTTGCCACACGAGGGAGAAAATAGCAAGGAATCAAGCAGGTCCATCTCATCCTGTTCCCAGATATCAAGCTGATGAAAAAGAAGACTCGGATGAACCCTAAAGATCTTGTGGCCTTGATGACGACGACGACAAAAACTCACATTTTACACAAGAACTGAGGAATGCTCCTGTCTCGAGCCACTATGTGCCGCCAAAGATACCAAAGTACGACAAAAAAGGCAACCCAACTAAGCACTTGAATTGTTACAAAACACACATGAGCCTGAGAGGCGCCACCTCGTTGTCAAATGCAGAGCTTGCTATCTGACTTTAAGCGGAGCTGCAGAAATTTGGTATAATAGGTTACCCCCGGAGAGTATCAAGAGCTAGCTAGAATTTAAAAGTACAATCCTAAAACGATTTGATGTAAGGAATGAGAGACTCATATCTAGCATTTCTAGGACATGAGGCAATAGCCGGGGGAGACGTTGAAGAGTTTCTTAGACCGCTTTACGATAAGATTGATAGCCCAAGAATGGTTAACCAAGAGGTGGTGGATTTTTTTTAAAACTTTTTTGAGGAATTAATATAAAATTCAAGTAATTAAAGACTAAATGGATAAATTCAAATAATAATGTAATAAGTAAAAGAGAGAGAGGATGCAAACGATATAATTGTGGAGGTTCTATCCAAAGCAATGATGTACGTCATCCGTTACCAAGCTCTCCGCCACAAGTTAGGCCTTTTCACTATGTTGATTAGCTTATGGTACAATCCAACCCTTTACAACACTTTCAATGATTTACAAATAATGAGCATCGATCCTTATAAAATATTGAGGTTTACGGGAACTCAACACGACCCACAAATTTAAACAGAACTTGATTTTATAATTTGAGACTTTTCTCTTAATAAATGATATGATCAAATTAAGTACCAAGAGAAAAATGGGCTAACACTTTAATAAATAGTAATGAATGAAGTTCAAGTGTAAGGTGAAAAAAATTTTGATGAGTAAAATGATTTTCAAATGTTAATTCAATCAAAAGTTTTTCAAAGTAAATAATTTGATAAAGATGAATCAATATACTTTTGTTCAATAGTATCTCACATAAATGCTCTTAAAAGTGTTATATTGAATGTAGAGTGAAGTGGTATTTTTAGCAGTCAAAACGTCGAAATTTCTGACCAACTGGGCGACCACCCGAATGTCCGCATACTGAATTGGACAGCCAAACTCGTCGTTGTACGTTGAATTTAGAACGGTTACAAATTTGACCGTTGGACGAACCGGACGTCCGCAAGCCCAACCAAACATCTGCTTAGACAAATTTTTTTCGAATTTTTCTTTCTTGATTATTTTGAGAGTGTAGGCTTTTGAATGACGTTTTCACTTAATTTTTCAAGGTAAGTGATACTTGTAGTTTAAATATCAAGTTGAAATTATTATTTTTTAAAAAAATTTACGCAAGACTTTTTATGAAGTGATTTTTTTTGTGTATAAAAATTCAGCTTTTGGGCATTTAGTCTAAAGATTAAAATATTTTACCTTTACATATGAATCCAAAGTATCTAAGTTTAATATCTTCAAACTTGATTTGACATGAATGCTTGATTTTGTTCTTGTCTTTGTTTATTTAACGTGGATGCTCGGCTTCTATCTCGATTTTCTTTTATCATAAATTACGAGTCTTTTGGTAAAGATCTTTTTGTCTCCAATTGATTAATATGGCCACAATAGTTATAAAGACTTGAATTCAATTGTTAGAGATTGAAAAATGATTTGTTTGTTGTAATCAAAATATGAGATCAACCATAGGTCAACAGACATGACATACTGCATACAAGTCATTTACCGAAATGTATTGTCCGCACTAGGGATTGGTTAAACATGAACACCTTCTTCTGGAGAGATGTGTAGAAGCAGGACATCACTAGGCACGCCGCTCTGCTGGAAATGATAAGACTTGAGATCATCAACGAAGAGTTGATTGATCACCGAAATAGAGCTAGAAAATATTTTCTACCCCAATGGAGACAGCGTTGGTGATGACCCACATCTCACCTAATGGACCACCAATGGAACTAGTCTAGTAATGAAATTGTTCCCAATTTGGGCAATCATTTGCCACAACCACATTGAACGTAGTATCCACACTGGCTTACGATGATGTAATCCTCGAAATCAACATGCGACAAATCAAATCTGGACAAAGGGTCCTCAAAGAGGAAGAGTCCGAGGGTGGAGTTTGGAACGTAGAAATAGGCCAAACACCCCTTAATATTGTACTTATCATCTTTCTTACAGTCGTGATACAACAAACTACAGAGACATAGCCCAACACCTTATGGAAATGAACACTCGAAATGACCTAAGAAATTATCTCCCTCCTAGGAACACACCCCCACCTAAGGGTCAAAGGCCTAGACATGAAAAGGTTAGACCCTCCATCGGGAGTCATCCCCACGGCGAAGGATGAAGCACTATAAAGAAAGGCCTAGGGAAGGACAACGACAACGTAAGGACCCCTAGGCTAACATGGAAGATGCTCATATCCATGAAATCGATGCAACCTTTGGAAGACCTTACGTTGGGGACAATACAAGGAATTCACAAAGAGAAGCCAATGACCCCCAATGACCAGCTACATAGTAGATAATCGTTCCCTAAAATGGAAACTACCACCCATCGCTTACACCCAGGAAGATGCTGAGGACGTCACTTCCCTCATTGTAACGCCCCCGTGGTAAGGCCGTTGTAGCTCATAATAGGCTGAAACAGATGTTAATGGACAATGGTAGCTCCGTCAACATCCTTTTGGAGCCACTTTTGACAAGATGATTGCCGATCACAAACTAACTCCTATCACTACCCTCTTTTACGGCTTTACAAACCATAACATCATCACATGTGGAAAATAACTCTTGTAGTGGAAATATGAGAGCAATCGCAGACAGCTTTAAAGTTCATGGAATTCTTGGTAATGGATAACATGTCAGATTACCATGGGGTGCTAGGTAGACCCACTCTAAAAGACCTATATGTCATTACCTTCATTCATTACCTATGCATGAAATTTCCTACCGAGCATGGGACGGCCACAGCTAGGGGTGACCAAAGAGAAGCGCATGAATGCTACCTAAACTTGATAAGGAAGACCGAACCCATGGATGTCGATGTGGTACTAATGGATGTTGACGTGATAGATACCCCAGGAGGACAAAATTCTGGAAAAGATGTTGAGATGACGGATGCCTATGAGTAAGGGGTTATGCTCGATGAACTGGACCCTTGTGTTATTAAGTTTGAGTCTCAAATAGCCCAGTAGAGGAGCTAAAAAGTCTTCAAGATCCTACCAAGGAATTGCATGTGGGAAAATGCATGCCACCGGAGGCCAAAGAAAGACTCAAAGACTTTTTGTATAGAAATCTTAAAGTCTTTTCGTGGAGGCACAAGGACATGGCAGACATTGACCCCAATGTCAGTTATCACTACCTAAAAATTGATCCTATGATTGTCTCTCATATATAGAAGAGAACGATCCTTAACTTAAAGAGATATGAGGCCCTAAAGGTGAAAGTGTAAAAGTTGATAAATAATAGCTTCATTAGAGAGGCCATATACCCGAAATGGGTCTCAAACCCAGTTTTAGTAAAAAAAACACAATGGTAAATGGGGGTGTGCATCTCTTTCATCACTGATAGTGGCCTTTTTGTTACAAGATAATGCCTTTCGAGCAGAAAAAGTCAACGCTACCTGTAAGATGCTTGTTAACAGAATGTTTATCAACCTCATTTGCAAAACAATAGAGGTCTAAGTGAATGACATGCTTGTGAAAAGCTTAAAGGTAGATGGCCATGTAGTGCACTTGGGTAAAACTTTCCAAATTCTATGGAGATAAAAAATGAGGTTGAACCCCCTTAAATGTGCATTCAGTGTTGTCTCTGGTAAATTCCTTGAATACATGGTCAACCAAAGGGACATACAGGCTAACCTAGAAAAAATCTGAGCCCTAATAGAGATGTGGTGACTGTAAGCCGTTTTGTCTCGATGACCACTGAAAAATGCCTCATTATCTTTAAGATCTTAAAAGATGTTAAGAAATTCCAATAGACAGAGGAGTGTGAAGAAGCCTTCTAGGGACTGAAAAAACTCCTAGGACAGGTCCCTTTCTTCTCAAAACCTAAGTCTAGAGAGGCCCTAACTCTATTTAGCCGTATCCAATGGATCTATTAGCGTGGTTCTCATAAAAGAAAAAGGTACCATCCAGTTGCCAGTCTACTATGTAAGCAAGACACTCTGGGTGGTCGAAACCCATTACCCCGATATGGAAAAGTTAGCTCTAGCCTTGATCATTGCAAGAAAATTGAGGCCACACTTCCAATCTCACACAATGCTTTTGTTAACCAACTTCCCGCTTAAGTAAGTGCTTTAGGAACACGGTATTCGGGAAGGTTGTTGAAATAGGCAGTTGAGTTCAACGAGTTTGATATTGTTTTCAAAACAAGAACTGCCATCAAAGGCCAAGCTTTCACGGAATTCATGGTGGAATTTGCTAACGTCCTAGAGATGGAAGAAATAATGGAGCCCACAGAACCTCTCACGTAGAACTTGTTTGTAGACGGTTCATCTGGAGAAACATGTTCAGGAGCGGGTGTAGTCCTAGTTATCCCTGAGGGACATAAGCTCAACTACGTAGTGAAGTTCAGGTTCAAGGCTACCAATAACGTGGTTGAATATGATGCACTACTGATTGGTTTGATGTTGGCCAAAGAAATGTAAGTGAAGAGGTTGCTCATTAATAGTGACTCTAAGCTAATAGTTAGTTAGGTTAATGACAACTTCACAGCAAGGGACATGGACATGGCCACGTACCTTAAATTGGTAATGGATGTACTTCGATCTCTAGAAAAATTCGATTTAGCCCAAATCTCAGGTGTTCAAAAGGCCCATATCGATGTTTTGTCCAAGCTGACTAGTAGCAAGGACTCAAAACTACTAACGATTGGACCGATAGAACACATCTTAGAACCTTCCATTATTAAAGAAAAATGGATAATGTGGGTAGAAGGAACACCTACATAGATGCAAGCTATAATAGCTATCCTTAAAGACCAAGTCCTTCTCGACAACAAAGAAGAAGCTTACAAACTTCAGAGAATGGCGGCCCACTTTGTATTCCAGGATGACGCGCTCTCCAAAAGAGGTTTTTCCTCACACCTCATTTGATGCGTCGAAGGGGAGGAAGCCACCTACATCCTCTACGGAATTTATGAGGGAGTTTGCGAAAACCACACCGAAGGACTCCTGTTGGCACAAAAAGCAATAGGGCATGGTACTAATAGCAAACCATCCCAAGAACTAACTATAGTATCTAGCCTATTGTCGTTTGCCAAATGGGAAATCGACCCGGCCCTTTACCCAAGGGTAAATATAGTGCAAACTTTGCTATAATTGTCATCGATTACTTCACAAAATGGGTTGAAGCCGACCCTGGAAAATTGGCCTTATAGGCTTTTACCCAAGGGTAGAGGTAGTGCAAACTTTGTTATAATTGCCATCGATTACTTTACAAAATGGGTTGAAGTCAAACCTCTGGCCAGAATTACGGAAGACAACACTCCCAAGTTCTTGCGGAAGAATATTATATGCCAGTTCGGAGTTCTCCATTCAATTGTCTCGGTTCAATAACAAAAAGGTCAAACACTTGTGTGAGGAGCATTTCCAACACCTCATCACCCCTAGGCAAATTGACTAGTAGAGGCCGTAAACAAAATCATCAAGTATACTTTGAAAGGAAAACTTGATGCCTCCAAGGGAGCACGGGTCAATGAATTGATATAAATATTGTGGGCAATCCAGACTACAAGTCGAACCCCAATTGGTGAAACCTCTTTCTCAATAGCTTATGGTGCTAAAGCAATGAGCCTAGTGGAATTCGGATTACCCTATTCACGTCAATCGCAATACAATGAAATATCCAACGACGAGTTGAGAAGATGCGAGCTCAATTTTCTTGATGAAAGGAGAGATGAATCCCAAGTGAAACTAGTCGCCTATTAAAGGAAAATGATCAGTTACTACAATGCTAGAGTTAAGAAAAGGCCCTTTTGGATAAGTGACCTGGTGCTTCAGAAAATTTTCTATCCTCCAAAGAACTAAGGATAGGTACGTTAGGTCCAAACTGGGAAGATCCATACCGCATCAAATAAGAGATATGACTTGGCACTTATTAGATATAAGATGTGGATGGGAAAATGCAGCCTTACCTGTGGAACATCGAGCATCGTAGAATATACTACCAGTGAATGATTTTATGGCCGGGGGGATCTTTCCCAGCTATTGTAAACATTTCTTAGTAGTTTAGTAAAAGTACGCTTTATTTAAAAGATCTAAAGCACAAGCCTCCCATGACGAAACTGAATGTCATGGGAGCAGCCCCTACATGGATGAACCATCCACTATGTATGGAAGCATGGGTGCCTCAGAGGAGAGGATCAAATCTCAAAGGGGATTACCTCATTGGTCTTTCGAGGTTTACAACACAAGACTCCCAAGATGAAGCTAGACTTCATGGGAAAAGCTCCTACATGGATAAATATCTACGATGTATGGTAGCGTAGGCCTCTCAGAGTAGAGGATCAAATCCAAAAAGGGATTACCTCATTGGTCTTCTGAGGCCTACAACACAAGTCTCCTTGGGTGAAACTGAACGTTATGGGAGAAGCCCCTAAATAGATTAATCATCCACCATATATGGAAGCGTGAGCGCTTCGGGGAATATGATCATATCCTAAAAGGAATTACCCATTGGTCTTCTGAGGCATACAGTACAAGCCTTCCATGACGAAACAGAACGTCATGGGAGAAGTCTCTACATAGATGAATCATCCACCATATAAGGAAGTGTGGGTACTTCGGAAGAGAGGATCAGATCTCAAAAGAGATTACCTCATTAGTCCTCCAAGGTGTAAGCACAAGCCTCCCATGACGAAGTTGAACGTTTGGGGAGTAGTAGAAATAATATTGAAAAATAGGTTTGAAGTTCTATGTATGCTCAAAATTAATCACGTTTGAAATATTTTAAGGGCCATTCGTCTTTGAGAGGTCATCATATTTACTTCAGTTAACTTGCAAGTTATATTGTTTGAGTTATCACCTTATGGAGGTCTCAACACTTGCAAGTTATATTGTTTAAGTTGAATTGTGTTTGTTATGCACATTATTGAAGTCCCAATTTAATTACCGAAAACAAGAAAATAGATAAAATGTTCTTCATTGATAAATAAATTTTTACAATGGAGGGCCTCAACTATTACATAAAAATAAAATAAAAAATCCTAAACCATGCCAAAGGTTGTAGGGAGTTGGATGCCTCTGTAGTAGGTGCTTCAACAATTGTTGTTTTTTGTCCTAAAGCTTCGTCCTCGAGAGCACCCTCTTGGTCAGCTTTTGTACATTCAGCTTCGATTGAATCATCAACTAGGGTTTGAGACACCTACTCCAAAAACTATATTTTCAGTTTAGAAGCATTGAGTTTTGGGTAAAGCTCTGCTACCCTGTCCACTACCTCGACATATGCAAACCTCCTCCAATAGGCGCGAAGCGCCAATATTATTTTGTCAAATGGAAGTTGGAAATGTAGTCCTTTACCGCCTCCTTACATACCTTCTAAGTACCAAGCCTCAGCCTCTTGTACATAGTGCCTTATTTGCATCTCCAGAAACCCATTTGCATCCTTGAGCCCAGCATTTTGGCCTTATCTAGAGCTTTGATTGTTAGCTTCTAATCATTTTTTGAAGTTTCTACTTCTTGTCAAGTAAGCCACTTCGCACTAGGTTTCGAGGACTTCTATCTCAGAGCTTTGATCTCCTCTAATGCAGAATCCAACTTAGCTGCGTCTTTAGTATGTTGGTCCTCAGCTCCTCAGTCTCAGCTTTTATTTTCTTCATTTCTTCCTCTATTGAGGAAAACTTTTCAACCGACTCTCGGTTGCGTGTCTAAACATCCTTCAGCACTTCTTGGCATTCCAAGGCAACCCCAAAGGCCCCGGCATTTTGGCTAACCAAGGTAGTCGTCGATCTACTGCATCACAAGTGGATACATAGTTCTGCCACCTCTGAGTACAAAACTTGTAAAAATTTGCAGTGGCACCCTAGACCTCAGATGGCAGCATGTTCATTACTGCTAGGCCAATCTTCTCATTTTACCCAGGCAAAAATCTTCAGAACTTTCCAGGGGTCCTCGCCGTTGGAGCCTTCTTCATAGCCTCGGATGTCTGCTCTACTTCCTTTGTAGCCTCTTCACCGGCCTTCCTAGCCTTTTGGGCCTTAGCAGTAGTGAAAGGAGACTGCATCAGCTTCAGATGTGGTAAAGATGAGGTCTATTTCGCCATTGGAACACTGGTTGTTTAGAACTACCCAAAAGCAGGACTAGTGCTATGGAATAATTTTCTTTTGTTTTGGGGCTCCTTCACCTTTCCCTTTGCCCTTATCAACCTCTAGGCCCCTTCATCCTCACTTTTCTCTGTATGTTCTTTGCTGAGGAATTCTAACTACCCCCTGACATGCTTGGCACCTCCGGAGGAGGGCTTCAAAGCATTGGAGCTCACTATGGAAGTGGCTTTCAATATAGAAGCCATGTTAGGGGCGGAGTACTTCTTCTTCCCATCCTACGTCATAATCGATGGGACCTTTACTCATAGCCTAAAAGCCTCCATACGATCTCTCAAATGCGGTCTGCTCCCCAACCCTAGAAATGTTTACCCTCCCACTACGAGAACTATACCCAGAAGCCATGGTAATTAAAAATATGAAATGAAGGATAGGAAGATAGAGAAATTATCTAAATGAAAAGAAGCTCTAGGAATGTAACGTCGTCGGAGAACAGAAGTGACGGGAAAAGATTTGTGATTGCTGGATAAATTTGGAGATTTTCGCAAAGGTAAAAATTGATACAATGGCATGATTTTGGCTTTTATATGAAGAGAGGATGAAGCTAGACCTTTGGATTTAGATCTATTTCATCTGAAGCGTTTATTTTTAACTGCATTTGAGGTGTTGAATTCAAACAGTTTTCCTTCTTAACGCCTTAGATTGATGCACGTATCTCACGCTTGAGCCTCGGCGCGCCATACTCAAAATACAACATTGTACATTCAATAGGTAACATTTGATGTGTATTGGAAGTAAAAATGTTTCAGTTGTCTTTTCTTGATAATGTACAAAAATATCAGATCATTGGCATTATTACCAAAAACATGCTTTATTTCAATTAAGGAGCCTGGCAATTCAACATTTCCCTACTTCGGCTCACTAAACAAATTTTAGCTATCTCAATTAAGGAGCCTCGACAGTTAAGCATTTCCTTGCTTCGATTCACCAAACAAATTTTAGTTGATTCAATTAAGGAGCCTCGGTAGTTCTGTATTTTCTGCTTCAGCTCACCAAATAAATTTCAATAGTTTGGCACTACATAAGGATAAGACACCATGCAAGAATCAAGTTCAACTTTGAACTCCAACTATAATATCAATATCTATACTTGGACTTGGGAGACTATTGCGTTGGCCGAAAACCAAACCATGATAGGAAAACATGCTTTAAAGAAATTTATCTTAAAACAGAAGTTCACGCATGACATTAATAACCATACATGGATTTGGGGGACTATTGTTAGACTTTGCCATTTGGTGCCCCATGTGGTCAATCCACCGAAGCTCTTCTTGTCGATGCCATTTCTTGTTGAGGCATCCCATATGGAGTAGGCCTTCCTAAGTCCATTTAAATCCAATCCACCGAAGCTCACTCTTATCGAAGCAGTTTCGTGAGAATGGCCCTACCAAAGCCCCTCTGTTAAACCTAAATCCGAGGCCCAAACGAAGCTCCTCTGTCAAAGTAGTGAGGTTCAATGAAGTCAAATCCAAATGCTCACAACGACATGTGACAACCCACATTTGAAGATCCTAAATTTATGAAATCCGGTTGGTACCCAAGGCGAGCCGGCTTCGGCTCGGCAAATTTTTTATTTTAAGGTAATAAGCCTTTAAAGAGGAAAACAATTCCGGCGAGCCATTGAGCCGGCCGTTCGAGCTCGTCTAAAACGAGCCGAGTCGGCTCGACTCGTTTGCCACCACTACCTGTTGGAATTAGGGGTGTAAGCGGTCTGATTTTTGCGATTTTTGACAAATTTTCAAATCAAACCGTTTAAACCGATTTGAGAAAAAGTCAAACCTAAACCAAACCATTTTGAATGGTTTGAAAAAAATTCAAACGTAAACCTAACGGTTTGGTCCGGTTTTAAACCACCGGTTTTACCGTATATTTTTTTTATCTGTCTACTTTTATGACATTAATTCATTAAATTCAATATATATTTATATCTTACTAGCAATAAATCTAAAACAAACTGAATATATCTACTACAAATTTAAATACAAACTAAATCAAAGTGAAATCACAATAAGCTAAAATATAATTTTTTGTTTGTCATTTTAGGCTAATACGTTAGATAACATTACAATACAAGTCTACTAAACTAAATATAAAGTTCAAAAAATATAATGATGTTCAACAAGACCTCGTGATCATCATATCTGAAAAATAAAACTACTGATTAGACAGAGAGAATAACCAACCATAATAATAAATCAATTATTTATAATATCTAAACATAACAATTACACAAGCTTACCGTTGTATTTTCAATTTTGTTACGAATTCAATTTCTCACATATACTCAAACACCAATTGTTATCACACATGATTCATAGTCTCCATTGTCAAACGAATGCATTCGTTATATCATTATAGTATTGGATACTAGATAAATAAGAGAATCTTTGAAAATATGGTAATAGAAAATATAAATCACCTGCCACAACTTTCATTGAATCATCAAATGCTTCCACTTCATCTAAATATTAGCACAACACTATATGTTCATTCTTAATTTGCAACCAATTCTTTCCGCATATACAAGTCTCAACAATCCTTGCACCTAATAAACTCCTAAAGAACTCAAGTATCTGACCTCCATTTGAGAATGCAGACTCAGAAGCAACCGTAGAAATTTGAATTCTAAAGAGGAAAATAGTTTTTGATAGATTATGTTAGTCTTGAAATTATTAGATATAAATTAGGATTATTTGGTAATAATAATATATTTGTAATAGAAAATTATAAATTGACAAAAATACATACAAATGACAAAACTATTGAATTTTGCATATTTTGATGAATTTTTTAAATAAAAAAATCATTATTTTTATTTTTTTATTTTTATATATTTTTTCCCCGGTCTGGTTTGATTTTTAACCGCAATTAAAATTTTCAAACCTAAATCAAATCGTTTTTTACCAGTTTGGTTTGGTTCAAAACCATTTCGTTGATGGATCCACGTGACACCAAATCGACGTCTTCTAAAATGCGGTTTCGATTCGATTTTTCGATTTGACGATTTTTGTTTACAACCCTAGTTGGAATGATTGATTTGACCCTTGTAATGATTTCGATAAAGGGAATGAGGCTACGTGTCCCCTCGTCCAATGACGTAAGATTTTATTATTATTATTATTATTAATGCAGTCTTGGATTTTCCCCTACTTCCGTCCCTCCCTCTATTAAATATTTTAAAGTAGATGCTCTAGGCAGCCTGCCTTCAAACAAAGTTTTATTCAACACTAACTCTACGCTATAATTTCTCTACATTAATCTATATTTACATTCACAGTGAAGATTTATTCTATTGGCTTTTGCATATAAAATTCTTCACGTGCGATAAGGTGACCAAGTCGCCAAAAAGTGAATACAAAGAAAGGCACTATTGAGGCTGCTCTTGCAAATTTTTTATTATGCAAACAAACAATAATAGATAACTTTTGAATTTTGGGGGATCTATTTTGAAAGGTAAAAATTGAGAAGAAGAGCAGTCCAAGCTCTAATATTTTATTGGGTTTTGCTATGGGTACATAATCCATAACATAATGGTGTCAATAATGGACGCATGGAGAACCCCTATTGTAGGGTGCCTGCGGGCCCAGACACCCTCCAATAGGGGTCTCCGTGCGCCCATTATGGATACAATTATGGAAAATATAATTTTCCTATGTTATTTTACCTTTAACATGTTACTGCAAGATGATAAATTAATTTCGAATGCAAATCTTGAAATCTAGTTACTTAGTTGAAATTTAAATGGGTTGAATTGTTATTTTGAATTTGTCTGCTATGATACCCTATTAAGTCTCATGTTTCATCTTAAAATGTCAATTTCATTGAGAGTACTGCTCAAGCCCTTATACATCGTTACCTTTTATGATGGAAATCTAAAAGTCAATTCCTCGTCTATCCTCAACAATAATGACATTGTCTAAAGAATTCAATTCCGAGGTCTCTAGTTTGTACACATCTCCTGTTTCACCTATCCCACTTGGATTTAATAGCCATTAGTGGCATCAAAAAGGTTGAACTGAATCATTCACAGAGGCTGCTGTTGCTCTGCTATAAATATGGCCTTTTCCTTTTAGGTTTTTCATTCCTCATCCACTCTATTTATTCATAATCTTGTATTCTGGTACTTTTTTTCTTTTTCTCCTTTAAGAATTGGAATTGTCTGAAATTATGGCTTTTTATAGCCTCTTTTTCTCTTTGATATTGCTATTGGCTGCAGTTTGTTATGGCCAAGATGCTTTTGTCTGCTCAAGAGCAACCTATTACGGCAGCCCCGACTGCCTAGGAACTGCGAGTACGTCATATGATACCTCTATTGCACGTTTAGTGCTCAATGCTACTCGACTATATCATTAACAAGTCTTAGTATTTTTTTTACACGATACTGTCGAGTTCTATTTGACTCCCTTATCCAAATATTCTATTAATGCATTAGATGGTAAATATAGTAGATTATATTACTTTTGTGTGAATATATCTAATTCAAATTGGTTTCTCATAATTTTACTAGCCGGAGCTTGTGGTTTTGGTGAATATGGAAAGACTGTTTACAATGGGGAGGTCACTGGAGTGTCCAGGCTTTACAAGAACGGAGCTGGTTGCGGCGCTTGTTATCAAGTAAGGCATTTTATTATTTGCAAAAAATCTTCACGCATGCTTTGTGATATCACTAGGTGGTGAAGTGAAGAGGAGCAAAGTGTCGCAAAATCACGCCTTTCAAAATTTTATGTAGCATTTACTTTTTACCATCCAATCCACCTCCTTTGCAGACTTAGGGGCCGTTTGACATGACTTTTGATATTCAAAAGTTACTTTTGGATCCTATTGACTAATTTTATAAAAGTGATTCTTGTAGTTAGTAAAAGTCATGCGAAACGACCATTTTATTGAAGTCGTGCCTAGCGATTATATTGTTATGCTTCTTATTGCATGCCAAATTTTCGCCAATTATTTAACTTATACGCAAAAAGCAGAACTAGAGAAGTTAAGTGCCACGCAAAAGCTAGGAAGGGCCAAGTTCGTGACATTACATAAGGAAATTTCAGCCAATGACAGTTGGATTTAAGCCCCGGTTGATGATCATTATAAAGAGAAATTGAGAGAAAATGATGTTTTGAATAGTGATTTTTTGGAGAATGTGTTGTTAAAAAACAGGAAAAAGATTTGTGTTTACGTGCGGAATATTTATAGTGTGAATGTTTTGTTGAAAATGAGTATGAAAAATAAAAAAAAATATTAATTTAAAAAGAGCCAAACACGAGCTAAAAGAACACAAACTCTCCTCCAATATATTAACAATGGAGAAAAAAAAGGCATAAATTACTTTTTTTTTTTTAGCTTATGTTCATTTACTCCCATAAGTTGATGGCTGGTTTTCAATGACTCAATTGATCAGGTAAGGTGCAATATCCCAACACACTGCAGCGAGGAGGGAACGAAGGTAGTGGTAACGGATTACGGCGAGGGAGACAGAACAGACTTCATACTGAGTACGCGTGGCTATGCAAAATTGGCTCGACCCGACATGGCAGCAGAACTATTTGCATATGGCGTAGTAGATATCGAATATAGAAGAATTCCATGTCGTTACGGTCGTGATCTTTTTCTGAAAGTCCATGAGAATAGCAAGTACCCTCTGTACTTGGCCATTGTACCATTGTACAAAGGGGGAATTTATGATATCATTGCACTTGAAGTTTGGCAGGTATTAGTCTTAACAAAACTACTGTTTTGGGAAATTTACAAAAATGCATAATTTCATGCTTGTTAATTAAAAAATGTCTAATTTTCATAACTCTTACAAAAAAGATCAAATTTAGTACTAAATTATTTATTATATCCTTAATGAAAAATAAAAAATATATTTTTTTTTAAATTTGTCATAAATTTCAAGAAGAAAGAAGTAGTTTTCATGATTATAATAACATTTTCGACATTTTAAAAGTTGTTATCGATATTTAAACCCAATTTATCTTGATATTTCATTTGTCTAGAACGAGATTTCATTCCGAACATGAGAGTTCTTTACATTTTATAAAGTTCTTGACATTTAAAATGTAGTTCTCAATATTTAATACACATGTCAATGAAAAATATAATATTTATTGTGATTTGACATTTATATTTTTGAAATAAGTAGAGTACGCTATATGTCAAAATCTTATTGGCCTACAATTTTTTTAATAGTATGCACATTTTTGTTTATAGTTTGGAATTATAAATTGTTAACAAGGATATTTTGGTCTAAAAATATTGCAAAATGGACACTGAACAAATTTTGGACATTTTTACAAATGACCATGTGAAAGTGAACATGTTTTTATTAACAAAAGATTTACTTGCTAAAAACGTAACTTCTAAACTCAACCAAACATACAACTCTATGTGCAATTTCATTATGATCGTGGTCATTGACAATGTCGTGCATTTTTTTGTTAATTTCTCAAAGGAGGATTGCAAGGAATGGAGGCAAATGCGCAGGGCATATGGAACCGTATTCGACATTCTGAACCCACCAAGGGGACCTCTTAGATTCAGATTTCAGGTGGCGATCGAGGCCAACGAAGAAGTGAAGTGGGTGCAGTTAGACAGTGCCATTCCCAATGATTGGAAGGCTGGGATTGCATATGACACTTCCTTTCAGCTTGACTAGTTAAGCTCCAAAATAACCTACCAATACATAACATCAATAATATCTATGTATCTATAGGCTCGACTACTTGGTATCTAGTGTTTATTTTAGAAGTTTGTAGCAGTGCCCCTATTAATGCTTTCCTAGAATGTTTAGTGAAGTACTCTGTGCACTTTATTTGTTACATAAAAATAAAAAAAGGACTCGTGTTTAGTAGTATTCTGGGCAGACAACCAATCCATGCCGTCTCTTATCCCAAATGTTAAAGATACAAACTATGTAACAAATGCGAGAAAAAAGTGGGTTAATTCGAGGAAACTTAGGCATCCCAAGATAATGTTGGTATTTCTTGGAACCAATTAACTCCTAAGACAACTCAAAAGTTGTAGAATAATACGTTTTACACATCACTTCTTGATTGAATATAATTACAAGATAATCTAATCCTTGTTCTATAGAGATTAAAATCAGATTTTTTAGTAAATTTTGATAAAAGTTAATGAAATATGTGATTGAAAAGTTATGAGTCCCATAAAATATATGATTAAAATTAAT
Organism: Fraxinus excelsior; assembly: GCA_019097785.1. Lineage (NCBI taxonomy): Eukaryota > Viridiplantae > Streptophyta > Magnoliopsida > Lamiales > Oleaceae > Fraxinus > Fraxinus excelsior. The sequence goes on along the minus strand of CM032631.1, from coordinate 15,973,671 downwards.
TGTTTGACATTGATTTAATGTGATTCTAATCCAACCTACAATTGAACAAATCAAACATGCAAGTTATGGAATTAACAAATAAAGGAAATCAAACTAGAAAACTAAATTTGTAGAATAAAAAGGACTAATAAATTTCCCTTTTTCTTAGGCTCAGAAAGTTAATCCAACACCACAAAGGCAACACCAAACTTTAAAGAAACAAAAAGGGCACACCAAGGAACGAATGACAGAATCTGATTTTGACGATTTGCACAAAGCATGAAGGTTTTAACACTAAGCATAGAACCGTTTGTTTTGCTTCTTCTTAAGCACAAAGCAAAAGTGATTTTTGGTGTGTATAATTGAAACCGAGAAGCTTCAATTTATAGGCAAAGAGTTCAACAAATTTCCCAGGATTTTCTCTCAAAGATAGATATCGGGAGAAATGAAAATGGTTATCAAAAGATAATGATAGAGTTTTACAATTTTGAAAGAAGGAAGAGATAAACCCTTATCACTTTATCTCCAATAAGTTGGGTATTGAGCATCTAGCCCAATGGGTTGATTTTCTCTAAATACCCAACAAGATTTGGGCTACATCGTTTGTAGTGTGGATCTTAATATTTTTCAATCCCGGACTTATAGCATATGAAGTTAAACGGGCCACGATTTTCATCATTGTTTAGGGGTTACTTGGGCATCACTAAAATACCCAACAACCTCCACCTTAATGACAAACCCTGCAAGCCAGACAGGGTAACAAATAGCTTAAGGAAATAGACTTACAAGTTTGTACCGATATTTAGAAGATCAAGGCAGCTTCTAAACTTTACCAATGGGAGCACCTTAGTTCCCATGTCAGCATGATTATATTCTGAAAGGACTTTCTCAAATTTTACCAGTTCTTGAGAAATCATATCTCTAATGAAATGCATTCTAACATCTATATTTTTTGTACGTTCATAAAAGAGGGGATTTTTGCATAGGTGAATAGCAGATTGACAATCAAAATATATTGTCACATTGTTATCAAAAACACCAAGTTCATTTAATACACATTTAAACCATAAAGATTTTTTAAAGGCTTCGATAGCAGTAATATATTCAGATTCAGTAGTGGATAAAGCAACAACATGTTGTTCTGATTTCTAGCTACCATATTAATTACACAAAGTAAATACATAGGAAGATGTAGATTTCCTATTATCTCTATCACCAGCATAATTAGCATCAGTAAAGCCTTTCAATTTTACTCCTTCAGTAGTAAACTTATATATTAAACCAGCATTGCATGTTCCTTTCAAATATCTAAACAACCATTTTAAAGCTTTCTAGTGTTTGAGACTAGGGTTGGACATGTACCTGCTAAGTGTACTAACAGCATAGGCTAAGTCAAATCTAGTACACACCATAAGATTTATAACAGAACCAATAACATTTGAATATGAAATCTTTTTCATATATTCCTCTTTATCTTCATTAGTAGGTGATTGTTCTTTAGATAATACAAAATGATTAGCTAAAGGCAATGTAACATGTTTACATTCATTCATGCCAAATTTTATCAATATTTTCATGATATATGGAGTCTGATGCAAAAACAAAAATGAATAAGATCTATCTCTTTGAATTTCCATACCTAAGATTCTTTTAGCATTTTCTAGATCTTTCATATCAAATTCATTATTCAAAGTTGTCTTAATATCATTTAATAGTTTCGAGTTGGGACCAATCAAAAGTATATCATCCACGTATAGCAACAAAAACACACAGTTATTATCATTAGCATCACATTGATAGTATAAGTAATGATCAAATTCACTCATTTTAAAACCAATTGTTTGAACAAACTAATCAAAATGTTTGTACCATTGTCTAGGAGATTGTTTTAGAACATACAAAGAGCGTTTAAAAAAATACATGATCAGGTTTTTGTTTATTCTCAACCCTTAGGTTGATCCATAAAAATCTTTTCATCAAGTTCACAATGCAAAAAAGCAGGTTTAACATCAAGTTGTTCAAGTTCCCAATTAAAATATGCAACTAATGCAAGCATAGTCCTAATAGTCGTATACTTAACAATTGGAGAAAAGATCTCATTATAATATATCCCATCCTTTTGTGTGTAACATTTAGCCACAAGTCTAGCCTTAAACCTTAAAGTCTCTCCTTTGGTGATTCCATCTTTAATTCTAAAAATCCATTTACACCTAACAATAGACTTGTCTTTTGGTCTTGGGACTAACTCCCATGTTTGATTTTTATCGAGAGAATTTATCTTTTCTTTAGTCGCTTTCATCCAATCCTCAGATTGCTCACTCCACAAGGCTTCTTCATACGTGTTTGGTTCCCTATCAACAACTAGCATAAGTAAGTTCAAAATCAGACTCTAACCTTTGAAACACCCTATATGTTCTCCTAACTCTGTCTCTAGCTAACTGGTAATTAGACAAAGGATTTTACTCTTCTTGATATTCCTTTATAACATCATCTCTCTCAATATTTTTATTCTGATTGTCTCTTAATTCAAGATTTTGATACTCCACCTCAATTGAGGTGGTGGGGGTTTGAACACTCAAATGCCTAAAATTCACTTGGGATTCATCACTAGTGTTTTCTTGCTGTTTTTCTCTCAAGGTGTCACTCTTTGATTTTAGACACGACATTTCAGACTCATTAAAAGTAACATCACGACTTATGATGATCTCAACTCTAGTTTGACTTCTATTCCAAAGCCTATACCCTTTAACTCCCTCGGGGCATCCTAAGAAAATGCATTTCATAGCTCTAGGTTCTAATTTTCCCTCATTTTGATGAGAGAAAGCAGTACAACCAAAAGTTTTTAAAACGGTATAGTCAGCAAATTTACCATACCATTTTTCATGTGGAGTATCACCATTTAATGTAGTACAAGGGGTCAAGCTAATCAGATAACACGAAGTCATAACATCTTCACCCCAAAAAGATTTAGGAATACCAAAACTCAACATTATGCATCTAACTTTATCAAGTAAAGTATAATTCATACGTTCAGCCACCCCGTTTTATTGAGGTGTAAAAGAGACAGTTTTATGTCTAGCAATTTCACATTTTTCACACATATCATCAAAATCATTATTATAGAATTCAAGGCCATTATGAGTTCTTAAATATTTTATTGTTTTGCCAGTTTGAGTTTCAACTTGCAATTTTCATATTTTGAAATTTTTAAAGGTTTCATTTTTATCTTTTAACAGATAAACTCAAGCTTTACGAGAATAATTATCAATTATGGATAAAAAAATATATATTACCATCCATTGTAGGATTAGTAGCAAGCTCCCATATATTAGTATGAATATAATCTAAAACTTTAGTACTTTTGTGTACACCAAATGAGAAATATAACTTATGATGTTTACCAAGCACACAATGATCACAGAAAGGCATATCAGACGCACAGTCTTTTCCAAAAACACCTTTATCATTTAGCAGTTTAAGTCATTTAATACTTATGTGAGCTAATCTATTGTGCTACTTGTGCGTGTCAACCGTGTTGGTCAAATTTATAGAGGAAGATGAATTTTTTAATAATCTCAACAGTAGTCACATAAATACCGTTTCTTTTAGTACATTTACATGTGACAAGAGCACCCTTAATCATTTTTAGTATGCTGTTTTCGATTTTACCAGTAAAACCATCGATTTCTAATGCTCCTACCAAAATAAGATTTCTAGCTATTTCAGGAATATATCTTACTCCATGTAATTTAAGCACATAATTAGTGTCAAATTTTAACGTGATATCACCAATTCCTGCAATTTTATATACATGATTATTGTAAAAAATAGCACAACCACTTTCAAATTCTTGCAAATTTTTAAACTAAGCTTTATTTGATGAAACATGAAATGATGCACTAGAATCAAGTTTTCATTCATGCAAATGTGATTTCACAGTCAAATTTACTTCAGTAGGTTCAGAGTTCAATAACACATACACTTCACAACATTCATCAGAAGAAGTAATAATATTTGTCTCATTATAAACCTTTTCTTTTTGTTTGTTTTTCTGAACATAATAGTTTTTAATAAAATGTCCAGTTTCACCGCACCCATAGCATTTTCTACCTTTAACTTTACCTTTTGACCTAGACAGACTTCTAGTTTTCTTTTTACTACCTGATGCATATCCATTTTGGTTATCATGAGTTCTAGACTGAGACCTACCTTTCATCATATGAACCTCACCACTTTTTCTTTTGACTCTTTCGGCTTTCATTTCCATATCTTTGCTTCTTAACGAGTCTATGTATCTCTCCCATCTTTAATAACATTTTTAACTTTTCTATAAGTGTCAGGGATAGCATTTCTAAAAAAAATGATAGTCTTATATTCTTCAGATACTTTTTCACCACAATTAGTAATATCTTGCACGAGTTTGTTGAAAATATCCAAATTGTCATCCATATCTTTTGAAGAATAGATTTGAAAGCTAAAGAAGCATTTCAGTAGAAAAAGTTTGTTTGGAGTGGATTTAGACACATAAAATTCCTCCAATTTTTCCCAAAGTTCTTTAGCTGATTTTAATTTTCCAACTTTTCTTAATATTACATCAGACAAATGTAAAATGATAGAAGTATAAGTCAATTCATTCAAATTCTCTTTTTTGTCAGCAATTAAGTTTGTAGGAAAAGAGTCATCAATAGTTTTAGAGACTTTTTGTTGAACGAGAATGCCTTTCATTTTTATTTTTTTTTGCCAAATTGAAAAATCTCCTTTACTATTAAAGATATCCAACTCAAAGTGATGTGTCGACATCCTACCAAAAAATTCACAGAACACAAACAGCATGTAAAAGTCACAGATCACACAAATTACACAGAGTAACAAGATTCATATGGTTTCACAATAATACGTTATTCTAGAACTACAGGATTCCGTGAGAATCGTGTTCTCAAGTCAAAGGAAGAAACTAGAATAGGAGTCTGGGTACAAGTCTAAAATAATACGAGATTAAATACCAACGTTCAACAAATAAATCTAAAAACAATAAATAAGTAATTTCATTTAGAAATTAAACAGATAATGGCAAGTAATTCTAGGTCTACCAACAAGCAATGGTTACCAAGCAATGGCAAGCCCAAATCCTAATGATCACCCCATACGATGATCTACTAGTACAATAAGGTAAATGTTTCAACCAATTTACTATAGTGGACCAATTCTGTAGTCCGTAAAATAGGAGAGATGCGAATTTATTGCTTTATGGCGCAATTTATGGCCTAAAGTAATTCAATAAATGTTTTTGCAATTTTCACCGTCGATTCCACTAAGGGCAAGATTTTCTGCAAAGCCTGAAACACGAAAAAGAAAATTATATCAGTATGTTCAAGAATTTAAAGTGAGTAAACTGCCTATAAAAAAAAAGTCTCGCCGGAAACCGCCCATGTGTCGTCCATTGCCGGATATCATGTGCACCACCACTAGGTGTGCCTTATCCTACAGAGTATGGGTCTGGTCTCGATTTTTTCGTCCAATCACTAGTTTGGCCGGAATCGAAGAAAGAAGGTCCGATTTTTAATTGAAAAACTTCCATGTTCGTCTTCTTCAACTTCTTTCACTATTCTCCTTCCAGGTTCTTCAATTTTGATTTCCCACCAAGCTCCAATACCAATTTGTGATTCTAATCCCACCTACAATTGAACAAATCAAACATGTAAGTTATGGAATTAACAAATAAAGGAAATCAAACTAGAAAACTAAATTTGTAGAATAAAAAAGAGCAATAAATTCTCCATTTTCTTAGGCTCAAAAAGTTAATTCAACACCACAAAGACAACACCAAACTTTGGAGAAACACAAAGGGCACACCAAGGAACAAAGGACAGAAGCTAATTTTGAAGATTTGCACAAAATAGTAAGGTTTTAGCACTAAGCAGAAAAACCATTTGTTTTGCTTCTTCTTAAGCACAAAGTAAAAGTGATTTTTGGTGTGTATAATTGAGACCTCTAGCTTCAATTTATAGGTAGAGTTCAACAAATTTTTCAGGATTTTCTCTCTCATATCACGAGAACTGAAATAGTTACCAAAAGATAATGATAAGAGTTTTACAATTTTGAAATAAGGATGAGATAAACCCTTATCACTTTATATCTAATAAGTTGGGTATTGAGCATCTAACCCAATGTACTGATTTCTTCTAAATACCCAACAAGATTTGGGCTACATCGTTTGTGGTATGAATCTTAATATTTTTCAATCCCTAGCTTATAGCCTATGAAGTTAAACAGGCCATGATTTTTCATCATTGTCTATGGGTTATTTGGGCATCACTAAAATACCTAACATTTAAATTAAAACCTAAATTTTAATTCCCACCAAACATAAGCTTAGTTTTCTTTTGGCATCACTTCTATAGAAGTATTTGTTTATTCTAATTTAATTTTTTTTTGTTGCCTCCTCAAATTCATTGTATATTTTTATTTTAATTTTATTATCATCCTAAATGGTAAATAGTAGTATGATGATTACTTCATATATATATATCTTAAAGAAAAAAACTACGAATCCCTTTAGCCGCATTAAAATGAAAAGGAATAGACAAGACAAGATGAATGTATGAAATTGATCTCTCGTCTTGGAGAAAACCAACAGTAAGGTCTCTTGCCACGTGGGACCAACAGGTAATTAAGCAGAATAATTTAAAAGGGGTTAAATTTACAAATGACCACCCAATTTTATACTTAGTGACACCATAGTCATCAATTTTGATTTTATTTCTCTAAAACCACTCAATTTTATATTTAGTATCACCATAGCCACCAATTTGATTTTATTTTACCATCCGCCCAATTTCATAAAACGTTTCACCATAACCATCTAACTTTTAAAAAACAAAAATTAAAAAAAAAAGATTATTTTAAAATAAGTTTTTATTTATTTTAAAAACTTTTTTTAAAACATTTATTTTATTTTTCTAAGCAACTTTTTTTTTTAAAAAAAATTATTTTATTTTAAAAAAATTTTAAATAAGTTTTTATTTTTTAAGTAACATTTTTTAAATACTTTTTATTTTATTTTTTTAAAATAAGTTTTTATTTTTAGTTTTAATTTATTTTTATATATATAATGTAAAGTTATTGTTTTATTTTTTTAAAAAATTAGTGAAAATGGTAAAAAGAAGTTGGGTGTCGATGATGAAATAAAATCAAATTTGATGATCACAGAAATATTAAATATAAAATTGGGTAATTATGATTAAACAAAATTAAATTGAGTTGACACGTGACGCCAAGCATAAAATTGTGCATTTAACTCTCACTCACACACATAATTGAGAGCGAGCTTTACATGAATGGGAGAAAAGAAGGAAGACAAGTTCGTCTCGTTGACGAATTTCTGCAAGCCAACCCCTTCCCAGGAATCGAAATTACGAACTTGCCCATTGGCCCGTGAATCCGAGACATTCGCGGATTCGAATGCCGACTCCGTTTCATCCTCCACCGCTCCCACTTCATCTGAACCTACTGGAATCGTCATGGTTTCGCTACCTGACAGCACTAGCTCTATTGACCAAAGTACAGGCCAAGACGATGAATTGGAATTTCACACACCTCCTGAGCAGCGTTTTACCTCGTCCGAAGACCAAACCATTGATTTTGCAGCGGGAGAGCCGACGGCTGTCGATCTTGGTTGTACGGGAGGTGGCGCAGGGAAGGATGACCCGGGTGAGGGAACTTCCGGAAGTGTATTTGTTGAATTGAAGAAAAATAGGGTTCCAGATTGGGGATTTAGCCAAAATTCTTTGGAGAAAAAAGCTAGGGTTTCTGAGGACTCTGTTTCGGAATGCGAGAGTGAAAATGAGTTTGTAGAGAAAAATGATCCAATTGTAATTGAGGTTTTGTCCGATTCGGAAAGAGAGGAACTTGATGAGAATATAGAAAGAGCAAACATGGCTGTGGATTCACCCATGAAGAAAAGCATTGCTGAAAAGGGTGAAGTGCTGAAAAATGGTGAAAGCAATGGAGGTGATAAAAATAGTGATGTGAATAAAAATTGTAAACCGGGAGAAGTTAGTGAAGCCAATGCTCTTAAGGTCTATGAAGGTGAAAAAGTTCATAAAAATGGCGATGGGGAGGAACGTCCAGATAGTGCTAAGAATGCCGAGGAAATTGAGAACTTCAAATATGTACCCTCTGCTGCTGTTGATGGGAGGAAAGGGAAAGAAAGAGTTGGTGGAGGTGGTGTTTCTGTCAATGGAAAGCGTGAGTTGCCACCATCGATAAAGGGGAAAGAGAAGAATGTGAGAGGCGAGGAAGTGGTGGGGAATGCAAGGACAAAGAGTGGACTTCTCATGGATTTATTAGAAGTTTTGAAGGTGGAGAAGGCGGTTGTAGGAGATGTGGATTTCTTGGAGACGGCTAAGAGACGAGGTTTGACATTTCCTAAGCCTAGATGGTGGCCACCCAATGGTTTTCAAGAATAGTTCATTGTTCTTAGAAGGTGATTTCTACGGTGGAGGGAAAATGAACTTACAAGGATTCCCCTAGTAACGGTGAGCATACCAGGAAAAGTCCAACTTGAGAATCGGGCGGCTTCGTCGTTTGAATTGTTCCCTCATCGGTGGACCGAGCTCAAATCCCCTTGGAAAGGGAGGTGCCCAAGTCCCCTAGGTTAAATGATGCAAGCCAAATGTAATGGTGGATCTGTTTTTGATTTCCTTGGGAGATAACTTTCAGTTATGGTGTAACTAACTTTTAAAATCCGTGTACATGACTTGTAAATCAATAGTGATTGTTTTGACTTTTTAGTACTACTAATTTTGTATTACCTTTTTATTTTTGTTTTTTTGCATGTATTTGCTTAATTCATTTCCATCAAATGGCAAAAATGAGGCATAGTAACCCCTTCGGGTGGTCGAGTTAGTGGTGTAGGTGAACGCGGAGATCGAAGGTCACGAGTTTGAATCTTCTGCCAACACTTCCTCAATCGAGCTTGCCGCACATGGCTTGCCTAGTGCGGTTTATCTCTCTTGTGTGGTTTGCGGGTTACTGCATGTTCGTAAAAACCCCGCAAGCGTACGAGATCGTTGACAAGTAATAATTGTGATGAGTGAGTTATCGTCCCACAGGGAATAGAGCTCAATTTTAGTGTATTTGATATATTTAAAGTCGCAAATGTGACAAAAGATATTTGGTTTGAATTTAACTACGTTCTAAAACTACGAAAGCAATAAAAAATGGTATTAAATCAAATGAGGGAAAGTGTATTGGATTTCTAATTCCACTAATTAATTCTTAGTTTCAATTCTCAACTAGTGAAAATTAACTTAATTCATGCAATTGTGACGATCGATAATTCCACTTTTATTTACTATTCTTTCTCAAGACATAATAAATCTATGATTGCCACGAGACGATCCTATTCCTAGTCCGAATTCATATGACACGCATGCAATGACATTTAGGATTATCATATATGATCGCACACGTCATAAGCATTATTCCTAATATTTATTGTCCGTGTGTTCCATAAACTGTGTTCTACCTATCGTGAGTTTTCCAACACTACAAATAAGTAACTAATCATCTTAATGATGCGCGAACATTAACACAATATACTTAAGCATATTTATGAAATCACAAACGTAAATAATTAAACTAACATCATATAGTCTCGAATTAAACACTAAAAATTAATTAGTTTCATCATCCATCCAATACAAAGGAATTTAGCCTAGCATATTATCAAGATTAAACACATATAAATGGAAAGACATCACCTATAAATTGACGATTAATTCCAATTGAAGCTGTCTCCTTCGTTCTTCTACCGGCGTACGTGCGTGATGTTATGAGTTTCAGCAGCAACTTCCCACTTATTCTCAATTAATTTCAGCACCTTAATTAGCCCCAAATGCTGCCGATTTTCAGCTCCAAATTCTGCCGATTTTTAGCCTTTTAATTTGCCCATTTTCAGCACCTTAATTAGTCCCAAATTCTACCGATTTTCAGCCCCAAATTCTGCCGGCTGTGAGTGTATATATGTATCAATTGATGCCAAGAATTCTTGTCTCCCGATCTGTCCGCCACTATATGCGTAATCTCCCTTTAATTCAGCCCCTAATCACCCTTTTTATGTGTGTATATATCAAAAAATATGGCAGCCACCGAATTCTAATTCCTTCTCAATTAATCTCTCTGGCTGCCCTCCCCCAACCTTTTTTACGTGTGGTATATATATAAATATATAGCCTAAGTTATCCATGGTTTGGTCCAATTAGGAGTCCAAAAGCCCAATTAGTTTTTGTATTTCTCCACGTCCTCCAATCTTTCAAATTCATGCAATTTAGTTCCTCAACTTCTATAATGTAGACTTTGATTCTCTTACTTTGGATTTTTCCATTTCTCGTCACATTTTGTTTCTTTTCTTCAATTCTTCATCAAACATGGAGTTTTGCCTATAAGATGAAATATAAACACAATTTAGGTAGTATTTTACCAAAAGAACAATAAAATTCTATAATTTCAAGTCCCAAATAAGGGTAGAAAATACACTTATCAAACCCCCAAACTTGAATCTTTGTTTGTCCTCAAACAAAATAGAACTTAACTACACAAAATTCCATAAATAACTTGGTTGGATAATCTACTTTTAGCCTCATAATTGGAATTTCAGAGTTGAAACTATGAACTATTTCAAAATTACAATGCTAAATCCATTTCTACATATTCAATGTAAAATCGACGTGTGTGTGTGAAGATTCACGTAAAGCATTACAAAGTCATAAATTGATTCAATCCCGACCCTATATGGTCAAATATTTTCTTTCTTCGCTAGTAAGATACACACCCCAATCTTTATTCTTTTCACTCTTTTCCCCAAGGTGCGATATAAGGTTGAATGTGTGATACCATACTAATCCTCGCCCTCTCTAGTTTGGTTCGATTTTGCTAATTGCAGTTCAACATGTCAACAAATGTAGATTCTCCTTATTTTTGATTGCTTCAACCACTAAAAATCAATTAAGTTAGTAATCCCTCGTCAAAAGTTAAATTCTCTCAAATAAGTGTTTGGGGTTTATCAAGACATGTAGCAGTTTCTTTTTTTTTCCTGTGCAGACTCCTCTTCATTAAGCTTTCTAAATGACCATTGTAGCGAGTTTTCAGCCGATGACTCCAAAGTCAGACGACCATAGGGCACCAGGTTTTTAGAGACCTTTACAAGCTTAATCACTCGAGTCATAAATGCTACAAAGAGAAATTTCACAATAGAAGTATTGATCTTTTTTTTTTAAATTTGTGCAGTGCCCCTTTATAAACACTCATTCTCAAAAATCAACCTCTAACTTAAGATTTTCACCTAATTTTTATTTTATTGGTATTAGACAATCCACACAAAATTTAGCACACATGAAATCCACATCTATCTCAATGTCTCCCACAACAGCTCAATCACCCCCAAACTTTCTAAAATTGGTTTAAGGATGTATAATATACTGGTTAATTGGATTTAGCATTTATGGTCCATTATTGTCAACCTACTCAATAATATGAATCATATTGTTTTTTCTTCACAATGCAAAACGTAAATCTTGTGCTCAAAAATATCAAATTCCACATAAATAAGTACAAACTAACTTAACATATAACTTATCCATAATTTATAGTCTAACTCTATGTTCCAATAAATATATCATCGTTAGCAAATTATCTGACCCACACAAGCATGCAAAAATACATAAAAAGAAGTACTAAAACTGATTTTTTTTTTAAAATCACAAACGTAAATAAAAGAAAACTCATGTTTTCCACCTCCAAACTTAAAGTAGACATTGTCCCCAATGTCATAAATCATAATTTCACATATAAAGGGGTAGGGAAGAAAAAGATGAAAATACTCCCATGATATGGCTTGGAATCTAAAGGCTAGCTGTCTTACTGCTCCCGTGGCTCATTGGTCAATGTTGATTTAGATGTTCTGTGACATCATGTTCCTACACAAAACAATCAATTAAAATATTCAAGATCAAATACGTGGAACGAGTGATACTTAGCTTTAACATCTATTAAACCAACTAACATATTGAAGATGTAAGGAAAAAAAGGATGTAGATGATGATTCCTTGAAATAAATAAATAAAATTAATCTAAATCATCTTAAATGATTCTAAAAGCAAAAATAAAAACAAATAAATAAATAAAGGGATAAAAATGTTGGGTTGCCTCCCAACCAGCGCTTTGTTTACAGTCTTTAGCTAGACTCCTGTTGTTTTAAGCTCTTCATGGTAGCTTGAAAATAGAGTTTTCAGTCCTACATCTTAGACACTGGTTGCATTTCTTCAGTTCATCCTTGACTCTCCAAACAATCGTGTCTCCATTTTTGTCCATACCAATAATTCCTTGTGCGTCTGGCTTACTTTTGTAGTTCTCCCAATGATCTACTTGTTGGCAATCTTTATAATGGGATGGTTGTTTGATTGGATTTTCCATGGTGAAACTCTGTTGCTTATCTTCCACCCTTAGGACTATCTCATTAGTATTAAAATCCAGCAAAGCTCGGCTTGTAGACAAAAACGGCCTTCCCAAGATTATTGGCATCTGATATGCCTCTTCTATGTCCACGATGATGAAGTCAGCTGGAAAAATAAACTCCCCCACTTTAATGAGCATGTCTTCGATTATTCCGTAGGGGTGCTTCAATGATCGGTCTGCCAGCTGAAGGATTATAGATGCAGCTTTAGGGTTTCCTAATCCCAGTTTCTTGTAAAGAGGCAAAGGAATTAGATTAATACTTGCTCCCGAATCAATTAAGCAATTAATAGTATTTAAGTTTCCTATAGAGCAAGGTAGAGTGAAACTCCCTGGATCTTTAAGTTTGGGAGGGATCTTGCACTGGATGATCGCGCTGCACTCTTCAGATAGAGCTATCGTTTCATATTCAGGCAACTTCCTCTTTTTGGTCAACATCTCCTTCAAAAACTTGGAGTAATTTGGAATTTGAAGAATCACATCAATAAATGGGATGTTGATATGTAGCTTTTTGAGGATTTCCAGAAATTTAGTGAACTGCCTCTCTAGTTTGGTGTTTTGTGTTCTTTGAAGAGAATGGATCGGAGATGTGAGTGTTGTGCCAAAAACTGTTGTCTTAAGTTGTGGGCTGTCTGAAATTGATTGTCGATCTTTCTCTGTTGCTTTATCGGACTGCTCCGCCTGTTCCTTGCTCTCAGTAGAGAGTTTACTTTTCTCTGTCTCATTCCTCTTTGCGATGATTTCTGGCAATTGAACACCACTCCTAGTTGTGATGGCCTGAATCTGCTCGACTGTTGGTTGCCGTAGAAGTCTTTGAGGGAATGGAATGGGTGGCACATAAGCCTTGACAGAGGTGGTGGAAGTGAATGATGGGAGCTCAATAGTTGCATAATTCACCGCCTCAACCGCAAATACCTGCTCCCTTGGGTTCTTCTCTGTATCACTCGGCAAGGTACCTTGTGGTCTGTTGGCTATTGCAGCTGCTATCTGTCCCACCTGTTGTTCCAAGTTCTTGATTGAAGCTTGTTGATTCTGAAAGTTGGTTTCAGTTTTCGTGATGTACTGAGATAGAAGATCTTCCAATGATTGCTTCTTCTCTTGTTGTTGATGACGTTGGAACCCTGGTGGCCTGTTTTGGTTGTTTGCTCCTTGTCCTTGTCCCTGATTGTTGGACCATGAAAAGTTTGGATGGTTTCTCCAGCCCGGATTATAAGTGTTGGCATAGGGGTTGTTCTGTTGTCTATGAAAGTTCTGCGCGTAGCTCACCTCCGCAGGCTGACTAGCATGTGTAGAGGCCAAAGGGCAGCTTGTAGTAGTATGATCAGCCCCACAACCTTCACAAATAGGTGGTGATTGGTGTACCATGTTAACTGACCGGGATAGATTGTCCATTTTCATTGTAAGAACTTCCATTTGTGCAGTCAGCGCTGTCATTGTATCCACGTTGTGTATCCCTGCTGTTTTCTTTGGAGCTTCCCTATTGGTTGGCCACATCGACTGATTTTCGGCTATTTTCTCATACAAATCATAAGCTTCATCAACGTCAAGTTTCATCACTGATCCTCCCGCTGAAGCATCTACCATATTCCTGAACTCTTGTTGTAGACCGTAGTAGAAGAGATACTGCTGAGCTTGCTTAGGAATGTTAGGGCTAGGGCATTTCCGGAACAAGTTCTTGAACCTTTCCCATGCCTCAGAGTAGCTTTCTGCTTGAAAGTGTGGACTTCATTCCTGATTTGGTGGACTCGAGAAGGTAGGAAGAATTTCATCGTAAATTTTTGAACCATATCGGCCCATGATTGTATGCTTCCTGGAGGTAAGCAAAGAAACCATTCTCTAGCAACATCCCTCAGAGTATGAGGGAATAAACGCATTCGAAAAGCATCTGTTGATACCCCTTCGTGACTGATCACCTCACATAACATGAGAAAAGCCGAAATATGTTCATGAGGGTTCTCCGTGGCTTTTCCAAAAAACCTGATGTCTTGGTGATTTTGGAACAGATTTATGACATCTAGTCTAAGGTGGAAGTTAGGTTGTCCGAATGGAGTGTAAATTATAGCAGGTTGCACTGGAGCAGGAATTGGATTGACATAGTCCCCAACTAAAATGGGAGCTTCATTCTGGATGGCTCTCTGTTGATTTGGTTGCGGTAGTTGATTGTCAACTGGAACATTAGCCTGATTCTGTTGTTGATTCTGATTAATAGCCATTCTCCTTGCTTGACGTTGACCTTTCTTGCGATTTCTGAATGTCCTTTCAATTTCGTGATCTATTGGAGCTAGACCAATCTCGTCAGGAGCTTGCATAAACCAAGCTTACCTAAGAAAAATCAAGACCTAAGAGAACTCAGGAGTGTAAAAAAAAAAGCCTAAAACAACGAAAAATAAAAATAAAAATAAAAGCGATCCTAAAATATCAAATACCCAAGATTAACACCGTTATTCCCCGGCAGCGGCGCCAAAAACTTGTTGCGAAATAATCCCGCAAGCGAACGGGATCGTTGACAAGTAATAATCGTGATGAGTGAGTTATCGTCCCACAGGGAATAAATCTCAATTTTATGTATTTGATATATTTAAAGTCGCAAATGTGACAAAAGATATTTGGTTTGAATTTAACTACGTTCTAAAACTACGAAAGCAATAAAAAATGGTATTAAATCAAATGAGGGAAAGTGTATTGGATTTCTGATTCCACTAATTAATTCTTAGTTTCAATTCTCAACTAGTGAAAATTAACTTAATTCATACAATTGTGACGATCGATAATTCCACTTTTATTTACTATTATTTCCCAAGACATAATAAACCTATGATTGCCACGAGACGATCCTATTCCTAGCCCGAATTCATATGACACGCATGCAATGACATTTAGGATTATCATATATGATCGCACACGTCATAAGCATTATTCATAATATTTATTGTCCGTGTGTTCCATAAACAGTGTTCTACCTATCGTGAGTTTTCCAACACTACAAATAAGCAACTAATCATCTTAATGATGCGCGAACATTAACACAATATACTTAAGCATATTTATGAAATCACAAACGTAAATAATTAAACTAACATCACATAGTCTCGAATTAAACACTAAAAATTAATTAGTTTCATCATCCATCCAATACAAAGGAATTTAGCCTAGCATATTATCAAGATTAAACACATATAAATGGAAAGACATCACCTATAAATTGACGATTAATTCCAATTGAAGCTGTCTCCTTCGTTCTTCTACGGGCGTACGTGCGTGATGTTATGAGTTTCAGCAGCAACTTCCCACTTATTCTCAATTAATTTCAGCACTTTAATTAGCCCCAAATGCTACCGATTTTCAGCTCCAATTCTGCCGATTTTCAGCCCCAAATTCTGCCGACTTTCAGCCCCAAATTCTGCCAACTTTCAGCACCTTAATTAGTCCCAAATTCTGCCGATTTTCAGCTCCAATTCCGCCAATATTCAGCCCCAAATTCTGCCGGCTGTGAGTGTATATATGTATCAATTGATGCCAAGAATTCTTGTCTCCCGATCTGTCCGCCACTATATGCGTAATCTCCCTTTAATTCAGCCCCTAATCACCTTTTTTATGTGTGTATATATGATAAAATATGGCAGCCACCGAATTCTAATTCCTTCTCAATTAATCTCTCTGGCTGCTCTCTTCTTTCTCTGTCCGTCTGTATATATATATATGCATCTCAATACACCCTAGGCGGTTTGGTCCATTTAGAAATTCAAGGCCCAATTAATTTATGTTCCTCCATGCCATTCACTATTTTGAATTAATGCAATTTAATCCTTTAACTTCTAAAGTGTAGACTTTGATCCTCGTACTTTGCCACTTTTCCATTTTTCGTCACATTTTGTTTCTTTTCTTCAATTCTTCAATTCTTCATCAAACATTGAGTTTTGCCTATAAGATGAAATATAAACACAATTTAGGTAGTATTTTACTAAAAGAACAATAAAATTCTATAATTTCAAGTCCCAAATAAGGGTAGAAAATACACTTATCATATATGCAGGAGCTTAGGTCTAACTCAATAAGTTAATTCAAGTTCAGAGTCACCCTATCAACGAGTGACAGTCATTTCAAATCTTAGACATGCGGTCGAGACCTGTTTATAAGGTCACAGTGTGTGCTGTGCAAGGTGTACATGATTGGACATATACTAAATACTCCAGAGAAAACATCAATCATGTGATGGAATATAGACTAGTCAACAGATAAATGCATATTCATCCTCAACATGCATTGTCAAATTTCACAAACATGATGCAGTAGTCCACAAAACAACCAAAACAACACGATTTTTGTCTTATAAAGAAAAGAAAATCTCACACGACCAAAAAAATATTTCAAGCACACACGACAAAAAGAATAGACAGTAATTTTAAAAGCAAAACAAGACTTAAAAATTAAATGCATACAAAGTGTAAAATGTACCAGTGTAATGAACAATGCATGCAGATGCCCACAAATGGGATCAATGTGGTGCATAAGCACCATTGACTGCCATGCGGTCAAGATCAAGTTTCTTGACCCATGCATTCCTAACAGTAGAGGTAGACTTAGTCAATTGAGAAATTATCTCAGTCAGCTGAAGGACTTGATTGGAAAGAGAATTGACATGCCTAGGAATATCCTGATTTCTCTCATTCCGCACACGCATAGGACACCTAGGCCTAATGTGACCCAAAGTACCACTTCGATGACAAGTAGATACAAATTTAGTCTTAGACACAAACGAATGTTGAAACCGAGTTTGAGGTATAGTGTTCTTACGAGACCTAGGAGTCCTGTGTTCTACGACACGCTCAGCTCTAGAATTAAGATTTTTAGCAATGTATGGCTGAGTAGAAGCAGGAACGAAAGAAGTCTTATAGGTATCAGTTGAATTGGAATTGGTCTTAACATAACCTAGACCACGTCTATCACCTGTAGGCTTGTTCATACCTAACATACTATCAAGCTTCTTAGAGCCACTGGAAAACGCCTCAAGTTGAGAATTGGTTTTTTCTAGATCAATCGTGAGGGTTTTAACCTTCTATTCTAACATCTCATTGACACATCTCAACTCACTCTGGGAACTAATTGAGTCCTTAAGCTTACCAACTAGTCTTTTTTTCTCTCGCTCTAAGGAGTCAACTTTCTTAAATAGGGCATGGTTGAGTTTCTTGATCTTAAGGCTCTCCTCGTACAACTCCTGGTACACAACCTGAAGATTATCCTCATCATCCGATGCCTTATTACAGCTCTCAATCTCAGTCTTTTCACTAGCCTTTTCAGAAACACATTCTACTTGAGACACAAAGGCCATGTACTTCCCTACTTTCTCACACTCAGACTGCACACTCGGGTCACTATCACTAGAGTCATCATTAGATAATTCAGCAACTAAGGCTCTACCTCTATCCTTAGTCGAACTCCTCTTGAGATTAGGACACTCATTCCTATAGTGCCCAACCCCATGGAACTCATGACATCTAACAGACTGGAGCTCACTACTAGACCCTTTACCACCACCCTTATCACGCTTTTCCTTATGAAATTTCATAGTGGACTCCTCTGCCTAGGTTGTGGTCTTGGTCTATTCCTCAAAGCCTTCTGAAACTTTTTCACGAAGTAGGCTATTTCCTCACCTTTAAAGGACTCTCCCTCACTAGATTCAGAATTCTCTTCCATGCGGGTGTTCAAGGCAATGGATTTCTGTTTCCTAGGCTGTGCTAAGGTTAGTTCATAGGTTTGAAGGGATCCTACGAGGTCTTCTATTTTCAGAGCATCAAGGTCCGTACTCTCTTCAATAGTAGTTACCTTAGGTCTAAACCTTTCAGGTATGGATCTAAGAACCTTTCGAATGATTTTTGACTGAGTGATCTTTTCTCCTAGGTTAAAACTAGAGTTCACAATATCGTTCAGTTTAGCATAGAACTCATCAAATTTCTCATCATTATTCATCCTAAGTTTTTCAAACCTAGAAGTCAACATCTATAATTTGGAGTTTTTCACAATCTTAGTACTCTCATGGGTTGTCTCCAAAATATCTCAAACCTCTTTAGCGGTCTCACACATAGACACTCTCCTAAACTCTTCAGGAGACACGGCCATAAACAACGCATGCAAACTTTTACTATTCCAATTACACTCATCCAAGTTAGTTTTAGTCCATAAAGAAATATCAGTGATTGTAACAACACCATCAGTGGTTGTTAAAGGTGGATTCCATCCACTTTCCACAGAAATCCATACACGCTCATCCAAAGCCTTAAAAAGCACTATCATTTGAACTTTTCAGTAGGCATAGTTACCGCCATCAAAGTATGGCGGTACATATAATGAACTACTCATCTAGACAATCAAAAAATGGGTCAGGACACGAGATTTGGCTATGATACCAATTGAAAAACGCAAGATTCGACCCAATTTCACCTAGGGAGGGTGATTATGTGTAAATGCGGAATTACCAAATTAATTAACAAGCAACAAGTCACAAGTTAATTATGTCTAGGTGATTATTCATACAATTCACTTTAGCCTATCTTTGAATATCGCAGCAATATTAAAACAATAAATAAAGCAGTAAACAACATCAAATTGTTCACGGAGAAACCCAACGTGGGAAAAACTATGGGCACTTTGCCGTCAAAGATCCACTATAAACTGTCAATTAACTTACAGACCACCAGCAAAGTTGACGACACAAGCTTTCTGATCTTCTGTTTGAAATGCGAAGCAGCCCTCCTACAATGTGCACACGAACACCAATCACAACTCTTCTTTGTAAAGCGGTCCTCCTAGAATGAGCACAAAAACTCCAATCCTGACTCTTTACGCAATTTATCTCCTGTAGATCTTCCCAAAGAACTCCATGTTCTTCAGTTTCTCCTTGATCCTTAATCCTTAATCCAGCACAGTTGACGACATAATCTTGCAGTAGATTCAAGTGAAGAAGGCAATTCAATGTTTGATTTGGCTTTTTGATATTTTCACAACTAATGGCGGATGAACAATGGTATGATGAAGCATGAATTCTCTCAAGAATGTAATGTGTTCAACCTCTCTACAGTAGAAGACGCGGGGCCGGTATTTATGTGTTGGACGAAACAGGTTGTATGGGCCAAGTAAAATTCTCGAAAAAGGAAAATTAGGTCTCTCCATAAAAACGTCACTTGAGTGAGAAGGATACTTCACTCGAGTGAAGGGTTTTTCGCTCGAGCGACAGTGGGGGCGAAGGTCGAGCGAGACAGTCTCTGATTCCTCAACTCGAGCAGCACTCTGACGAGCAGCTAACGAAAAATCGACGTGAATCCTTCTTGTTCCAAACATTGGGCCCCGAACTCTACGCTATTCTACCAATTATGAAACTTTACAATTCAATCCCTAAACTATTATAATTGTTCAAGTTGGTCATTTTGATCACAGAATTGTCAATACAAAATATAAAACTAACAACATCATTAGCCGGAATTGAATTTTTGAAGTTTAGTGCAAAACTGGAATTTCCACCGGTTGTATTCATCAAATGTGATGTCAAAGACACAAGTAGTCACGTCAGATTATTTCCGGAAAATAATCGAATGCTTTCATATAACCATATGGAAAAGTCTATTTGTACAAAATAGATTACATACGCGTAGCATCACTCTAATCATATATATGATTATGTTTCACATTGTAGTTTCAGTGCACAATCATCTTGAATCCAAACTATTTCACAATCTCAGATTATTTCGTGAATAATCAAATGCTTTCGCATATCTGATTATGTTTTAAATTGTAGCTTTGTGCAATCATCTTGAATCCAAGCTATTTCACAATTTCATATTATTTCGCGAATAATCATATGCTTTCGTAAATATGATCATGTTTTATTTCAGTGTACAATCATCTCGAATCCAATTGAATCCGAGCTATTTGTAACAGGATATGACCAGCCATTAATATTCATCCTTTCTAGGATTGCAAAAGGCACAATAATTTTAATATCTGCTGCTGTATTAAGCCATTAACCATCAGGCCATCAGACTGCAGTAGAACTACACGAAAGCATATAACTAATACAGCCAAAATCATTATTGATATTAGATAATGATTTACAAAGCTGACACTGTACACAATAAAAATTCTCATGGTGATAGATCTTATGACCATGATATATTAGCTTCTTCTTCAAATATGAGCTCAAACCTGCCGACCTCTACCTTCAGAACAGCTATGTCATTATCCAGCGTCCTTCTTGCTTGTTTAAGCTCTCGTACTCTCGATTTCAGAGTCTGAATCTCTTCTTCTCTGCAGTCTCGCTCAAGCCTAGCTTCTGCATACCTTTTCAATCGTGGTGTCTCTCTCATTTTTGAAGCAATGTTCACAAGATAGCTTAACCGTGAACGCAAAAATCTAACATCCATGCCCAAAACTTCAAATCCTTCTAGTGTCTTGTCCCACATTGCAAAATCATCATTAGAGGTTGAAAGCTTACACCCTCTAATATTATTGGCAATTTTTGTTGTCTCTGTAATTATTCCAGCTGCTAACATATTGTTGTCGCTCTTAAGGAGATCATGAAGATACGAGCTCCGAGCGAGGCAAAGTTCATAATAGTTCCTACGCACGTCTTCGGTAAGCATAGAGTCTATAATAACGTCATTAACTGTGATGTGGAACTCCTGAAACTCGACGAAAGATCCTTGAAAACCACCATCCGCATTTTTGCATAAGGAATCCTCACCATTCTTAGACTCTTCTCTACCACTTGTAAAATGGGAAGAATGAGATTTTCCTTCTCCACTAGCGCAACATGTATTGTTCTTTCCACCTTGTGATCCTTTTTGGAAAAAATAAAAAAGTTGAACAATTAAGAGCACCAAGACAATAAAGACGTTGAACGGTGCGTGGCTCATATATGATATCAGAGGCAAAAATTAAAGCTAAGCTTACCAAGAAGAACTCTTTCTTCTGCATTAGCATTTAGATTTGAATTGCAAAGGGCACCATCAATAATCTCATCTGAAGTGCTTGCTCTCACAATGTACACCTGGACGCAAAGACATGATGGAGACATCATAAATTTTGAACATAAACATCGTTAACTTGACATAATATTATTACCTTAACCTTGTCGAACTGCACCAAATGAAAAACAATAACGTCACCCTCAAGCAATTTGTGCAGAATAGAAAATCCTTTCCAACCAGCACTTATTACCATTTTATCAGCAAGGTATTTTACTTCATATGCTTTGCCAGTTTCATCCTCCAAAACAATTTTTTGATCATGCTTTGGCATATGCAATTTGCAGAAACACGAAGGAATACGCTGCCCTCAGAGAAGATCATGTGAATTTAGTTGCTTGGTGATAAGTGTATTTTGCTGATATTAAAAAACACTTACAAGACAAAATCCTCCAGAAACATGAGAACGCAGCATTAACTTTAAGAAGCTAGGGAATCCAGGGTCCAGTTTGGCTCGAACCTCTTTTGCTCGTTTCATTGCAAAAGAATAGGTATCTCCAGAGTTTCCATCAACACTTCCCATCTTTCGTTTGCTGTTTTATGATAAAACCAAAATTAGATTATGAGATCGATTTGCTGTGCTTCTAGTTCACCTGAGTCTTGGTTCTCAACACAATTCTATCCAAAATCAAAGTACTATTTTCTTTTCTCAAATCCCAAAATTTGTTGCTACATGAATTCACTTACCTTTTAGGGCTCCTAGAGTTCAACTGAACATCCTGTAGAATATATCAAAAGAAATTCTGTCAATTATCCTTTACATCAACCAAAAAACTTTTTGGTCTAATTTCATAGATAGCGTGTTTAGACTCCCACTAGAGCAATGCCTATTGGCTGTTCAGCGTGTAATTATACATTTAACGACGGTTTGCAAAAGGTACAGAAACCGTAACATCTGCAGCATTACCTTCAGACTGTTAGAAATGGTTGGAACCAAACCGCTGAGCTTGAAACAGTTCAAGTTATTCACCAAAAACTATAATGAAATTCTGTGTACACCTGAGAATCATTTTTTGGAAAGATTTCCTACTATTCCCCCTTTTTTACGTTGGTTTCTTTAAATTTCAAATTTGGAAAGATCTAGAATTTGGATAACCAATGAGAATAACAAAACCTCAGTGTCATAATCAAGACATTGAAACTTCCTCTTCATCCCCAAAATCCTTTCATTGGCCTCTAATGGTGTCTCTTACTCACACTGCCAATAATAAACAAACAATTTAGCCAATGTCTGTTACATATTCTTTAAGCACCCATAATTTTTCCTTAACCACACATTCCAAAAATAAATCACTTTTCACAACATATATTCTCGAAAAAATCTACATTAGACCCTTAATGAATAGCATTTCTTCTTTGCTTACACCACCCAATGGCAGATGTAAAGAGGGGTTGGAGGTTTCACCAAAATTTGTTTTGCTACTTCAATTAACCCCTGTTTGACATCCTTCAAATTTAAAAAACATTGTTTTGAATATTATTAGTATTATTATTTTTTTTGAAGAATGCGTCCTTAAAAAAGTAGGAAAATTTTTTGGATTCATGTGTAGAATATTATTTGTGTGAATGTGTGATTAACAATGAGTATGAGAAATAAATTAAATTAGAGTAAATGATGCTACCAAGTTCCCATTTGTTTTGTGCAAGGCACCAGCTACAATAAATAATAATTTAAATTCTTTTTGTTCCTTAATACTGTTGTCAAGAACTATCTAGCCCTGTTTGGTACCAATTAAAATCTAGATTTTAATCTAATTCAAAGTCAAGAATTAATTTTAATCGCACTTTCAGCAACTTTTCAACCACATCCACTTCTATCAAAATCTAATCTAAAATTGCAAATATTACCTCATTTTCACATAATATTACTAAATTATTAATAAATAAAATTCTCCCTTTGGATATAAAAATAGAATAATCAGAAAATAATTATTTATTTCTTAAAGTCGATAATAAATAATATTAAACCATGCACAAGAATGCTATAAAACACAATAGACAGAGAGATACCACGTAGGAGCAATCAATTTGCTTCCCTTTGGACCTAAAACGATGAGAGATGCTCGTATGATCTTCACTTCCTGAAATGGGTAGTTCAGATTCTTCTTCTTCTCTGGGTCGTTGTTGCTCAAATTCCACCACTTCTTGTTTTACTTCATTATTTTCTGAAATGAGTGCTGCATCTTCTTCTTCTCTCTCTTTCTCCAACTCTTCTTTAACTAATTTACTCAAGTTTCCAGCAAGATTCTGTCTAATTTCTTGACCATCCCATTTCCGGGTATCTTCCCTAATTCTCTCTGCGCTTGGATTCATTTTTGTATCCAGAAAAAGTGAAAATCTAATGGGAAGAATAAGAACAGTGTACACATACTACAGAGCCACTCGCCTATGGTGACGAGAAAAGATTGTTTGGGTTAGCTCAGGGGAATAAAGTGGGTGGATTGATCATTTGATTTGACTCGTCACTAAACTTTCTCACACGTTACTACTTGGTCACTAAACTTTAGAAGTAGTCTTTAAAAGTCATATATGTAAAACTCAATCTTAAGTATGAGCTTAGACGAAACTTAAACATAAAAAAAAAAAAAAAGAGTAATGATATTCATCTTCGATGAGTTTACAACCACGGTCTAACTGACGTTAATGTGAAATTAAATGATATGTTTCACTTTTTATTTAACCTATCATTTAGAGATATCTATACTGGGATTGTAACCTCATTGGAGATGAATAACATTTTTGTTAAAAAAAATGAAAAATGTAATTAGGTTGTAAAACAAAGATTTGTAGATAGACGTGCATTTTAGAATCACGTCTTTTATACCATCTATTTTAGCTCAAAAAAATTGTTAAGAAACCGTAAAAAGACTTATATGATTCTTGTATTTTTAAACAATCAAATAATTAATAAATACAAAATTTCAATTAAACATTTGTCTTATTTTTCAAGATAAATTAGCATAATATTTATAGAAAAATTGGCATAAGATGTAGAAATAGAATGTATTAATTAATTGGAAAAAAAAAAAAAAACTTGAGAAGTGCAAACGTCTTTTTCTGCAGTTTAATGTCTTCAGAGCCTCGGAGGCATTCATTTCTTGCCGCTTCTGACGAATATGAATTATTTTCTTTTGTTTATATTCGGTCTTTTAATTTCTCTTTTTTAATTCTTTTTAACTTATTTTAACTAGAAATAAGAGAATGATTATCCTTTTTAAGTAATAAAAAACTCGACTGTTTAACACAAAATAGAGTGAATCAATTTTGCTACTCACTCCTTCCAACAAAATACACTTTTCACCCTTTCGAGGGTGACCGAATTGGTGGAGCGAGTGAATGTGGATATCAAATGTCACGAGTTCGAATTCACTGCCAACACTTTCTCGATCGAACCCATCGCACTGGACTTGCCTAGTGCGATTTATCTCTTCTGTATGATTTGCAGAATACTGCACATGAAGCGAAGTATACCTAGTGCATACCCACGGGTAGCGGCTGCGGGCTCCTACATAATAATTTAAAAAAAAAACCAAAAAAAAAGACTTGTTTTCATTTTCACATAGATTAAAAAATGTAATAGAGTTGAAAATATAAAACTTTCTTACTTTTACCTAATACTAGTTGGCGCCTCGTGCGATGCACGAGTTTTGTACTTATTATATGTTTATTAGCGTGCTATTTAATGATAATAACAACGTAAAACAAAAACCTTAAATATCATATTGATTGATCAAAATAGAATACAGGATTAGGAGATACAATAAAGAGCTGAAAATATCAGAACTACAGGAGAACTGAACAATTTGATTCGCATAAGAATTTCTGACAGTTCCACCATATCCAGTGACTAAATCACGCATGAAAAACATGAGCCTACGAGTTATAGTCCCAGAAACATCAGCATGCCCGCTAAAAAAACATAAATACAGTGTATATCAGTTCAGCCCATCTTCATCATGGGACCAAAAGCTCAACATTAGGAGTAAAAGGCCTTATATATCGTATCGTAGACAACATTATACTCTCTTACTACTAAACAAAATCTGAAAAAGGTAAGAGGTTATTGTGTTATTTATGAGTATCCAAATCATTTACTTAAAACGAAATTAATGTTTCACTTCCAATGAGCATTAATCGAATTCCTAAAGATGTAGTAAGTGAAAAGAAACAAAAGCAAACAGAACTTATTTAGGGTTCAGGTCCCTCCCCCGCCGTCAATCATCATCAGAAAGTCCGACCTTTAACCGTTTTACACAATTCTATATATTAACCCTTATTGATCGGACAACGCTTTTAATTTCCCTTCTTCGCAACGAAATAACTATATTTTAACCTTGAAAATACGCTAATCATTTGAAAGAGGCCTCAGAATACGAGAACATAACACGAGTATTATCAACACGAAAATCTATCAATTTTCTTCCAATGGAGATCTCTATCAAGACTTTTTTATGCTACATGATCCATGAAGAAATAAGTAACTAAATGCCCAACTTTTCATTAAACTACACGTTGACGATTTAAGGATGGAACACTAAATGTCAATGCTCAGTTAATTACAAATAAACATCAAAACTGAGTTAACGTGCTAAATAACAAGTTAGTTGAACCATATTAATTAAAATTCATACCACTTTGATGTTTAGAAACAAGATGCAGTAAAGGAACTTGCCTTTGTGGGGTCAATTATGCCAGCGGCCATTAGATCCTCGTATGTTCCAGTTGCGGCATTGTAACCATACTTAGGATTATCATTGGCCAACACCTAAACAAAGAATCTCATGTCAATTGAACACAATTCAGATACAAGCTCTAGAACGATTAATTTTGAACATGGCACGAAAGCAGTTGAGTCAAGCCTCACCTTCTCTATCACAACACTTCCATTTACCCCAGGATTTTTGGCTATTAACTTCAATGGATAACTCAATGCTCTCTTAACAATATCTGCTCCAATCTGCCGCCATTCCAATTAATCCTTGTTTATCAATCATACAAAACCCAGTATCACATCTCCCTTGAGTAAATTATTAGCACAAAATTAGAAAAAAGAAAAAAAAAAAAAAAGCAGAGAAACAAAGTAATTAGCCTCAGCGCGCGGAGTCCCAAACCTCCGCACGCGGAGGATCTGGGCCTCCGCTTGCGGAGGCTTGGAACCTCCGCCGAAGCCTCCGCACGCGGAGGCCCAGATTCTCCGCGTGAGGAGGTTTGGAGTGCGGAGGTTTGGAACCTCCGCACGCGGAGGCTTTAAAAAATTTTTTTTGCTGCTTGTTTTCTTCTTTTTTATATTTAATATCCAATTCCAAAACATGTAAATAAAACTAATATAAAAGGCAAAACCATTTTACATAATTACTTACCGCTGAACGGTATGAAAATTTCAGATTGTTCCACTGCAAGTGGAAGACCAGTTGCTAAGTTGCTTCAAGACCAGTTGCTTACTTGCTTCTTAACGAGAGAGAATGAAATGGAATAAATATTCGTAAAATTTCTTGGTAGAGAAAAGAGGATGATGAAATGGAATAGTTTTTCTTCTTATTTGCAATTTGCAAAGTGATGAAATGAAATGCATTTTTCCCCTTTATATAAGGAAAATACAACCACTGTTGTAAAACCCTAAACAGCACCGCCTTCGAACAAAAAACAAAAGCGGCGAAAATCGACGACCGACTAAAGAAAGAAAATACAGTGAATTTCGGCGCCTACATTTTAATTGGTAAAAGCAAATTCTCGGCGCCTATTTTTTTTCTCGGCGCCACCCTTTTTTTCCTCCGAACAGTAACTCTTTTTAATATATAGATTGTCCTATATAGATAGAGGACAGAGATGAGGAATTTGTTAAGAAACTGGGGATAAACAGGGAAAACCAAAATAGGCCATAAATGAACAGTAAACTGCGGATTCACTCTTTTAATAGAGGAGGAGATAATCCTATATTAGACAATGATTTAAGTAGAAATAATTCATATTTATTGATAACAAGACACGTTAAATAGAAAATCTTAGAAAACTAAGAAATTAGTTATATTCGCAACCAGAAAAGTGACCTATAATTTGGAACAAATGAAAAAAGACAACCAATCCTATCTAAATTGAAGTTAGAGAGAAATACTGTCAAGAAAAAATAAATTACAGATTACATTACGACATGATCATAGGTTATGAAACAGTGGTGAAAGTGCAAATGACCATTCGACGATTCTTAAATATGAAAATATTAGGAATCACAGACGACAATATCAAGAGTTCACTGCCTCAAGAATATCAATGGGGCACAGTTTTCTTTAACAGAATAATGAAGTCGATACAACCATTCTTTTTAAGGATTCCAAAAGGTACAATAATTGTTATATTTGTTGCTGCATTGCTTTCAAACTGCAGTAGAACTACACGAAAGCACCTAACTATTTGTACAAACAAACATCCGAAAAGACTGGTTAACTAGATAATGCAACCGAGCTCATGGTCGACGTTGTATGATCGTTTAAAACAATACTATACACATCTCGTAAAGGTTCTTGCCGTTGCGGATATTATGACCATTGGCTATAGCTTCTTCGAACATCTGCTCACATCTATGAAACTCCACCTTCAGGACATCTATGTCTATCAAGCTTCCTTCTTGCTTCTTTAAGCTCCCATAGCTTCGGTTTTAGGGTATGAATCTCCTCCTCCACAGAGTCTCACTCAAATTTAGCTTCTAGCACACCTCTTTGATTCAGATGTCTCTCTTATCTCTACAGCAAGACTCATAAGATAGCTTAACCAAGAACGCAAAAAACCCCTCAATTCCTTCCAATGTCTTGTCCCACATTGCAAAATCATCGCTGGAGGTTGAAATCTTACACCCGCTTATATATTCAGCAATTTTTATTGTCTCTAAAATTATTCCAGTTGCTAATATATAGTTGATGCTCTTAAGAAGAAGATTATGAAGGTAAGAGTCCCAAGTGAGGCAAAGCTCATAATACTTCCTACGCACGTCTTCGGTAAGCATATAGTCTACACTAACGCCCTTAACTGTAATCTTGAACTCATCAAAATCAATGAACGATCTTTGAAAACCAGCATCTGCATTTCTGGAAGACTGTTCCTCACCATTTTTGAACTACTTTTGTCAAGTTCTGATTTTCATCATTCTCTCCAATGTGAGAGAGACGAGAATTTTTTACCGCATTAGCACATGTTGTATTGTTCTTCCCATCACGTAATCCCATTTTCCAATAGTTTTGAACAATCAAGAGAATCAAAAACATGAATAAAGATATCAGAGAGAGCACATTTAGAGGGTTAGAGATGAGAGAGGACGAAAATTAAAGTAGGCTTACTAAGGTCTCTTTCTTTAGCATTAGCATCTAGATTTGAATTGCCAGTAGTTTCCTCAACCTTCTGTAAAGTGCTTGCCCTCACAATGTATACCTGGAAAATGGCTTGATGAAAACATGACAAATCTAACCAACATAAATTCAAGAAGGATCCAAAGAGTGCTGAGTGATCATAATTTCCCAATTGAAGTGTACTTAATTTCAATCAGTTTCTTTTTCTAATTCTATGGAAGCTAATCAAGATAGAAAATTCAATGCACGAGTTAAACCCAACTGCCTGCTTGACTCCAGCTCTTAAATTCCATGTATCAAAACTCTGTTTGATTGACTTATGTTATATTGAACAACAAGCAATTTTAGCGTTTCATTTATCTTAATTAAAGCTGTTATTTCTATTTTACTTATTTGATTTGGAGATATCAACATTTTGATGCAATTTATGCCTTTAAAAAAGTTACTCTGTGGCAAACTATTGTAGCAAATTTCTGTAACAGCAGTATAGGCGCCTACCATTGAAACACTTCTCTTCCTTACTTTCCAGATCATAAGTTCAGAAAAATAGCAAGTTTCGCATGTGTCCAAATATTTTTTATTTTTTTTTTATGAA
Organism: Fraxinus excelsior; assembly: GCA_019097785.1. Lineage (NCBI taxonomy): Eukaryota > Viridiplantae > Streptophyta > Magnoliopsida > Lamiales > Oleaceae > Fraxinus > Fraxinus excelsior. The sequence goes on along the minus strand of CM032631.1, from coordinate 15,944,230 downwards.
TCAAAATTATTATTACCTTAAATTTGCAAAACGCCACCAAATGGAAAACAACAACGTCGCCTTTAAGCAAGTTGTGCCGAATGCAAAATCCTCTCCAACCAGAACTTAGTTCCATTGTAACTGCAAAGTAGCTCGTTTCATATGTTTCTCCAGTTTCATCTTCCAAACAAATTGTTTCGTCATGCTTTGGCATGTGCATTTTGCAGAAATGTGAAGGAATACTCTGTCACGAAAGAAGAGAATGTGAATTAAGCCTCATTTGGTAATCTGTGTATTTTATTGATGTTTACACACTTACAAGCCAAAATTCTTGAGAAAAACGCAGCATTAACTTGAAGAAGCTAGGGAATTGGGGGTCCAGATTTGCTTGAACCTCTTTTGATCTCTTCATTACTGAAGAATAGTTAACTTGGAAGTTCTCATTGACATTGTCCAGCATTTCCATCTTTTTTGTCCTGTTTATGAGAATAATAAAGGTAGACAATTAAATAAGTTTTCTTACCTTCTAATCTCCTAAAAGTCTTAGTTCTAATTGCACGTTATCAAAAATCTAAAAGTTGCCGCACAAGAAGTCGCTTACTTTTTATAAAAGTCAGGAATCTTTGCAAAAAGGATATGAGTATAAGCAATTAATTAACCCTAATAACAAGATCTTTAAAATTTATGATTTTTTCATCCTTATTGATTTAATTTATCAAGAAACATACATTAAATATCTATCCATAACAATAAATTGAAAGAAAAAAAAAAAAACCTGCAAAATATAAATTAGTAAATCAAATAAACATTTATCTCTATTTTCCTCGGTGTAATTGAATGTTTTAAATTTTGATGGTTTCATTTCACGTTTATTACAGATAGGAGACAAGACAGCTTCATGATCCACAAAAGAAAGCACTCACTTTCCATCAAAGTTGACAGTTATTAAACTATTACTTCTCAATGGATCAATAGGATTTTAGCAATAATAAAACACTTCAATTAATTTATTATTTAAGAATATTACTTGGACCATATTAATTGGTCTTACATTCTCTCACTTGGTTCATGTATTATTACATCGTTATGTGGGTTATAACATAATGCGCATATGGAAAACTAAAATATCTCGTACATTGATCACTTAATATATCATTTTAATTAACACTAATGAGAGTCATATGGGGCGATTTTAACACCATCTTTATGTCGACATAAATTCCTTCCATATTATTTCAACCAACCTAATATGTACCACGTAATGAGAAGTTCGATAATAATTCCATTTCATAATATATTTAAAAAAAGTTTTTTTTTTTTTTTTTTTTTCATATAATTCATTCATGTACATATACCAACTATTATGACAGAATAATATTTTTGTTCAAAAATAATCTTGAATGAGCTCAAGGGTCAAGTACATAAATTTCATAATGTCAATGATCATTTCCAATAATGTTCATTCTTTCGACATACTCATTGCATGTCTTTGGTGGCAATCCTTTCGTTAGTGGATCTGTAATCATAAGATTGGTGCTAATATACTCGATTGACAGATTTTTGTTTTTGAATTTCTTCTTTAAACGGCAAAGTACTTCAATTCCAATGTGTTTAGCACCTTTGGAGTACTTGTTCTTTGAAAAGAAACTGCTGCAGAATTAACACACAGTAAAGCTTCTGCGCTTGACTAATACTGTCGAAATTCCAAGCCTAAAATAAAGTTCCACGACTAGTTTCCTTGAACCGTAGCCTCAAAGAATACCACAAACTCAACTTTCGTAGTGGATGCAATAGTGATTGATTACTTCTTTCACGTTTCCATGATAGGCCCTCCGGCCAAGAGGAACAAATAACCAAATGTTGACTTTCTAGCAAAGTCTGAATCTGAATATCCAATTACCTCTAAGTTATTAGATCTCCTATAGGGTCGGACTCTCATAGAGTGATTATGGATCATCAACCTTCACAAGTGAGATTTTTCCCATTGTATTTAATTGGTGAGTTTCAATCTCCAGGAGATCGAAACTATCAATATTGGTGTTAAAATCATACACAACTCACAATTAGAGGACAAAATAATCAGATCATTTAATAGTTACCTCCAATTCAACTGAAACGCACGTGCAACTTTAACATCTATATATGACCATTTTCAATCACGTAGGAATTCAAATTCATAGATTCGAATAGGTTTCGAACCTTACTTTTAAAAGTTAAAGACCCATAAACATACCATGTGAACACATACAATAGGAGGTACTCTAAGTGTCTCAAAGAAAGAGAGTTAGGGACTAATAAAACTCTGGTGGTGTGCGTAGATGGCGCCAAGCAGAGGGAAATAGACAGTGATATAGGATAGGTGGAGGAAGTGGAGGGATATATCTATGATCCTTTGGAGTGTTGTTATGCGAAGGAAACAATGAATATTGATTGAAGTTGGATCCCACCTTCAAATTGTCTTCAAAAAAATTCAGATTTCAGAAGATGGTTGGGAGTGTCTTATGATTGATATGAAAGTAAACTCTTGCAATTATTCGAGGAACTGGAGGCTGGTAGGGGACAAGGGATAAGTACACAAGGAGGTAAATCAAGAAGAAATGGTGATTGTGAACTTAAGTGGCTCGAATGGTCAGTTAAATTAGACCGTTGATGGGGGCGAGTCAAAAAAAAGAAATGCTGGAGAGAGATTACGGGGGTGTTGAAAATGATTCCAAAACTCATGGTTGGAATGTGAGGGGCTTAATGAAGTTGAGAAAAGGTAACGTGTTCGAAATATGTTAAGAGAAAAAAAAAAAAAAAAAAAAAACAATTTGGTGGGAAAAGGGGGGCGGACTTGTCTATCTACAGAAACTACGCCATGTTTGTGAGGATAATCATATTTTTAGTAGATTTTGGAAAAAAAAAAAAAAAAAAATGTGGTTGAAAAATTGTGGGTTTTTTTTTTTTTTTTTTTTTTTTTTTATTTATTTTCACTTGAAATTAAAAATCTAGATTTTAATGTGTAACAAACATGAGCTAAGTTGGAGTTTATCCCGAGGACTATGGTTAGTAGCTTATGGGAAAGATAGTGTATAGGGTATCAATTTCTGAGGTTATCAGGGGCCACATAAGGAGTGCTAGTCATGTAGAACACTAGAGTTTTTGATATGGAAGATGTTAGTGTAGGATTATTCTCTATATCGTTTTCGATTATAAATATTGATGATAGATTCCAGTAGATGTTTATAGGAGTTTATAGGCCTAACTCTGATGAGAGTAAATGAGGTTTGTGGAATGGGTTGGAGGGTACAATGACTTGGTGGATCTCCCAACAATGTATTGGGTGATTTTAATGTAAAATTTGATTTCCTACTGAGAGGTTTGGTGGAGGGAAAATAGAACGGACCATGGAGGACTTTTCAGATTGTGAATTAGGGAAAAATATGTTAGTGAATCTTCCTATGGATTTGGTGAAGATTTTACTTTGTCATCTAATCGAGAACCACTATCTATCTCGTAATATGACCGATCTTGATTAGTGGAGAATGGGAAGCTAAGTACTCAAAGGAGATTAGGGAAGGTTTACTCTGATCATCTTCCTATTTTATTATCTAGGAATACAAGGATAGTAGAAAAAGGCTTTTTAGGTTTAAAAAGACGTAGTTAAAAGATGAAGGTTTTAGGGAGCACATATGAACTTAGGCTTTTTTAATATCAGGGTCTCCCGTTATGTGTTGGATCAAAAGTGAAGCTTTGAAGAGGAGATTTAAAAAGGTGGAATAAAGAGTTAGTGGGCAATGTAAAGGGAAGAGATGTAGAGTATTGGTTGGGGAGGAAAAGGAGAGACGTATGATATTATGGGAAGAGCTAAGAGAGATTGGTAGAGATACAGAAGATTATTTGGTGCCAGAAACTTAGGTGCCACATGGTTAAGAGAGGGGAACAAATGCATGAAGTTTTTCCACATGGTTACTAATTCTAACACGCACAAAAACTCCATCACATTCTTGGACGTAGATGGGATTACCCAAGAGGACATGTTCGTGAAAATCTCGCAAGCATACGAGTTCATTGTACAAGTAATAAAAATATAAAAAAAAAAAAAAAAAAAAAAAAAAAAATCAAGTTTTTAGTGTATTTGATATATCTAAATTTGCAAAAGTAATAAAAGATGGTCGATTTGTATTTAACTCCGTTTCTAATAACTACGAAAGCAATAAAAAATGGTTTTAAATCAAATTGTGGGAGAGTGTATTGATTTCCTTCCGGCTCCACTAATCAGTTCTTAGTTTCAATTCTCAACTTATGATAATTAATTCAATTCATGCAATTGTGACGATCGTTAATTCCACTATTTATTACTATTCTTTCCCTAGATATAATAAACATATGATTGGCACAAGACGATCATATTCCTAGTCCGAATTATATGATAAACATGCATTCACCGATAGGATTATCATACATGACCGCACACAGCCAAAAACATTATTCCTAATATTTATTGCCGGTGTGTTCCATAAATAGTGTTCTACCTACCGTGAATTTTCCAACGCTACGAATAAGCAACTAATTGTCATAATGGTGCGCAAGTATTAAAACAATAAACTCATACATGTTTATAAAATCCACGAACGCAAAATTTAAACTAAAAACACAATAGTCTCGAATTAATACAAAAATCAAATAGTTTCATCATCCATTCCTAGAAAATACAAGATATTTGAGCCTAGCATATTTATCGAGAATTAACACATAGAAGTGGAACGACATCACTTATAAATTGAAGGAATGCGATTAATTGCCAATTTTCTTGCTACTGCCGAAGGCTGCCTCCAATCCTTCTCCCAATTTTTAGCCTCTAATCCGCCAATTTTCGGCTCCTAATCTACCAAATTGTATACAATATAGAATAAATAGCAGTCGGCCAATGAGTTTTTCCTTGTAGGCGTGTACTTGTTAGTTTACTATTAATCTAGCAACCAAATCCTTCCACTTTAACCTGCAAGTTTGCCGCCCACTCTAAAAATTATCTCTTTAAGTCTACCCACTAATGTGTGTGTAAAGAATAAAACATGGCAACCACCTAAATATTCAATTTATTCTCGCCGTTTACTGCCCTACTTTCCTCTCAATTTTATTCAGCAGCTTTCGTCCCTTTTTTTTTCTCTCTCGATTTTCACTCTTTTCCCCAAGGTGCGATATAAGGTTGAATGTGTGATGTAATACTAATCATCGCCCTCTCTAGTTTTGGTTCAGTTTGCTAATTGCAGCTCAACACGTCAACAAATACAGATTCTCCATGTTTTTGATTGCTTCAACCTCTAAGAGTCAATTAAGCTATAATCTCTCTCAAAAGTCCAATTCTCTTAAATGAGTGTTCGAGGCTAACTCAAGACATGCAGCAAAAATATTTATTTCTTTTTTCTTTTTTTTCGATCTGCTTATTATTTTTTTCACACTACTCTCTATTAAACTTTCTAAATACCCTTGTAACAAGCTTTCAGCCGATGACTCCAAACTAAGACGACCATAGGGCACTAGGTTTTTAGAGATCCTTACAGACTTAATCAATCACTCGAGTCATAAAGGCTACAAAGAGAAGTTTCACAATAAGAGCTTTGATATTTTTTTTTTTTATACTTTGATTAGTGTAATGCCCCTCATTCTCAAAAATCACCTCTTAACTAAATTTTCAAATAATTTTCATCTTATTGACATTAGACAATCCCACAAAATTTAACACACACATGGAATCCACATATTTCTCAATGTCTCCCCACAACACTCAATCACCTCCAAACTATCTAAAATGGTTTAAGATGTTGATCCTATATGGTTATGTGGATTCAGTATCTATGGTCCATTATTGTCACCCTACTTAACAATGTGAATCAATTTTTTTTCTTCACAATGCAAAACGTAAATCTTGTGCTCAAAAAAATATCAAATTACACATAAATAAGCATAAACTAACTTAACATATAAGTTATTCATAATTTATAGTCCCAATTTCTATGTTTCAAATAAATATATCAGCGGTCGCCATATTATCCGACCCACACCAGCATGCAAAATACTAAAAAGTAATAATAAACTGATTTTTTTATTTTTTTTTAGAGTAACAAAATTAAGTATTAAATAAAAAAAAAAAAAAAACTCATGTTTTCCACCCACCCCAACTTAAAGTATACATTGTCCTCAATGTCATAATCCCTAATTTCGCATATTAAGGGGTATGGAAGAAAATGAATGGAAAAGACTTCTCTGGTATGGCTCAGAATCCGAAGCTAGCTGTTCTACTGCTCCCTTTTGGCTCCTTGATCAATGTTGATTTAGATGTTCTGTGACATCATGTTCCTATGCAAAACAGTACATAAAATATTCAAGATCAAATACCTGGAACAAGTGGTACTTAGCTCTAACATTTATTAAACCAACTAACCAATCGAAGTTAAAAGGGGAAAATGGGGTGGATGATGAATCCCTGAAATAAATAAATTAAATAAAACTAATCTAAATTATCTTAAATTATTCTAAAAGCAGAAATAAAAATAAATACTAAATAAAATGATAGAAATATTGGGTTGCCTCCCAACCAGCGCTTTGTTTAAAGTCTTTAGCTAGACTTCTGTTGTTTGGGCTAGTCTGCATTATTGAGTTGCACGATTGTCTTCTCACTGGAGTAGTCACCTCCCCAATAAGTTTTCAACTGTTGTCCATTTACTTTGAACCTTCTTTGCTGATCCTGTGATACTACCTCAACTGTGCCATATGGATAAACAGCTACAATAGTGAATGGACCCGACCACCTTGATTTTAACTTGCCTGGAAAGAGCTTGAGGCGTGAATTGAACATGAGTACCTGTTGACCAACCTCAAATTCTTTTTCTCTTATATGTCTATCATGCCATCCCCTTCATTTCCTGTAAAGGGTTCTCTCGGTAATTCCATCGAAACTCGCGAATCATTGATGTTCAGACTTCCTTTTTCTTTCCCGCTACCCTCATATTGAAATTTAGTAAGTGTGTTGCCCAATATGCCTTATGTTCTAGCTCAACTGGGAGATGACAAGCCTTTCCAAACACCAGCCTATATGGAGACATGCCTATTGGAGTCTTGAATGCCGTTCTATACACCCAAAGTGCATCGTCTAGTTTCTTAGCCCAATCTTTACGTGATGCATTGACTATAGCTTCAAGAATTTTCTTTAACTCCCTGTTGGAGATTTCGACTTGCCCGCTAGTCTGAGGATGATATGAAGTTGAGACTCGATGTTTAACTCCATACTTAGCCAACAATGATGCAAATAGGCGGTTGCAAAAATGCTTTCCACCATCACTGATAATCGCCCTTGGAGTGCCATACCTCGAGAAAATGTTCTTCTTTAGAAATTGAGTTACCACTTGGCCGTCGTTAGTTGGCAAAGCCACAGCTTCAACCCATTTAGACACATAATCTACTGCCACCAATATGTATTGTTGACCGTAGGAAGAGGGAAAAGGTCCCATGAAGTCGATGCCCCACACATCGAATATCTCAACCTCCAAAATGCTGTTTAAGGGCATCTCGTTCTTTCGTGAGATATTTCCAGTCCGTTGGCATTTATCACAATGTTTCACCATATAATGGGCATCCTTGAACAACGTAGGCCAATAAAAACCTGATTGTAGTACCTTTGGTGCTGTCTTGACTGCTGCGAAGTGGCCTCCATACGGTGCAGAGTGACATGACTCCAATATTTGATGCTGCTCTACTTCTGGCACACAACGTCGTATGATCTGATCTGGACCCCTTTTGTAAAGAAACGGATCATCCCAAAAGTAATGTTTCAGGTCACTGAAAAATTTCTTCTTCTGATGACTTGAGTAATCCAGTGGGATGATGGAGCGGGCCAAATAGTTGACGTAATCAGCATACCATGGCGTAGTAATAATCTGAAAAAGCATCTCATCCGGGAAAACTTCATTTATCTCTTTTGTGGGATGTGATTCATGTGACTCAAGGCAAGATAGATGATCTGCAACAACGTTCTCACTCCCCTTTTTATCTCTGATCTCCAAATCAAACTCTTGCAATAGGAGTATCCATCGAATAAGTCTTGGCTTTGCATCCTTCTTACTCATTAGATACTTCAAGGCTGAGTGATCCGTGTAGACAATCACCTTCGACCCGATCAAATATGATCTGAATTTGTCAACTGCGAATACTACCGCTAAGAGCTCTTTCTCTGTAGTCGCATAATTCAATTGAGCCTCGTTCAAAGTCTTACTGGCATAGTGAATGACATAAGATATCTTTTCCTTGCGTTGACCCAATACTGCCCCCACCGCGTGATCACTAGCATCACACATAAGCTCAAACGGATAATCCCAATCTGGAGAAGTCAACACTGGAGCAGAAACTAATTTCTCCTTTAAAGTGTTGAAAGCCGTCAAGCATTCCTCGGTAAAATGGAATGGAGCCCCTTTTTCCAATAGATTGCATAGAGGCTTCGAGATTTTGGAGAAATCTTTGATGAAACGACGGTAGAACCCGGCATGACCCAAGAAACTTCTAACTCCCTTCACTGTTACCGGAGGTGGTAGTTTCTCGATGACCTGTATCTTAGCTTTATCTACTTCAATACCCTGTGCCGATATCAAATGCCCCAACACAATCCCTTCCTGAACCATGAAATGACATTTTTCCCAATTTAATACTAGATTTGTGTCCTCACATCGCTGCAACACTTTTCCCAAATTTTCAAGGCATTCATTGAATGACTTTCCAAAGACTGAAAAATCATCCATAAATACCTCAATGATATTTCCCACCATATCCGAGAAAATAGACATCATACAGCGCTGAAAAGTGGCTGGAGCGTTGCAAAGGCCAAACGGCATCCTCCTATAAGCAAAAGTACCGTAAGGGCATGTGAATGTAGTCTTCTCCTGATCATCTGGTGCAATAGGAATCTGGTTGTACCCTGAGTAACCATCAAGAAAACAATAATAAGCATGTCCTGCAAGTCTTTCCAGCATCTGATCAATGAAGGGAAGAGGAAAGTGATCCTTCCTTGTGGCGTTGTTGAGTTTACGATAATCAATGCAAACTCTCCAACCCGTGACTGTGCGCGTAGGAATGAGCTCGTTGTTTTCATTTGGAACCACCGTGATTCCCCCTTTTTTCGGCACGACCTGTACTGGACTGACCCAATGGCTATCTGATATGGGGTAAATGATCCCGGCATCCAGAAGTTTCAATATCTCTTTTCTCACCACTTCCTGCATAGTAGGATTTAATCTGCGTTGATGCTCAACTGAAGCTTTGTAATTCTCTTCCATCAGTATCTTGTGCATGCAGAGCGAAGGGCTGATCCCTTTTATATCTGAGATGGTCCATCCTATTGCAGTCTTGTGCTCCCGAAGTACTCTCAGTAATTGATCTTCCTCTGTTTCTGTAAGTGTATTCGAGATGATTACCGGAAGTGAATTCTTTTCCCCCAAGTATGCATAGCGAAGGTGAGTGGGCAGCTGTTTGAGTTCAAGGGTTGGAGCTTGCTGAACAGATGGTAAAGGTTTTATAGGGCCTTTACCCAGCTCCAGCCGTGGTTGCTTGAAAAAGGATGGTCTGGCTGCTAAGTACCTTGCACATTCTTCTGCTTCATCTTTCTCCGATGGCAAATTTTGAGAGTGTACCAAACAAGCCTCCAAAGGGTCTTGAGGATGATCAAATTTGAATGTCTCTGTTACTACCTCCTTTATTACGTCAATTTGCATGCATGAATCTGGTTCGTTCTGAAACTTGAAGGCCTTAAACACATTGATTTTCAATTCATCATCATCCAATCTCAATATCAACTGACCCTTCTGCACATCAATCAGAGCTCTTCCCGTAGCCAAGAACGGACGACCCAAAATGAGAGGGACGTCCATATCTTCCTCCATATCCAGAATAATGAAGTCGGCTGGGAAGATAAACTTGTCTACTTTCACTAAAATGTCTTCACAAATGCCACGAGGGTGCTTGATTGACCTATCAGCTAATTGCAAAGAAACTGTGGTAGCCTTTGCTTCTCCCAAACCTAATTTCCTGAACAGAGATAAGGGCATTAAATTAATGCTAGCTCCTAAGTCACACAATGCTTTATCTATATACAAGTTACCAATATTGCAAGGAATAGTAAAACTCCCTGGATCTTTTAACTTCGGCGGTAACTTATGTTGGAAAATTGCGCTGCATTCCTCAGTAAGCATGACTGTCTCATTATCCTCCAGCTTCCTTTTATTTGATAGAATATCTTTCATGAACTTGGCATAACTTGGCATCTGAGCTAAAGCTTCAGCGAATGGTATATTGATGTGCAGCTTCTTGAACACATCCAAAAATTTCTGGAATTGCTTATCGAGTTTGTGCTTTTGTAGTCTCTGAGGGAATGGGATCGGGGGTACATATGCTTTGACAGGCGTGGTTGCTTTCACCCGTGGACTATCTGGTGACTCAACGTGATTTTCCTCTGTAGCCTTGTTTGACCCATCCACATGCTCCTCGTCCGATGTAGGTACCTTTTCTATGATTGGTGGTGGCCGCTTTACATGTATTTATGGTAACTGGACCCCACTACGTGTAGTAATTGCTTGGACTTGCTCCTTAGGATTCGTCTCTGTGTTGCTGGGTAAAGTCCCTTGAGCTCTACCTGACAGTGCGGCTACTATCTGTCCCACTTGTTGTTCCAAGTTCTTGATCGAAGCCTGTTGGTTCTGAAAGTTGGGTCTCAGTTTTAGTAATGTACTGAGCTAGCAAATCTTCCAACGATGGCTTCCTTACTTGCTGTTGTTGCTGTTGTTGGAATCCTGGTGGTTTATTCTGATTGTTTTCTCCCTGTCCTTGTCCTTGATTGTTGGACCATGAAAAGTTTGGATGGTTTCTCCAGCCCGGATTATAAGTGTTGGCGTAGGGGTTGTTATGTTGTCTATGAAAGTTCTGCGCGTACCTCACCTCCGCAGGCTGACTACCATGTGTAGAGGCCAAAGGGCAGCTTGTAGTAGTATGATCAGTCCCACAACCTTCACAAATAGGTGGTGATTGGTGTACCATGTTAACTGACCGAGATAGATTGTCCATTTTCATTGTAAGAACTTCCATTTGTGCAGTTAGCGCTGTCATTGTATCCACGTTGTGTATCCCTGCTGTTTTCTTTGGAGCTTCCCTATTGGTTGGCCACATCGACTGATTTTCGGCTATTTTCTCATACAAATCATAAGCTTCATCAACGTCAAGTTTCATCACTGATCCTCCCGCTGAAGCATCTACCATATTCCTGAACTCTTGTTGAAGACCGTAGTAGAAGAGATACTGCTGAGCTTGCTTAGGAATGTCAAGGCTAGGGCATTTCCGGAACAAGTTCTTGAACCTTTCCCATGCCTTAGAGTAGCTCTCTAATTCTTTCTTCTTGAAAGTGTGGACTTCATTCCTGATTTGGTGGACTCGAGAAGGTGGGAAGAATTTCATCGTAAATTTTTGAACCATATCGGCCCATGATTGTATGCTTCCTGGAGGTAAGCAAAGAAACCATTCTCTAGCAATATCCTTCAGAGTATGAGGGAATAAACGCATTCGAAAAGCATCTGCTGATACCCCTTCGTGACTGATCACCTCACATAACATGAGAAAAGCCGAAATATGTTCATGAGGGTTCTCCGTAGCTTTTCCAAAAAACCTGATGTCTTGGTGATTTTGGAACAGATTTATGACATCTGGTCTAAGGTGGAAGTTAGGTTGTCCGAATGGAGGGTAAATTACAGCAGGTTGCACTGGAGCAGGAATTGGATTGACATAGTCCCCAACTAAAATGGGAGCTTCATTTTGGATGGCTCTCTGTTGATTTGGTTGCGGTAGTTGATTGTCAACTGGAACATTAGCCTGATTCTGTTGTTGATTATGATTATCAGCCATTCTCCTTGTTTGACGTTGACCTCTCTTGCGATTTCGGAATGTCCTTTCAATTTCGTGATCTATTGGAGCTAGACCAATCTCGTTAGGAGCTTGCATAAACCATGTTTACCCAAGAAAAATCAAGACCTAAAAGAACTCAGGAGTGTAAAAAAAATAGCCTAAAACAACGAAAAATAAAAATAAAAATTAAAGCAATCCTAAAATATCAAATACCCAAGATTAACACCGTTATTCCCCGGCAACGGCACTAAAAACTTGTTCGTAAAAACCCCGCAAGCGTACGGGATCGTTGACAAGTAATAATCGTGATGAGTGAGTTATCGTCCCACAGGGAATAAAGCTCAATTTTAGTGTATTTGATATATTTAAAGTCACAAATGTGACAAAAGATATTTGGTTTGAATTTAACTACGTTCTAAAACTACGAAAACAATAAAAAATGGTATTAAATCAAATGAGGGAAAGTGTATTGGATTTCTGATTCCACTAATTAATTCTTAGTTTCAATTCTCAACTAGTGAAAATTAACTTAATTCATGCAATTGTGACGATCGATAATTCCACTTTTATTTACTATTCTTTCCCAAGACATAATAAACCTGTGATTGCCACGAGACGATCATATTCCTAATCCGAATTCATATGACACACATGCAATGACATTTAGGATTATCATATATGATCGCACACGTCATAAGCATTATTCCTAATATTTATTGTCCGTGTGTTCCATAAACAGTGTTCTACCTATCGTGAGTTTTCCAACACTACAAATAAGCAACTAATCATCTTAATGATGCGCGAACATTAACACAATATACTTAAGCATATTTATGAAATCACAAACGTAAATAATTAAACTAACATCACATAGTCTCGAATTAAACACTAAAAATTAATTAGTTTCATCATCTATCCAATACAAAGGAATTTAGCCTAGCATATTATCAAGATTAAACACATATAAATGGAAAGACATCACCTATAAATTGACGATTAATTCCAATTGAAGTTGTCTCCTTCGTTCTTCTACGGGCGTACGTGCGTGATGTTATGAGTTTCAGCAGCAACTTCCCACTTATTCTCAATTAATTTAAGCACCTTAATTAGCCCCAAATGCTGCCGATTTTCAGCTCCAATTCTACCGATTTTCAGTCCCAAATTCTGCCGACTTTCAGCCTTTTAATTTGCCCATTTTCAGTCCCAAATTCTGCCGACTTTCAGCTCCAATTCTGCCAATATTCAGCCCTAAATTCTGCCGATTTTCAGCTCCATTCTGCCAATATTCAGCCCCAAATTCTGCCGGCTGTGAGTGTATATATGTATCAATTGATGCCAAGAACTCGTCTCCCGATCTGTCCGCCACTATATGCGTAATCTCCCTTTAATTCAGCCCCTAATCACCCTTTTTATGTGTATATATGATAAAATATGGCAGCCACCGAATTCTAATTCCTTCTCAATTAATCTCTCTGGCTGCCCTCCCCCAACCTTTTTTACGTGTGGTATATATATAAATATATAACCTAAGTTATCCATGGTTTGGTCCAATTAGGAGTCCAAAAGCCCAATTAGTTTTTGTATTTCTCCACGTCCTCCAATCTTTCAAATTCATGCAATTTAGTTCCTCAACTTCTATAATGTAGACTTTGATTCTCTTACTTTGGATTTTTCCATTTTTCGACACATCTTGCTTCTTTTCTTCAATTCTTCATCAAACATTGAGTTTTGCCTATAAGATGAAATATAAACACAATTTAGGTAGTATTTTACCAAAAGAACAATAAAATTCTATAATTTCAAGTTCCAAATAAGGGTAGAAAATACACTTATCACTGCACATGGAGCGAGGTTTACCCAGTGCGCACTCACAGTTATGGGTAGCGACTGCGAGTTCCTACGTCAACAGAAAATAAAAAAAAAAATAGGCATAGTAGTGCAAGAAGAAATTTTATTTTGCGCCATAACAAGTCCATAAGGGAAGTACAAGCCTTTCAACCTCTTTACTACTTATGTTTGGTTGTGTTTAAAAGTAAATCAAACGTGATTTCTAAAGTTATTTTTTATTTGTTATCTAAACTTTCTTTTTATCGGTTTCAAAAGAGGAAAAAAGAAAACTTCCATTTTTATAAGGATTGTGCTACTTGTGCATTATGACATCCATAGTGGATGACATAATGTACAAGTAGAATTATCCTTTTTATAAATAGGGTAAAGTGAAATATGTCTCCAATTTTTCATTTCCTTTGCAAATCCATTTCCTACCTTTTCTTTCGAATATATGCGTCCCAACCTTTTATAAATTGATGACATTTATCCAAATAGAAGAATTTGTCCAATTCAACGTTAGTTAACCAATTTGTCCAACAAATTCAAAAATTAAAAAGGGTAAAATAGTCATTTTAAGTCTCATTTTTTAAGTAACATTTTTTAAATATGTTTTTATTTTATTTTTTAAGTAACATTTTTTTAAAATAAGTTTTTATTTATTTATTTTTAAAATTTATTTAGTACATATAATGCAAAGTTATTGTTTTACTCTTTTTAGAATTAATGAAAATGGTGAAAATAAGTTAAGTAGCCATGGTGAAACGTTATATGAAATTAAATGATCATGATAAAATCAAATCAAATTAAATTGAATGGTCATGGTCATGGTGACATTTAATATAAAGTTGGATGACCATTTGTGAATTTACACAATTTTTAGCATGTGATAAAAAAAAATTGTAGTACGTTAGAATCTAATAACTTTTAGGGATATTTTCAAAAATGTCCACTTTTATGGGTATCAATTGAAAAATGTCATTTTCTTATAATTCTTACAAAAATGGCCAAATTTGATACCAAATTGTCTATTTTACCATTAATGAAAAGATTACTCATACCGTGTTTGATGCACATTTTTTAAGAGAGAATGCATTTTTTTGTGATGTGATGGTGAATATGTAGTTGAAAAAGAAGGAAATGTTATTGATGTGATGAAAAATATTATTTTACTGAAGAATGTATGGTTGAAAATGAGTAAAGTAATGAAAATGAGAATGAGGCTCAAACAGGGGATCAATATTTTTTTTTTTCAATTTGACACATATTCAAGAAAAACAAGTTACTTCCATGAGAAACCACTATAATTGTAGCTATTACCATGGTGAGTTCATTTGTTTACATTTTTAATTAGATATTAGCCAATTATTGTATGAAAATTGAAGAAGTTAAAGTTGACATTCCATTAATACATACAAAGAAGTATATGATTTCAACTTCGAAGAAATAATTTGATTTCAGGTCAACAAATTTAATCTTGTCCAAATCTGAAGTTAATTCAGCTCTCATTATTTCTTGGTAGATGTTATTTTTCTTTAAAATCTTATTTTTATTGATAAGTTGTGTTTAATAGTTGTTGTTATATACTTGATTTCATTAAATTGAATTATCCAAATAAGTAGTAGATGTTTGTTGTATCATCATTTTTCAATCATTTAGGTAGATAATAATTTCAATTACTTTTGTATTGAGAATGTCAATTACTTTTGTATTGAGAATGATGGTTTAAATATAATTATCTATATTTTCAAATGTCGAGAATAACATTAAACACTAAATGAAATTAAGGAACATTTTGTGAACAACGTTTCACATATTGCATGCGGCTAGCATCTTCGTTTTAGTTATTCGTTATTAGCTGATATTATTTTCATTTATGGCAAGCAGATATGTGAGATGTTATGAGACTCATTGTCTCGTACGGTGGTACATTTGTCAACATGGACGACAATTAGAAGTGGTTAGTGGATCAAACAACATCAATTGTTATTTGACGTGATATTAGATATGAAGAGCTTGTAAACACATTATTCGAGAAATTGAATATTGATAGAATGAAGTTTCAAATTGAATTGAAAATTAAAGTTCTGAACATAAATATACCCCCTGCTGATATAGTTGATGATGAGGATTTGCAATGATACATTTCTGTTCATACAGAAATAGCCTTGTGTGTAATTGCAGGTCAATATGATACTGGAGAGTATGAAGTGCAAGTTGGAGTTGACCTTTTCTCACAAATAGAAAATGCATTCTGTGGACGTGACGAAGTGGATGTGTGCGAACTACAAGAGTCACAAATGATTCATAATACGAATGTAAGTTTGGGTGAAGGAAATTCATATATTGAAAATGAAATTCAGTCGATTGATGAAGAGGATATTGAGGAGAATCAGATCTTCTTTAGCAAGAAATAGCTACACATAAGGTTTCGACTAAAGGCTTTGACAAAGAAGCTTCATTTCAAGGTTAAAAAGTCAAATCCTAGATCTCTTATTGCGTGTTGTGTCAATACCACTTGCCATTAGCTAGTACGAGTTTCTAAGATAAAAACTTCAGACATATTTAAGATTCGAAAGTACATACCTGAGCACACATGTTCTTTAGACGTTCGGCGAAATGCACAAATTCATGCAACGAGTGCACTAATTGGGCATCACATAATGCAATGATTGACTGATGCAAACCAACCATAAGTTCCTATAGGTATTATTGGTGATATAGAACGTGAGTTTGGTGTATGGATTAGACACAATAAAGCGTGGAGGGGTAAGGAGAAGAGCCTTCAGATTTTTCTTGGTTCACCTAAAGAAATTTTTTAGAAATTGTCGTCATACTGTTACATGTTAACTGATAGAAACCGAAGAACCATCGCACACATTGATCTCGATATCAATAACAAGTTCTTGTCCTTTTTCTTATCATTCGGGCCGAGTATATGTGATTTTTGAGAGTACATGAGGCCGATAATTTATGTTGATGGAAGTCATTTGAAGGGCAAGTATAAGAGAACACTACTAGTAGCTACAACACAAGATGCCAATGTGCAAATATATCGTATTACTTGGGGGTTGTCAATGGGGAAGCAAATGCATTGTGATATTGGTTCTTCGCGAAGTTAAAAGATATCATTGAGGACTCAAATCAGCTAGTGTTTGTATCGGACAAGAAGAAGAGCATTAAGCGAGCCATTACGAGGCTATTCCCACTTTCTCACTACGGTTCTTGCATATAGCATATTGAGAAAAATCTTATTATTAGGTATAGTGTTCGCGTGAAACCCGCAAGCGTACGGGATCGTTGTACAAGTAATAAGATTTGTGAGTTAAGAGTATCATTCCCACGATGAATAAAGTCTAATCTGTAGTTTAATAGCTACTATTAAATTCGAATTGTAGTCATATCAAAATAGATGGTTTGTATGATTTCTATACTAATCCTAAATTAACAAAACAAATAAAGTATTTATATAATACGTGAATGTTTGTATTGGAATCGTGAGTCCCCCTATTTTCATCTATTTCAATTCTCAATAATTAATCTAGTACATTCATGCATTCAAGACAATCGATAATCCACTATTATTCAATATTCTTTTCCAAGATATATTAAACCTATGACTAACATGACCCCATCCTATTCCTAGTCCGAATTCATATGAAAGTCATGCATTGAATCACATGATTTATCGCACATGATTGCACATGTCATAGATATTATTCCTAATATCTATTGTCCATGTGTTAATTTTGCCGCGTTCTAGACTTATTGTGAGTATTCCTACACTACAACAAGCAACTAACTATCTAATTGGTGATCAAGCAATCAAATAGTTCAATGGGAATGCAAAACCAATCAAGAAAAATCAAGAAGTACTAAATTAATTGTCTCGAATTTAAATAAATAAGCAATAGAGTTCATCATTCATCCAATACAATGAAAAACTAGCCTAACATTCTTATGATTAAATTACACAAGAATAATTGGAAAAACATCACCCGGAAATAAGAAAGATGGAAGTAGGAAAAATCCACGTTCTTGACTCAAATCTTTAAACCGAGCTATGAATCTTCAAATTCTTTGTATGATTCGCCTTGAATTGATGAGTTAGACTCTTTCTTAGGGTGAAAATTTGGATTTGATATGTTCTGAGTCGTTCACGCCGTTCACCCCCCCTTAGAAAGTAGGTTAAATTTGGTTTTTATAGGAATTTGGATAAAACCAGTGAATTGGGCCGTTCGGGCCCAAAATTAGCCTGTGCGCGCGCGCCATGTATTTCATTGCCCGCGCGCCGTTCAAATAGTTTGCTCTCGGTAAATAAAAACTAAGCCCGTGCGCGCGCGAGATATTTTGCTTGTGCGCGGGCGCATGTACAAAAACTTCCAATTGTTGCACTTTGGTTCCCAAATTTCATTCTTTATTTATTTTGGTTCCTTCTTTGTATTTTCTTGACCCTCCATCTTCCAACTTCGTCTAATTGGCTCCAACATCTTTCCAATCATCGATACTAGGTCCGAATCATCTATAATCATTTTGCAATTTAGTCCTCAAACTTTGTATTTGATACAATGGAGCCATTTTGTGCTATCTTTGCATTCTTTTCTCCAATTCTTCATCAAATATTGAGTTTTACCTATGAAATGAAATATAACACAAATTAGGTAATATTTTATTCAAATAACGGTAAAATATCACCATTTAGGACCTCGAATAAGTGTAGAAACTACACTTATCACACCCCCAAACTTGATTCTTTGTTTGTCCTCAAACAAAACTAAAACCTATCAAACACACTAACACACAATGCTAATTATCTAATTGGTGGCCAGTCAATCAAATAAAGCAAATATTTTAGCTAGCTAACCTGACTTTTTATTTCATGATTGAAATCATAATATCAGATTTATACATAACTTCAAAATCACAATACAGAAATTAAAATCTACTTCTCCAATGTAAAATCAATGTGTGTGTGAAGAATTAAGCATGGCATTATGAATTCATGAGTTGTTTCAATTCCCAACCCTCAATGGTCAAATATATTTTTTCATCACTCGTAAGATTCACATACCCCCAAACTCATTCTTTTCGCTCTTTTAAAGTGTGTGAATTAAGGTTGAATCTATACTATCCTCACATCTCTAGTTTAGGTAAATCTCACTAATTGCAAGTCAATGTATCAATAAATAAGGATTCTCCATTAAATTTGATTTCTTCGGTCTCTAGGATTTAATTAGGCTAATAATCTTTTATCAAAAGTCAAATTTTCTTAAACAAGTGTTTGGGACATAATCAAGGTATTTGATGCGTTTGTTTCATGCACTTGCTCTCTTTTTTTTTCTATATTTTTTTGCTCATTTTTTTCAACACATTTTTTTCTTTATTTGCAACATTCTCTCTCTTAAACTTTCTAAATGACCCATGTAACAAACTTTAGGCCAATGACTCCCAAGTAAATTGACTTTAGGGCAACAGGTTTTAACACCCTTATAGGCTTAATAACTCGAGTCATAAAGGCTACAAAGAGAAATTTTCAAATAAAATGTGTTTTTTTCCTTGATTAGTGCAATGTCCCTCATTAAACACATATCCAAGTAAAATGACCTTTAATTTGAAATTTTCACCCAATTGCATCTCATTGACCTTAGACAATCCATACAAGATTTTAAATTTCACACATGGAATCTCTATTTATCTCAATATCTTCCTACAACTATGAAATCCCCCAAACTATTATAAATTTGGTCTAAGGAGGTAGAATTTAGTGGTTTTGGATTTAGCACATATGGTCCACTATTTCAACCTATCCAATTATGAAATCAACTCATTCCTCCGCAATGATTAACTTAATTCATGTGCTCAATATATATCAGATTTCACATGGAAAAGCAAAAATTAATCTAAGCATGCAACTTATTCACCATTCATAGATCAATTAATGATTCAATATATTTTTCATTGCCTGTCAGGTCAACTAACTCACACAAGCACACAAAAAGAAATTTTTTTCAATTTTTCAATTTTTTATATATATCTAAATCAATAAAAGCACACAAAATGAAGTAATAAAAGCAAACAAAATAAATAAACATAAGAATGATACAAACACACACAAATTTGAAAACAAAATAAAAATGAAAATGAAAACTCATGTTTTCCACCCCCAAACTTAAATTAGACATTGTCCTCAATGTCTTAAATTCTAAATCCGCATATAAAGGGGTGGGGAAGAAATGAAGAAAAGACTTCCCTGATATGACTCATAATCCAATGACTAGCTTCATATTGCTTTCGTTGGCTTCTTGGTCAATATTGGTTTAAATGTTCCGCGACGTCATGTTCCTGCACAATGCAATCAAATAAAGCATTAAGATCAAATAATTGGAACAAGTGTTACTTAGCTCTAACATCTAATAAATCAAATAACATATCGAAGACCTAAGGGAAACGTGATATGGATGATGAGTCCCTAAAATTGAATAATAATAAAAAAAAATTAATCTAAATTATCTTATTTCTAGAAAGCATAATAAATAAAATGGAAGAAAAGTTGGGTTGCCTCCCAATAAGATCTTTGTTTAAAGTCTTTAGCTTGACTTTGTTGTTTCGGCATCATGGAATTTTGAATAATGCTTTTGATGCCTTACTCAGTTTGTCTCTTCTGACTTTGCCCCACTCTTCATTACTTCTACAAATTTTAACATTGCTCTCTCCAATGTGATATGATATGCCTATCTCCTCCGATTTGAATTCAAATATGTATACTTCTTCATTCACTTCAGGCTTAATTACAAATTCAATGATAGGGCAATCAGTGAAATCGACAGAATGTGTGTTAATGTCTTCTTCATGAATTGCCTCTTCTTTGTTTTGTTCATTTGTAATTGATATTTCATCGTCTTTGTACTCGTCTTTCATAATTGATATCTCATCGGGTTGAATGGCCGATTCACAATTTAAATCCACAGACAATGTAAACTCTTTTCTTTCAAACTTTTCGAGTGGATTATATCCCCACCTTTTAAATTCAATCCAGAATGCGCCATCTCCTACACACATTTTATTTTCATCTAACTTGGCAAAATCAGTGTAGTATTTTGCAATTGCCTCCTCGTTCAACATGGAAGGACCAAATTCCACAAACGTATCGGAAGGGATGTACTCACCCACAGGCATGTAGCTTTCAATAGATTTGTCAATGGCGAGTCTCCGACATCTTAAATATTGTTTAAACCGCAGGAGTTTGAGCATAAAGGGTTCAGTGCATGTATTTATGCAGTAACCAGTATAATGCACCCCAGAGCAGAATTCACAATAGATATCTTCTTCCTCATCGTCCATGTCAAGATTATTCATTGCAAAAATCTTTTTAACATGCCGCATTAGAATCTTAGATGCATTACTGAACAGCACATGGATACAGTATCAAGTAAGAGAGATCATGGTGGATAGCCAAAATCAATAATAAAACAAAATAATAAAAAAACAAAATCGAATTAAATATAAACTACTAAACTAAAATTAAATCATTTATTCCCTGGTAACGGCGCCAAAAACTTGTTCGCGTGATACCCGCAAGCGTACGGGATCGTTGTACAAGTAATAAGATTTGTGAGTTAAAAGTATCGTTCCCACAAGGAATAAGGTCTAATCTGTAGTTTAATAGCTACTATTAAATTCGAATTGTAGTCATATCAAAATAGATGGTTTGTATGATTTCTATACTAATCCTAAATTAACAAAACAAATAAAGTATTTATATAATACGTGAATGTTTGTATTGGAATCGTGAGTCCCCCTATTTCCATCTATTTCAATTCTCAATAATTAATCTAGTACATTCATGGATTCAAGACAATCGATAATCCACTATTATTCAATATTCTTTTTCAAGATATATTAAACCTATGACTAACATGACCCGATCATATTCCTAGTCTGAATTCATATGAAAGTCATGCATTGAATCACATGATTTATCGCACATGATTGCACATGCCATAGATATTATTCCTAATATCTATTGTCCATGTGTTAATTTTGCCGCGTTCTAAACTTATTGTGAGTATTCCTACACTACAACAAACAACTAACTATCTAATTGGTGATCAAGCAATCAAATAGTTCAATGGGAATGCAAAACCAATCAAGAAAAATCAAGAAGTACTAAATTAATTGTCTCGAATTTAAATAAATAAGCAATAGAGTTCATCATTCATCCAATACAATGAAAAACTAGCCTAACATTCTTATGATTAAATTACACAAGAATAATTGGAAAAACATCACCCGGAAATAAGAAAGATGGAAGAAGTAGGAAAAATCCACGTTCTTGACTCAAATCTTTAAACCGAGCTATGAATCTTCAAATTCTTTGTATGATTCGCCTTGAATTGATGAGTTAGACTCTTTCTTGGGGTGAAAATTTGGATTTGATATGTTCTGAGTCGTTCACGCCGTTCACCCCCCTTAGAAAGTAGGTTAAATTTGCTTTTTATAGGAATTTGGATAAAACCAGCGAATTGGGCCGTTCGGGCCCAAAATTAGCCTGTGCGCGCGCGCCATGTATTTCATTGCCCGCGCGCCGTTCAAATAGTTTGCTCTCGGTAAATAAAAACTAAGCCCGTGCGCGCGCGAGATATTTTGCTTGTGCGCGGGCGCATGTACAAAAACTTCCAATTGTTGCACTTTGGTTCCCAAATTTCATTCTTTATTTATTTTGGTTCCTTCTTTGTATTTTCTTGACCCTCCATCTTCCAACTTCGTCTAATTGGCTCCAACATCTTTCCAATCATCGATACTAGGTCCGAATCATCTATAATCATTTTGCAATTTAGTCCTCAAACTTTGTATTTGATACAATGGAGCCATTTTGTGCTATCTTTGCATTCTTTTCTCCAATTCTTCATCAAATATTGAGTTTTACCTATGAAATGAAATATAACACAAATTAGGTAATATTTTATTCAAATAACGGTAAAATATCACCATTTAGGACCTCGAATAAGTGTAGAAACTACACTTATCATAGTAGTACCAATATCATTTTTTTTTGTTCAAGCGTGCAGCGCTAGCATAATGTCTTTCAAAATTCGAGCAGTTCATGACACATATTAGAGCTATTCGACCAGCAGTTGCTTCTTATTTGGAACGTGCTGGTTTTTCCACCTAGTCACGGGAAAAATTCATTGGTAATCGGTACAACGTCATGACTAATAAAAGTGTGGAGTCACTAAACGTAGTCCTCAGACGACAACGAAGTTTCCCTATAACCTCGTTGGTAAAAAAACATTACGTCATTAATGCAACAATGGTTCTTCGAGAGGATAAACGCATCTATCAATTGTCATAGTGCCTTAACACCAAAAATGGTGGAAGAATTGAGAATATTGTTTGACTCCGGTGCAACCTTGCGAGTACAAAATTTGGGCGAATTCATTTTCGAGGTTGGTGTAAGTGCAGAAATGTATATTGTCGACCTTATAGGTAACACATGCTCATGCTAAGAGTTTCGGATGCGACAAATTTCCCGTGCACATTCATCCTGAGCTGCTTGTACAATCAGTAAATCGCTGTATGGCCTGTGCTTCGTTTTCTACACCACACAATTTTGGCAAGCTACGTACACAGAAGTGTTTTACCCCGTCAGAATGGAGTTAAAATGGGTTGTTTCTTATGCCATTCGTTCTATCGAAGTGTTGTCCTTAAATATACGTCAAGCACTAGGTCGCTCTCCTACACAATGTAAACGGTCAATAACTGAAAGGTCGACCAACACACGAAAATATGGTCGATGTGGGGGGTCTGGACACAACAGACAAACATGTATGATCTCGACATCTTTGAGTAACACGTGCACTTGAATGACATTATGTTTTTTACCGTGAAATGATTTGCTAACATGGATTATCAGTGTTTCGAATTTTTTTTTTTATGCATTACATGCTTTCTATCTTTTTTGTTTCCAATTTTAATCTTCTTAGTGTATTAATCGGTTGGATTTCCTTTTATTACTTCATTGATAGAATTTTCTTCATGATTTATACACAATATGGTAATGAGTACGAAGGAAGCCATGAATGATTCGTTTTTATAAGTCACTGGACATACAAAATGGTAATCACAACAAAAGCAGGTCATAACTGTCTCCATGTTTTAGGTCACTATATATATAAAATGGTGATCACTACAAAAAATACCCATTACCTATATAGATTTTTTATGTCACTAGATATACTTAAACGTCTCACATACGACGATTGCATCTTCTACATATCCTCCACAACAGACAAAGAGGACATCTCACTATCATCCTTGTCGTTGGAGCTTATGATGATCACATCTTCATTTATGGTGGGAACCGCTCCGACATTGTCGTCCAACAAGACGTGGTGTTCTTGTGGTTGGACTTCTACTAGGATGATCTCACGATTGAGGATACAATAACCCACTCCAACTTCGAGCGACTCAAGTTTTTCGTTTAGATCTGGAACCGAAATGGGATAAAGGTTTACCCTACAACGAATATTCCCCGGTTGAGGAACATATGGAACAAAAACATTGACATCTTCATTATCTTCCAAGTCGATGTGATCGGGTTGTCAGCGGACGACTCGGGTGGGGAGAAGTTAATAGCAACATTGATATGAAGAGTTTCTTGGGTGGATGAAGACATAATCAATGGAAAAACTTGTTAATGCTAGTAGTTTCATATTCAAGCCAAGTCCAATGTTTTATAGTGGATGCGTACGTGATATTCAATGCATTACATATTAATCACACCAACTCCCACCAATTTCTATTTACAACTGATTGACACTTCTTTCACATTATTGGGTGTAAACCTTGTACTTGTGATATGAGGAGTTTCTTGGGTTGATGAAGACACAATCAGTTGAAAAACTTGTTAATGCTAGTAATTTCATATTAAAGCCCAGTGAATAGTTTTATGATGGATGAGTACGTGTTTTTCAATGCATTAGATCTTATCAAAATAACTCTACATATTTCTATTAACCATTGATTAACACTTATTTCAAAACTAGTAGGGAGAACGTGCAACAATTGATAATTTTTTTTTAAAAAAATGCATTCATTTGTAAATGACGGTATTGCTAAAGCACAAGGAACAAAAGATTTACATCTCGATTTATTATAAAACATTAAGTAATTCCAAAAAATGAATATGTATCTCACTGCATAAAAAAGTCTCAGTGCGAAGTAACTACGCATTCCTTTTACTCGTTTGATGATCAGATTGTTTAAATAGAGTCCGTGTGTTAGCACTAGGCACCTTAACCATGATGGATCTAGGTCGGGATGGCAGTGGAACATTGACGTTAGGTGGATCCGCGGTGGTGGCAACCACATCTGAGGACCTCCCAAACGAGCCATCGACGTTACAAGCATCCATTTCGCTTGCCTTGACATGCTGTTCGTTATACGCAGTGTTCAACAACTATAAATCATCAAAATAATCACGTACAAGCATATCTTCATCGTCCACATTCCCACAACCAAATCCACTGTACTCATCACTTACATTATGTCCCCCAATTTCTGTCAATACATCCTCGAACCTACGTTTCATCATGTTTATCTGATCTGTCGCATGGTCCTTCATACAACACACATGATCTCCCATTTCCTTCTCAATACTATTGAACATCACGTTCATTTTTTCTCTCAGTTCGCCCAACTTTAGCTCAAACATCTCCATCTATTCAACGAACAAAGCTCTTATCTCATCCGAAGACACATGCCTCACTGCTGGATGGTTTCCCATGCTAGAAGATGGTGGCAGTCCTGGATTAGATCGCGATGCCCTCCTTCTCCACCTTCATCATCACTAAGATCACATAGACGAAGTCCACTTGTGTTAGCTCTCTTGGATTTTTTGCATCGGTTGTTCTCATTATTTGGTAGCACTTCACCTTCTAGCAGACAATCTTGTATTTTAGTTGATTGAAGAATGAAACTGTCCAGAACGAGGTCTGCAACATCTTCGAATAAAACTAAATCGGCACAGTATGGTTGCAATTCTTCTTTAGCAGTAGCGCGCAACGTCGCCCACAAGTGTACTTGCGAAGGGAGGAAAAGCCATCAAAATCAATAATAATATATGCCGAAAGTATTAGTTTAGTTATTTATGTGAATTGCTCACGCGTGTCTTGTCGAAGAAACCTGAATATGTTCTTGATTGAAGTTGTCTTGTACCAAACCATTGCAACATCCTCGAGATGTCGTCACCAATCTTATTCGATAATCAGGCTCCCAACTTTGGGATTACCTCGTACGCCCACAACTGCAACATATAACAGTGGTTACCATATATGGAGAGAGATAAAAATGTGCAATGCATAGAACTAAAATAAAATATGGACACATGTATACCTGCACAGCAAGAGGGAATCCATACAATGTGTAAAACATCATGTCACAATCGTTAAGCTTTGCCAAGTTTGCGTTTCTCTACCATCCACGGAGCATTGATTTGACATGAGGCTTAAAACATACTGTCCCCCATGGATAGGCATTGAAAAAATCTAAGTCTTCCATAATGGAAAGAGTATCGGGATGTATACCCACATTCCGGTCTCTAGAATTGAATACCCCTTCAATAATTAGTGTCAACCCAAGCTTGTAACGATTGTCACGGTTGACACATTTCAGGAAAATCTTCTCAAGGTCGCTACAAACAATTCGGTCTCTATTGGTAAACATTTTGTCCCGTAGTCGATTTTTTCTGAGGATTTTATCGAAAGTCGACCCTTGAGGTAATTCACCGCACTTCAAGTCAATAATTAATGTGAACTCCGACAATTCGAATCTTGCAAGCCTTTGGTTCATCTTGAACCAAACCTCGAAATATTTTGGACAAATAACAGATCTATTTTCCACTTCATGAATTAATTGGGCAGTTAATTTGAGATCTGACAGCTTCGTAACATGGCATATAGAGCTTTCCTCAAACATATTCTTTTGTTGTTCATCAAACTTGTTGAGGACAATTGTTATGTACTTGGTGTTACTTGTGAAATTTGGCCAGGAACACGCTCTTCTTTCGAAATTTTATAGCAGTGTGAGGAAGACATCTACAAATAACTAAAACAAACAAGACAAAGAATATAAGAACCTACAAAGGAAGAGTGAGATATGCAGTAATAAAATTCATGTTCTGCGAACAAAAGGCTAAATTGTCAAAGTGGACATTTCTTGAGATTTTGTTATGAAGTATATATAATTTTCAAAAAAAAAAAAAGGAATATGGACATTACTACAATATCAAGTAAGGCTAAATCTTCAACAAAAGACATCAAGAATTGCAAGAAGGAAGAAAAATATCAAACTAAATCAAAAATCCTGTACAAAAATAACCGATTTGGAAAACATTCGCTAACCATTACTTTCTAGCAAAAAAAGCTCATCATTTTCGTTACGTTCAGTTCAACACTTCGATTTTCACACATAAAGAAATGAACAAATCATGAAGTAAATACCTCAAAAAACTATGAAAACGAATAAATATTGAACAAAAAATCAGAAAACTCGTACCTTGTTTTCTCATAGGGAAATCCCTTCTTCCTGAATCCGTGCGACGCTAGGGTTTCCTATGGCAAAAGAAGCAAATGGAAATGAAAATAAAGAAAACACTACAACAATGAAGAAATATTTAACAAAAAATCAGAAATCTTGTACCTTGTTCTCACAAGGAAATCCCTTCTTCCTGAATCCCTCGACCCAATATCCTTCTTTTTGTAAATTAAAACCAACAATAAATAATCTTGAGAGACTATATATGGCATATGTTCTTCGTGAGAGAACAAAAGAAATGACGCGACACTAGGGTTTACTCTAACAGTAGAAAACTATTGAAGGAAGCAAAAATGAAGCACACGACATCGTTTCCAATTGGAAGGAAAAATAAAAATCATGGACGAGATAGTAGTAAAATTTGAAATTTTCATTAAGGGCATTTTGGTCTAAATATTAGTAAAATAGATATGTAAGAAATTTTGGCCATTTGAAAAGTGAACATTCTTTGAAATTTCCACTAGTTTTTTAGTAAAAGTCAGACAAAGTACATGGAATGTCTTCTTGATAATAGTGGAATAAGAATGTGGTAGTCACTTTCATCAAAAGAAAAGGACCATGGCATCTTCAATAGTATATTTTTCTCCATCTCCTACTTGTGTAATTCTAAAGGTAAGCACATTTGTAAAATCACTCATTCCACATAATCATCACTGATTTGGCACTCTTTAAATAAGGATAAAATGTACAAGATAATTTTCACCAAGACACGTCAATTCACTAACACAATAATAACGTATATTTATTATTTAGTAAAATATATGAACATAATCCTAAGCCCCTGTTTGAATTCCATTAAAATGAGATTTTGAAGAAAATATGTTTTAGAATAATGATTTTTTTGGATAGTGTATGGTTAAAAAATAAGAAAAAATTAACATTATTTCATGGGAGAGCCCAAACAAGACTAGTTCTAACTAAATCAATAAATAATCATAAAATCTTGAAAAAAAATTGCTAATAAAAAGAAACTTTCTACAACATATAGATAGACTCGTACAATTGTACATTTCTCAAACTTCTTGATGAAAACCTAATTTCAAGGGTTGAAGATTATATTTAAATAAATAAATTATTTAACTTGACAATTTAAATATTTAAATTAGGTTATTCAACTTGTGCAAGTTTATAAGTTGTAATAAGAAAAAAAAAAAAAAAAAAAACACAATCTTCATAAGAACAAAGCATTTGTCCCAGTTTCTTCATGATTTCTATTGAGTTCATAATATATTTACTTTGTTCAGTTCATAAATGAAGATAAAACAAGATAAAATTAGAGATATGAAGAACATGCCAAAAGATCATTATCTCGACTTTAAGTTGGCAACTATTCTGAGTACAAAAATCTCGAATCTGCCAACTTTTCTGCATCACAAGCTATATATTACAATCTTTGTCATCCTATAAAAAGACGTATATTCAAGTTTGAGACTACAATAGTTTTGCCAACAATATGTGAATGCAATCACCAGAATCGTAATAAAAGGTGCTGAAATGGCCACGGGATTCAACAGGTACTGTCAGGGACCGAAAAGATGTGGGTGTACAGAGCTACTACTAGTGCTTGCTTGGGCACCAAAACTTGAAGTTGGCTTGAGGAGTTCGGCCTGTGGGAAGGAGCTGTTGCATGGCACATCCAGCAGCAAATCCTGTTCAGAACTTTCGTCTGCAAAACGGAGAGATTCGAGTACAAGGGAGCCATTATCATTTGGGGAGGAAAATAGGTTTTTTGGACTGAAGCAAGAACCGTCACTATCTATTGGTTCCTTCTGTTCGTAGCTCGACTTTATTATCACCCTTCGGGGGCTCTTCATCATAGTTTTCAATCCTGAAAACAAAAAAAAATTAGGAGGTTATGCCTACGCGTATACATACAAGAGTATTTCCAGATTTATATAAATTACCAAAATTCTATTTAGTGAATGAGTCAAAACTCCAGAGCACATTATCCGTCGTAAAATAAACTAAAGTTCTATTATGATTTAGAAAAGCAATTTTCAGCTAAGAATTGACAAAGAGAGTTTGTCTTGCAGATTATCAAGGATGCAGATATCCCAATATTTGATGAGAAAACTGATATCCATATCAGGGAGGATCCTTACAAGTATCTCTATAAGAGATAATCGAGAAGATATAATACTGATAATGCAGAAAATTGCCGTGCGTATTTTACTAGGACATAAGTACCAGCTATATCAAGGAAATAGTTGGAAGAAGAAAAAATACAACTTCTGTCAGCAAGTTTTATGGGACGTCAAAATCTTGGATATAGTGACAGAGGAACCAAAACAAACTAGCGAATGAAGACATTCAAAAAGGAATAACCTGAGAACAAAGACTGTGGTATGATGCTGTTAAACTCTAGGAGACAAATATAGTCAAGGTCAGAAAAAGGCTGGCTTTTTTAAACCCTTTATAGCATATGAATCAAAGCATTCAAATGTAAAAATCACATATTAAACACGACCCTCAACTATATTTATTAGTTTATAGCAGGAGATATTCATTCTATTACATTGCATGGGCAAATAACATTCTTTGCCAAAGGAAAATAAATTCTCAGAGATACTCTCTGTGTTCAAGCTTCCTTTTGTATAGAAAAGATTTAGTTATTCTTAAAACTATCATCCATTAAATTTTTAAGTTAAATAATACCTCTCAAGCAGAAACATGCGTAGATAATTACAACATTTCAATTATGCCATCTATAAGAATATGTCTTGCCTGAAAACTTTTGATGATGTCCATCTCGTGATCTCTTTACATTAACTGAATGACCAGTTACAACTGCACTGAGTCCTCCTGCCGCTTCAGAACCATAGATACAATTTTTTCCTTTTACATCCTACACGTTACCAACAAAATTCGTAGTGAATAAATTATACTTCAATCCATAATATGTGTACTTATACCAAATACAAGATAATTCTTATGTAATTGGTTCAGACCTTATGTACATTATATTGTTCCACCCACTTCGATTTTGTCAAATCGCATAAAGCAAGTTTCTTCAAAGTTCTACAATCTTCTGTTTTCACGCCAGACAATGAGTTATCAAAAACTCCTTCTGCAAGAAGTTTCTGGAAGGATGATATATTCTCTTTGAATTGAGGGCTATCGAACATGCTTATGAGACTGGATGTAATAAGATTGAACATTATCAGCACATAATCATGTTACGCTTATGTCAGTTTAAACTCGTATAGTTCAACATATATTGATATTTGTAAGGCTTAATTAAGATAAATATTCTTAATATGGTATCAGAGCCCATTATGTTCCAACGAGCGATTTGATCCCGTTAAGACTCTAAAATGAGCACGTGTATTTCAAGATTGGTCTGCTCAAATGAGCTACCATCTTGTGGGGGCGTGTTAAGGGATATATACCCCTCATCGATAAATGATATTGACACGGACTAATTAATAAAGATCTTGGACTACTCTTCTTAACAAGGTTGACCTTTTAAGATGGACCCCCAAATCTTAACAAATACGATGTTAAAAATCCATTCCTACCAATACAATTTAGAAAGAACATAGAAATTGCAATCATCTTATTATTAGTAATCTACGGATCTTTTTGGTCTTAGATTATAAGCAAATCACAAAAATTACTATTTTCAGATTGATTAGTATTTCAGTATAGTATGGAGACGTGTCCACCTTTATAAGCTTCAGATCAATTTAATGATTAGGATAATTTTATTCTTATGTGAATCCAAACACATCAAGCATAAGCCTCATTGTATGAGTCCGTGTATTTATTCATTTTGAAAATAATTCCCTTGTGTAATTCGTCAGAAAGTTTTAGTGCTATTCCAATCCATTAACCTATCTATAAACTGATATTTTAGTCACGCTTGATTACTATAAGCTACAACAAGTGAAAGTGATGAATTATAAACCTCTCTGGAGCTGCAGAAATATCAATGGAAGGTAAAATCTTCAGTAATTGCTGTTGCTCTTCATTGGTTAGATGAGCCATAAATTTGTCACAATTAAGGATATCCTGCATCAATATTGAAATCGATCATAACAGAGAACATTGCATAGCTTTTAACATCCATGTCATCGAATCAGTTCTCTAGAACAGTTTATATCAGAAATGATCAGGAATAAAAAAAAAAAGTTACAAATCAAATGATAATAGAGGCTTAAATGGACTGCGTTTTAGTAAGGAAGCATTGCTATACAAGCCTGAAAATCTAAAATGAATTAAATAAATAAGAACTAGTATAAGGAGTTAGAACAAAGATGGAGTTCATAATTTAGTTCACTCGCTACACACTGCATAAAAGAAGCTTCGACAAGAGAAGGCATGGAATGAATGAAACAAATTTGGCCCAGAGGCACTGAATTGTTGGCATAAAAAGAAACATGGAATCCTTTCATTACCATTAATAAACATGAGTGCTTCTGAGCATAGTATAATAAGAACGTTCAGATACACAACTTACTTGCAGATCTACATAACGTAATGGTGAATTATGATGGCCCAGCATCTGAAGTTTTTCGAGTTGATCCTTGTCTCTGAAATAGAAAATAAAGCAAAATGAATGGAAGGGCAGCAATGCAAAGTATTGAATCAAAGAAGAATTCAATGTTAAAGCAAACTACGGAATTAAGGTATCTCCATTCTAAATACTGACTCTCCCTCTCCAAGTCAAGTAACTCCATGATTGTTGATTTAATTAAAGATGCCAACTCCAAGAATTTCACCAGATCGTGTCAGGACCTGAAGACTGTATGAAAAATTTATCGTACAATCCCATTAAACAACATGGCGTACACAATTCTACATCTTCTTTATGGTATATTGGACAAGATATGCAGTAGCATCTCAGACAGGTGAGAAATGGAGAAATCTAATATCAAGCATCCATGTTTTTTTCTTATATTACATATCTGGAAGTATCAAATTACAAACTTCCATCAATTCTGTCTCATAGTGTTCAAGAACAATGAACAAAATACCTCTTAATTTGCTGTTCTTCCATGCCCTGTCCAGCAGGCTTCTTGATATGTACAGGCAGGGTCGTGGACTGCGAATAAGCATTACATATGGGATGTGTCTTGTTATCAATTGAAAGGGAGCTAGCTTCTGATTCTTCTTCCCGAGCTATTGCATTTGGGTGTCGAATGAGTACACTTCCATGTCCAATCTCAACAGATACCATAGGTTTGTCACTCTCAAGAAGCAATTCCTCTTCTGAAGTTCCGGAGAAGCATGACGACTGTTGTTCATGCCATATAGTATACAGATCTTTGGTAAGCTTCTCAAACGGAGATGGTTTTGATCGACTGAAGCAGGTTCTTTTCTTAGAAGGCACCGTTGTGTCCCACACAATGGATTGGGGTGGGCCTGTAAAGATGACTAAATGTGTAAGAAATTCAATCAGCAGCAGTGGAGGACTTGTTTAAAGTTCCGATATATCCAATGAAAGAAGATGCCATATAAAACATTTGATAAGTTGCTTTCTCATTGAGTTCAACCTTTGGTTCCACATGTTATCCAAAGATGCTTAACAACTAGAAATGAGATAATGTTGCATCATAGTGAGAGATCACTTTTTTCCACAAAATTATGAAAGATGTTTAACAGCAGTTGTGTCTTTAATTTAGATGAACAACAAACTACACCAACTGACTATATTTTTTTCTTAGAGGCCAGTGACTTAGTAACAATGCAATTAGTAAATAATGAAGAACGCAAAAGGATGGAGTTTGATTTTCAGATTTTAAGTGCCAGATTCGTCAATCATGCCTAGAAATAGAACAAACCTGTTAAATCACTTGCATCAGCACTGCCATATTGAGCACAGCTCTCTGGGTTGGATATGGCAGATCCAGAACTTGATCTATTACTTGTATCTTCATCAAATCCTTTACGGAAACCCTGATTGTGGTCAGGCAGAAACCCTCCAAATACAGAAAAATCAATATCTTGTTTTCGTTTGAAAACTTTTTCCCTTTTGCTCTTAATGGATTCGTTATCCGCCTTAGATACCCTATGTTTCTCATAGTCATCATATTCTGCCCTAGCATGTAGTGGAGTATAATTTGCCAGTGTTCCCTTTGTTCTCCACCGAGAACCACATGCATTGCATAGCACTGGCTTCTCCGGTGGCCCATTGCGCCAAAGAGGGGTGCCTGTTGCAAAAGTTATTTATTGGCAGTCAAGTCAAGTCACAGATGAAAGAATGACTGGCATCAGAAAAATCCTCAATGACAAATCAACGTGTGTGGCTAACTAATTAGCAGTTAAATTTCAATAATCAAGATATAAGGAGAAGATTAAAAACAATAATTGCAAAGAAGCAACAAACTGAAAAGAATGAAACATGGCGCAAAACTTTCACATCATAATTAGAGTTCTGTGATTTTCGGAAGATGATTGACATTGCACTATATCAATGTGGACAAAAGGGAGGGAGATTAAGATTATTTTCACTCTAAAGAAAACACAAAATTCTTTCGGATTTTTAGTGATAGTTCTGGGCAGAAACCGCTCGATATGCTATATCTTGGAAACATAGAGCCGAAGGCTATGATAAGAATGCCGATGTGATTTCTAATTATAGCTACTTCACTAATTCCGCCTTTGAAGGGATGAAGAGGAGAAGGAAGCAGGAAGAAACTCAGAAAGTTTATAACACAGGTGTCTGTCTGCATTTGTTTGGAAGTTAGCACAAGTGAAAGTTTACGCCTATCGGTCTTCTTTAAGAGATTGAACAAAAACGGTTATAATTTGTAGCCCTTTTTCCAAATTGAAAAAAATATTGGATCAGAAACAAAAATAAGAAATGCATTTGGTGCTTGAGCATTTAGGATAAAATAGTCAAGAAATCGTCTAAATTTATCTTTACAGCCTTTAAGTCCAAGGCCATGTCATAATACCATTTGACACCAAAACTCGTTTATCCCAACTTCCCCTGAACATATGATCCTATAAAACATGGCAACAGGAGTCCATTCTGAGATTTAAAAGACTACTTCAAGCAGCAACAATGGATGGCATAGCAAAACTGAAATAGTTTGAATAAACTTTTTCTCAGAAGCAAAGCATAAATATATGTAGTCAGGAGCATATTTTAAGCAAAGGCAGAAGCTTAAGAGTAAGAAGAATTACTTCCCAGCAGGCGAACAAAGATCAAAATCTTAAGTATGTACGATACTAGTAGCAGTCAAAATTATTAGTCAAATCCGAAATTGTAAAGGCAGCTCTCAGAAATTTGGATCAAGTTAGATTTGGATAAGACAGAAAATGAACTTCTAATTTCCATTGAAGAATTTGTCTAAAGTGCAATGGATAATAGATAAGCAAAAGCTTCTCCATTAATAGTTGAAGAAAGTACGAATAACAAATGCCTATGATGTGGTTAATGATTCAAGCAAGGTGGGAATCCCCATTGCCAAAGATTGATAAAAGGAATACCACAAACAAACACTAGACATCATTTGACACGATCACACAACTACTTGTCTTGTGACAATCTGAATGCCAAATCTAGAAGGAACTAATTTTGCTGGAAAAAGGTTTTGGAATACTGAACATCTCATACCATAAATACAGCAACAAAGACAACAAACATGGGATGACTCCGCATTGATTTAATTTGACCAGAAACACAAATTAACTGCATTAGAAAACGACCTATTAGCTAAATTTCTGCACTTTAACATGGTTCAGGAGAGACAGTGGACAGTAGGCTTCAACTGAGGAAGAAAAGAAATCTAGAAAAAATGTAAAGAAAAGACCAAACTCGAAGAATTGTAGTACAAATTCATGTGATACTCGCAGCTTTGCGAGAAGATAATAATCGAAAAAAGTCATAAAGAAAGGGAAAGAAGCAGAAATCAAACAGAATACGATGCATACAGCAAATATGACCCGGTATTTCTCATTGTCTATTTGTCCATTAATCTCTTCCATTTCCAAGCAATTCAACCGATGGATATTACTTACAATAATTGAAAATTTGATCAAATAATATATGAATAATTGTAGAAAATTTGTATTTATTTCATGAATATCTAAAAAATTTATTATAATGAAACACCCTGGAAAAAAAACTCACTTGTAACACCACAGTGATAGCAAGGTCCTTGCTTTCCCATTTCTTTTCTTCTTCAATTCCAAGAAAAAAAAATAAAAAACCAAAATTTTCAAACAAAATCAACTATAAAAGTAGCCCAAAAAATCCAGTTATCAAACCATACGTGAGATATATATTTGATTATTCTTTTAGCCTTTATAGCATAATATCCAAGTGGGTAAGAAGACTTGTTTAGATAGACCCAGAAAAAATTCCAAGAAAAATATCAAAAAATCAAGAGAGACCCAGAGTAGTTTGTTTGTTAAGAGTCTTCAAAAGACCACTAAAAAAGCAAAAGTTTCCCACATGTAGTTAAGGGAAACAAAGATGGGTTATTTTAGCAGATAATCTATACAACAAAATGAAGAAAAAGATAAACACCAATTGAAGGAATCTTGTTCATAATTGGGATGGGGAAAGGAAGGTGAAATGGGAAAGGGAATAGGGGTAGTTTTATGTGTATGTGACTTCTTCCTCTTGTTTTCTACTGTATATTGTTTGCCAAGTAAATGTTTCAGCTTTCTTTGCTAATTTTCTTTATTATTTTGATGTCATTTTTTTTTGGGAAAAATTCATATTTAAGGTGTTTTATTTACCTCAATTTAAAAATAAGGTAAATAGTTTGAAAATTTAAAAATCAGGTATAAATTTAATTAATTATAAATATTTATTAAATAATGATAATAAAGTCACAGTTTGTGATTAATGGTCACAGATTCATAATTATAAGTTACAGGGTCACATATCGTCAAATTTGATTATTCGAGGTCACAGATCAAAAATTTTTTACGTCACATATTATTTCGAGGTCACAGATTTTAAATTAATTGGTCACATATTAATTTTGAGTCACGGATTATTAAATTTTTAGGTCACAGTTGATTGATTGGTCACAGATATTACCAAACATTTGGTCACAGACTAAATACACTACTACAAATACTTGGTCACAAGTCACATATAGACCAACACAAACTAACCAATCACAAAACACGGACGAAAACTGAACCGCGACGCCGCCACCAACAACAACAAATATAAACATCCAATCACCACACAGGTCCGCCAACAAAAAACCACCGTCGCCGCCGGAAGCCGCTGCCGGCAGCAGCAAGCCGCTGCGAGCACCGGCAGCATCTTGTCGCCGCTCGCAACACCGGCAGCAAGCTGCTGCCGGCAGAAAGGAGGGGGGGAGGGGGAGAGGGGGAGGACGCAGAGAAGGGAGGAAAGGAGAGGGGGGGGGACAGAGAGAGAGAGAGAAGAGGGGTAGGGTAAAAAATTAGGGTTAGGATATTTATATATTACCTGATTTTTGAAAAATAAAGTTTGGCCCCTGATTTTTGTAATTATGCCTTTTTTTTTTCTTTTCCCTTTTTTCAATTCTAAACTCCTATTTAATTATATTTTTAAACCCTCTGCCAATCGACAAATATTAATTATTGAGTTTGACTGTATTTAAAAGTTAATACGAAAAGAGTAAATTTGGAAAATCATGTAAGTAATTTAATTTATTTTTATATACAGCAAAACTCATTAATTAATTATGTATATCCCACCAGTTGACTATGACATAGTTCCTCTTTTCAAACCCATCAGCCAAAGATAAGAAAAAACTTAATGATGGCTTCTTCTCTGTAATTTATTTTTGTTATTATTAATAATATTATTTATGTATTAAAATTTAAGAATGCCCAAAATAATGGATGAAAAAAAAAAAAGAGAAAGGACATTTGCAGACAGCATCAAAATGGGAGAAAGAACCAAAGAGAGTTTGTTTGGACTTTTATTTTTTATTTTAATTTCTCTATACTCTGCAGATAATTAAGAATATATATGTATTCTTCTTGTATTGCACGATGTTGATAAATATATTAATTTAATAGTCTTCATCAAGTTATTTATTAAGCCATGATGTGTTGTTTGGCAGTGTTTATCACAGTCACAATTTTAACCATTGATTTGGTATTGCTTCAAGAGATTTATTTGTGGGTCCCATGTGATGTGTCATGCACTCACCTTAGATGACATTTTGGTTTTGGATCCAACTTTCTACCATGTTTAGATCCATTCTTTAGATGGCATTAACCACAATTGACTCCCTTTAGATAAATGAATTTTGAAGGTTAAACTTGAATTTTTTAATTGTAGGATATCTAAATTATAAGGGATAATTATGCCACTTGTTTTCAATTTTTATTTTTATTTTTTTCACTTAATTTTATAGAATTTCGGCGTTTTGTGATTACTTTGTTTGGGTTGATCTTCCAATGCTACCTAAGCAAATGAATTAATATCTAGTTTGCTTAGAGAGAGCAAGCGGGTTGAAAACGAACGGGAGGGGGTTGAAAAAGAATTGACATAAGCTAGAAAATGAAGGACATTAATTAAAAAAAGAAATTACCAAGAGTTGAACGATACTTCAAATTTGTTGTATCTAGTCATAATCATCTTCAAATGAGGGTTATTTTGGTTTCTTGCATTTCTTGTAGTTATTATTATGGGTAGGAAACTCTTAGGTAACATTAATTTATTAATTCTTATCTTATTATTTTTAACCAAGTAAATATTGGTGTCATCCGTTAAGAATTTCAGTGGCTACTGCTGTCAGAAAATTTTCAATGACCATTTTAAGAGCTTGTCTGGTAAAAATTATAAGTAGCTTTTAAGCAAAAAAGTGATCGTTTTTTTTTCAAAGAAAGGGTCCCACCTGTGAGACCACACAATCAACAATGGTTGCCCAACGATTAAAAAAGTTATTGTTTTTTGTTTGACAATGTTTACCACACAAACTCTAAAATTTACTTTGTACTTCAGTAGTCGTTGGCATATTGACTGAACTGATGTGATGTAAGGAAAGATCTCCTTGTCCTAGGATTAAATCTCGGGTCAAGTGAAGCCCCCTATTGGAGGGTACCATAAGAAAATTACTTTAATCGTGAAATTAACCCCAAACTTCAATTACCACTAGCGACTTAATTACAAAGCAACATATTATTTTCGTTGAACAAAATATAATTTATAGGACAAGGAGTGAGAAATAAAGTTATCCGACCATCAAGTAGATTTGAGCATGTGAATATTCAATACAATAATTCATACATGATACACGCGCTCCCTTACTTTCAATATATACAATTAAACCTAACTGCTAATATACACGGTAAAAAAGATATATCACCTTTTTATCACGAAAATGTTTCTCTTGTTTTTTAGATACATGCAAAGTAAGATTGAAAATCTGATTTAAAGCATTTTTATCCTATTCTCGAATCAACTTATTTAAAACCATTAAAAGATTTAACTTTAATCAAAATGAAATTTCCTATGAAGAAAATTGTCCATACCCAACCATCATATTGTAGTTCAACCACATCTTAATAAATAGTACAAATGGTTATGTTTGATTTTTCAAACTGCACATGTTAGAACTTCAGATGGGCCATCCTATTTATGCTTATTTCTTTTAGAATCGTGCAAATGAGTTGTTTGTGTTTCTTTCATAAATTCCTAACGTGTTTTGATTTGGTTTCAAAATAAAATTGTTGACGAATTCAAATTGATTCAAACTAGTGATTTCGAGAACATGGTTATTCAGCAATAAATT
This sequence comes from Fraxinus excelsior, assembly GCA_019097785.1. Lineage (NCBI taxonomy): Eukaryota > Viridiplantae > Streptophyta > Magnoliopsida > Lamiales > Oleaceae > Fraxinus > Fraxinus excelsior. The sequence goes on along the minus strand of CM032631.1, from coordinate 15,905,213 downwards.
TTGCCTAGCGGGGGCAAAATCATTTATTTAATCAAATATTTAGGCATGTTTGAGTTCATTATTAAAAAAACTCATTTTCAACCACATATTATCACAATAAAATAAATTTGCATGTAAATTCCAAAATTTCTCACATCTTAACCGTACATTCTCTAAAAAATCACTATCATAAAACTCATTTTTTGAAAAAAGGGGAGGGGCAGTGCCTTATTTTTAATTGGTACAGTAAAAAGGCATTTTTCACCAGATTGTATAAATCAATAAGGCTCCGTTTGATTGACGATATTTTTCTTGGAAGTAGGAAAATATTTTCCTACTTCCACTTTTTGACTGTTTGATATGCTAAATTTTCCACGGAAAATATTTTCCTCCCTTTTTCTAGGTACAACCCTTTAATGCACGAATGGTGGAAAATGTTTTCCAACCTTTTAGGTGGGAAAACATTTTCCAACTTTTTTTTTAAGCAATGGCAACCAATTCTATCAACCATTGTAAAAAAAAAATTCATTTTTGTTGACAATTTCTATGCAAAACAAAGTCAAACGAATATGGTAATTTTTTCTAATTGTTTTAAATTTTTTTTTTTCACTTTTTGGTAATTGGAACAAATTCTTAACCCAATAGTAGAAAATATTATCACTTTAATGGACAATTTCCATAAAAAAGGAAGTCAAACGGATTTCAAACTTTCAACATTTTCCATGGAAAATTATACCAATCAAACGCATTTAATTACAATTCCCTGTAAAACAAGTTCTAGGCAAATATTTTCCCTGGAATTCGTTTTCTTTCCACCCTATTTTCCATGGTGCAATCAAACGGACCCTAACTTTTCTCACATTCTCTAAAAAATTACTATCATAAAACACATTTTTGAAAAAATGGGGAGCTGAGGGGTCTCAAACGGGGCTTTATTTTAATTTTTAATTGGTACGGTAAAAAGGCATTTTTCTCCAAATTGTAGTGATGGACCACCTATCACTACATGTGCTCCTCTCATTTGTGATTTCACCAATAGTTCTACATGCTTTGTCAAAGTTTTTATCTGTGCGTTTGTAGATAATGTGCTATCTAATTCATGCATCTCAGATGCATACCACTCTTTGTGATGAAAATATTGAATGTGTAGTAGCAATTAACTTAAATAAATTCAAGGTTTGTTGTATTGATTTTCCTATGATCGATCCATCCATCCGTATATGAATCCACCTAAGAATTTGACAGTGGTGAGAGTCCATGTAGAAGTACTGCACTTGATTACGTATTATGATTCCATGATTTGGACACTTTCGCATCAGGTCTTTGAATCTGTTCCATGTCTCGTGATAGCTCTCTCCATCTTAATATTAGAAAGTTTGAATTTTCAATCCGATTTTAGCTACTTTCGTCGGTGGGAAGAATTTGTTGCAAAATTTTCTGGTCAATTCTTCACATGTAGTAATACTTCCATGAGGTTCGGCATCTAACCACTCCAATGCAGGATCTCTCAGTTTATACGGAAATAGTCGTAACTTAATAGCATCTTCATTAACCCCCAGAGCGTGGAAGTTCTGACAATTTCTGAGTAATCTAGAGATATGCATGTTCGGATTTTTATGAGATAACCCCTAGAATTGGAGAGTGTTGCTCATCAAATTGATTTAGAGGGTGTTTGGTAGAGATTAAAATCAGATTAAAATTGAAAATATAGCCGTTATTGTCGACTTTTATTAGACGGGTGGGACCCAATAACGGTCATATTTTCAATTTTAATTGGATTTTAAGCTGTACCAAACAGGCTCTTACTCTGTCCTTATCTGAAAATTATTTATCTCGAAATCTAAATACACAATACTGGAGCGTGCATGTGCGACTATGGGCGTCAAGAACATTGAAACGGGCAAATTTCATTCATTTATCTCCCGTCGCTCCTGCTGTTGATCCGGTGGGCCGCTACTCTTACAGCCACTTGTCCAATTGGTTGAATAGGGATATAAATATTTTGATCGTCAGCCATTTGATGTTGTTGTTTTTGTTTGTGTTATTTGCGTCTTCGTCTGAAAATACATTCTATTTTCGAGTCAAATGGTTCAAGATCGTTGTATCGGGTATGAAGCATACAACGAACACATTTTTCTATGAATAAAAGAAAATAAACAAATCAAATAATAGTTAAAAATAAAATAAACTAAGACTAAAAGTAAATAATCACGGGTAACGACGCCAAAAACTTGTTGCGTTTTTTTCTATCGCAAGTGTACGATATCGTAACAAGTAATACAGTGGACTTTAAGTCCGAATTATCGTTCCCACGATGACTATGATTTAGACCTTAATTAAATTTTTCTAACTCCTATTTGATGAAAGTAAACAAAGATTTATGCGTTTATGTGAAATTTTGATTTAAACAATTTAACTTAATTAAGATGCACACAAAGATTTGTTGAGATTTTAAATAATGGATGGAAATTAGGGACGAACAATTCACCTATTGATCACCTTTAAATCCTAATTCAAGATTCAAGAGTTTAATGTAGTGTTCGATCGAATTCTTCTATGATATTCAATTTACTCATCTGGAGTTTTCATTGAGCCTATTTAACTTTTCAATCTCATATCTCTATACAAATCTACCTTAATTAAAGGAAATATTAGTTTTAAGAATTTATGTATGATCAAAATATTTAGTATATGTATCTCTGCACGTCATACTAAATTATCGAATTTTATTATATGGTCTAAATCTCAAACTCACCTCTCAATTCGTAACAGACTCACAAAATCATCAAATTAGTGATCAAGTAATTTAATGTATTAAACTCATAGTAAAATCAACACATGAACGATAAAATATCAAAAATCTTGAATAAAAGACATAAATGTTTTCAAATATATTACATCATTCGTCATAATTTAAAGTTTAGCTATTCATAATAAAAAAAGAAGAAGAACAAAAAGTTGTTATTGAATACATCATCGAATTTTGAATATAGATGTAGAAAAAGAAATAAAGCTTGCATCAAGATCTTGTTTTTCTTCTTCCAATCAATGTTTCAATGCTTGAATTCCTTGATATTTTCCTCATTTGAATTGTGCTATTAATCTCTAATTATATCTTTATTTTCTCAATGTGTGGAATCCTCAAAATTTCCTCATTTCTTCTATTTATCCTCCCCTACACGGTTTTCCAAAAATTGGAGTCTTTTTGGGCTTTTCGCAACCCAAATCAACATAACCCTTGCATCTCTGAAAAAATGGCTTCTTTCGAGTAAATATAGCGCTTGAGCGCTGACTCGCTATTCCAAACTCTGTATTTTTTTCCGTATTTTTGTCATAACTTTTTGTTCCGATATCCGATTAAAGCGATTCAAAATGATTTGGAAAGATAATGCAAAGGGCTAAAACTTTAGAAATAGCTCTATTTCAATTCAAACATTAACTGAGCCAAAAATGGGTCTCAATATCCAACTAAAAATCAAGACATCCTTATGCGGTTGAAAATTGATTTGTGAAAATATTTTGGCCATATTTTGACTCCTTTTGACTTTTAATTGTATCCATTTGACCCCTAGTGTTCTCGAGTCTTCATTGTGAGTTTCGACACAACTTTTGAGTATTTGCACTTTAGCCCCCAAACTTTGAATCTTGCCATTTTTCGCTTTTTTCTTTCAATTTCACTTCCATGCATTGAGTTTCGCCTAATAACATATTATATAATAAATTAGGTTATAATTACATTAAAAGAAATCACGAAATGAAAATATTTTAGAGTCTGAATAAGTGTGTAAAATACACTTATTAATGTATCATGTCATTTCTAATGCGGTTAAATGACTCATTTGCTAAAGTCGGAGGTCATTTGTTGCTTATGGATTTTATTCCCCCCATCAGTAAATGTCTGTACTTGTGTCTCAAGAGGAACAACAAAGGATTGTAAATATAACCACTAATACATTTGGTACTGCTGATTTCATGGCATTCTATGTCAAGAATGATGCCAAGAAGTCCAATGCAAGTCAACCCCATAACAAATATTAGAAGAAGGAGAGACCTATCCATACCTACTGTGGATATGCAGGTCATTCGGTTGATAAATGTTACAAATTGCATGGTTATCCTCCTGGATTCGAGGCAAAACAGAAATCTGGTTCGAATAATCAAACGGGTGCTAATTACCAAGCAACTAATGCTATTGCTAATCAAGTTTCTGATTCTATCCCAAACCAGACACTTGGAAATGTTGGGAACTTTATGTAGACATTGAATCCTACTCAATACCAACATTTGATTTATATGTTAAGCACTCATCTTACAGCTACTAAGGTTGACACAAAAGTTAACATTAATTCTGGCCATGTATCAGGTATTTGTTTTTTCATTTCTCTTACCCAATACTTAATTCTCCTAGATATTGGGTGGTGGATTCAGGGGCCACAAGTCACATTTGTTTCTCCCAATCAACTTTTCATACAATGAAAGCAGTTTAGAATGCATGTGTTACATTGCCCAATCATATAAGAATTTCTGTACATTTCACTGGAAGTGTGAAACTAACCCCTGAATTGGTACTTGAAGATGTACTATTTTTACTCCAGTTCAAGTTCAATCTTTTATCTATTAGCTCTTTAGCAAAGGATTCATCTCTGAATGTCAATTTTTTCATAGATTATTCTATTGTTCAGGACATGCAGAGCTTGAGGATGATTGAAAAGGGTAAAAAATTGCTGATCTTTACATCATTGATGCAGCTTCAATTGATTGGATGCAAAATGATTGTAATTGTAATTCTATCTGTTCTATAGCTAATAATGTGACTACTCACATTTGGTAGTATGGACTTGGCTATTTGTCTTTTAAAAGGTTGGATATGTTGAAAGATCAGATACATTTTAAATGTAATGGACATGAGAACGATATATCAATTCCTTGTTTAATTTTCCCTCTAGCTAATCAAAAAAGACTTTCTTTTGTTTCAAATAATCACTTATCTCCTAATGCCTTTGATCTGGTTCACTGTGACACTTGGGGGTCCATATCATGTTCCAACACATGCTGGTCGCGATATTTCCTTACATTGGTGGATGATTATACTCGTTTTACATGGATTTATCTTATGAAGCAAAAGACTAGTGTTGATTCCATTATCCCCAAGTTTTTCAACTTAATTGAAATTCAATTTCACAAAGTGATTAAGAAGTTCATATATAATAATGCTCTAGAATTACAGTTTACGGAGTTCTTTGGTTTAAAACGTCTCATTCATCAATTCTCACGTATAGAAAGACCTTAGCAAAACTCAGTGGTTGAAAGAAAACATGAGCACCTACTTAATGTGGCTACAACTTTGTTTTCTCAGTCTCAAGTTCCCATCCAAATCTAGGGAGAATGTGTTCTCACAACCACATTTCTCATTAATAGAATACCTTTACCAATTTTACAGAATAAGACACCTCTCTCTACTTTATATGATTCTCCAGTAGTCTATAGCTCACCTAGAGTGTTTGGATGTCTGTGCTTCGCATCCACCTTACCTTCTCATCGCACAAAATTTCACCCAAGGGCCAAAGCATGTGTAGTTGTTGGTTATTCCCCAGGCGTCAAAGGATATAGGTTAGATGACATCATCTCCAAGTCTTTCTTTGTTTCAAGAGATGTTGTCTTTCATGAACACCTCATTCATTTCCATTCTATCCCACATACACCTGATATACTCGATCCATTCCTTGAATTTGTCTTACCTAAAATTGCAACTAGCTTATCCAGTCATCTTCTTTCTTCTAGATCACTTCATGAACTCATTGATGATACTATCAATAATTCTGAAAATCTACCTCTCGACTCTCCTCCACATTCTGAATTTAATCTATCGCCATCTCCTATTCTTAGAAGAACTACTAGGATCAGAAAAACCCCTTCATACCTCTTGAATCTTCATTGTAACCTTTTGACCAGTATTCATCTTCCTGAGACAAATTTCTCTTATCCTCCAAGTAAATACCTTTCACATACAAATTTTTCTCCTTCTCACAGTACTTATCTGTTAAATGTTTCTTCAGATTTTGAACCCCAATTCTATCCAAGTTGTGAGATTTGATCATTGGGAAGATACTATGGAAACTGAATTGGGTGCAATGGAATTGAATAAGACTGGTCAGTCACTAGTCTACCTAAAGGCAAACATTCTATAGCTACAAGTGGATATGCAAATTAAAGTACAGATCTAATGGCAACACTAATCGATACAAAGCCCGTCTAGTAGCTAAAGGTTACACTCTGAAAGAAGGATTGAATTTCATTTAAACTTTTTCTCCTGTTGCGAAATTAGTTATTGTCAAAGTCTTCCTAACTATTGCAACTTGCGACAAATGGCATATTATCCAACCAGATGTCAATAATGCATTTCTCCATGGAGATCTCTTTAAAGCTCCTCTGAAGGTGAGCTCCTAGATGATGCTTCATTATATAGATGGCTAGTTGGTCGTTTACTTTACTTAACCATATCTAGGCCTGATATTACATTTGCAGTTCACAAACTGTCAATTCGTCTCTCAGTCCCGGAAACCTCATCTAACAGCCGTTCGTCATCTATTACAATATCTTAAGGCTTCTCCAGTTCAGCTGGCTAACATATTCACAAAGGCTCTGCCTACCTCTCTTTTATTCCCCTTAATGTCCAAAATGACCATTATTAATCTCCATAGCCCATCTTGAGGGGGGAGTTTTGTAATATGTATAGTAGCTGCGAGATAGATTACAACTGCAAGTTAGTTTGTAGTTACGGTAGTTAGATACACACGTCATTCTTAACATTGGTTCTGTTAGTTTCATTTAGCTTCTATTTATAGTGCTGTACGAGTACATTCAGAATGCACGACATTTTTCCATCAATATTTCTTCATTTCATTCAATAAATGTTACATTTTTTTTTTTTTTCTTTTTTTTTGTTAGTTTTTTAGTTTTGAACGGGTTTAGATTTCAGAATTTTGTCTGTATGCAGGCAATGAATGATACGAAGTAATGGTAAGAAATGAGTCTCGATCAGCTGATCTAGCTAACGATGATGTTGCACAAAAGCCGGATAAGTCGATGGTGAAGAAATCGCTTGATCTCGTTGCAAGTTCAATTGATGATCAGTTTCCTTCAAAATTTTCACACACATTCAATATGCTCATTTATGTATAAGTAGGTGTATTTTATTATTCTGTAATTGCGAATCTTATTATTTAAATTGTCGGCGAACACAACTTGCATTCGTAACACTCTTGAAGCTGCAATGTGCAAGCATATGTACATTAATTTAATATTTGTATCTCATAAAAAAAGAGTAGAAAATTAGGCAAAATATATATATATATATATATATATGTTTCTTCCTCTTATACATCAGTTATAAGGCATTGCTCAAAGAAAAAATTAAATTAACTAATACTAATTTGTTTGCCTTTTCATTTTCTTAACTCCTCAAGAACTTGATTGGGCTATAAATTTATTTTGCAATAATAATAATAATAATAATAATTGAATTGAATGAAAAATTGAATATCATTCATCCGATACACAACTTGCTTACTACTAGTAAATTAAAAGTTCACTGACGGAGAATCATTTTATGGCAACTAAATCAAAACTTATACTATATCAATAATGTTAAAAACTAGAGAGAAAAAAGAGTGAAAACAATAGAAATCAATAGACTTGTGTGTATTTTATTAAAAATCAAAACTCCATATTTATAGAAAAGAATTAGGAATATATTAGTAATAAAAACTAGGGTTGCAAAAGTATAATTGTCATTCACTAATAATCATATTATTTATAACATCTCCCTCGAATGACATATTACAAAATATCTGTCTCTTTAAAATCTTGTCAAGAAAATCTAGTAGAACAAAACTTGAGTTAAGGAAAAAGAGTACAACTGGCTCTCCTGATTTTAATTCTTGTATCAATAGATCCATGTCTTGTATGTCAATATCTTCAATATTGATGTCTTGTACGTCAACATCTTCAATAAAATCCAATGAGACAAAACTCAATGACTGTATTAACATGAAGATTCAAAAAATAGTTCTTGTTAATCTTTTAAAAGGTTTAATATATATTAAAGTATTGAAGGCAAATGTCTTTATAGTTATGAGCATTCAATACACAAAAAACATGCTTCGTTAAAATTTTATTAGGAAAAATCCCGTAGGAAAAATTCTAATGAATGAAAAAGAGTACACTATTCTTTTAAGTACGCTACAAAAGTTGTCTTATTAAAAACCTTGCTAAGAAAATTCAATGAGACAAAACCTTAGTCAAGAAAAAAATAGTACAACACGTATTCGCTCCCCTCATGATAATATTGCTTGAATTATATGCTTCAAACATATTAAATCTTTTCAAGATAGTATTAAAATCATAGAAGAAAAATTGTTTATAATTACATTTATTACATGCATATCAAATTTCATGCAATCAACCTAATTAAATAAAGACTTGTGATTACATCCACCATATGATAATTTATCTATTTATACAAATTTTCGTGAAATTTATTATGTAAAGAGTTGGACATTTCATATTACGACTTAAAAGTTTTTTATTTTCATTTCGCATAAGTATACACCTTATGTGTTCAGAGTTTAGATCCAAAAATTTCATATTTTTCTAGTAAGTTTAATTTTCCTAAGATCGTGTTCACAAGTTTCAGGTTTCTCTAGTAAATTCAATTTTATTATGATCGTGTCATTTTATATGGCTAATCATTATTTCGATTGATATGTTTCAATGAGTTTATTTCTATTCTTCACTATTCATAATATGATACAATACATCATGTGCAAAAGTATTGTGGATGACTATTTCTTTTCTATAATGACATAGTTTGTTGAGATATCTCAATTTTCAATATATCAGGTATTTGAACATCTTCTGGAGTTTTATAATTTGTTGTGTCTAAAAACTTATGAAGAGTTTAAGACTCCTTAATGGAACCTATCTTTACTAATTACTCCATTTTCGTTTGGAGATTTTTATATTAAAATCAAATACATCACACTTCAGGTAAGCCATAAATATATCAAATATAATATTAAATAATTTTCCTTCGTTAATTTAAGTTGGAGTATTTAAAGTTCATGTGTGAGATATTGTTGATTTCATTGGTCAGTAAAAACATGTAAATAAATCATCTTTCAAACTTCTGATTTAAATGGTCTTTTGCGAGAATTTAGATCATAATGTATTTGTACATTATTTTCAACTTCTTAATTCATCCCCTAATGTTGAAATAATTATCCAATCAAATTGACAATCAACAAACCACTTTATAAAATATCAATTGTTAGGACTTCAGATATTGTATAAGGATTCAAACTAATCATTTATTCTCAACATTCTTTACTTTCCATCTCAATGCCTTATGGTGAATCAATTTTACATATATTGCACTATCAAAATAAGTACATGAAAAATTAGGCTTTGATTATAAGTCGTTATAACATGGAGAGCTATGATATTGACATGATGGGTAATAATATTCCATAAATAGAAATGAGAAGTACTTTGTTCTCAATTAAATTAATTGGAGGTGTTTAACAAGCAATAATGTTAAACCATTTACCGATATTCCAACTAACACTTCTTAAAATGTTGAGATTTAGGATTACTAGCATTAACAAGACACGCCGCTTTGATTGTATAATCTGAAAATTATGCTCATAATTTAAAATTTGAGCAATAATTTCAGAAACTTTAGGTTGCGAATACTATGTAATCATTTAGTAGATGTATCAAATATGTTAGATACAGATAATATCTAGATGGTCAATGTAGTAGATGATGTGACCCCAATTATCATTATAATTAATTTCTAGAAATATACAGAATTCAGTCCCTATTTAGCCAGTGATGGTTAACGACCGATAATAGAGAGAACAAATATCATATATGAGTTCTTTTGATTGAATAATCTTTCAGTTCTTCGTTAGATGTCTATTTGAATTTTTAATTTTGCATCAGTATTGATCCAGCGATGATCTAATTGAATATGTCAAATAATAAAATATAAGAGTTATTGGACTTCGGTTCAGTACAATATTTATCGAAATGGTCACTAGAGTTAATATAGTGTACCAATTAAAAAACACTATTAAAACTTTGTAAATTTCTCTTTTATTTAGTGGAGAACAAATTACTAACAATTGTAAGTTTATCGTTTCATATCACACAATATTGATTTTTTTGGAATCTCAAAATAATATTTTTTATAAATATTGATATAAATAAAATTTTGTTTTTTATAAGCAATTTAATTAAAATTTCAATTATCTGGGGTCAATGCAATATTTACATTGAAATTTTTAAATCGTGATTCTTAAAAAATAACCACATAATATTTTTTCAAGAGTATTAATAAATATAAAATTGTGCATGTCTGAATTGTATTTCATTTCAGAATAACAACAATATCATGCTCTCCAAGAGTAATGACATATTATTTTTTAGAGTAATTTCAGAAGTAAAAACATAATTTATGTTAGATTTTATATATTATGCTTTTCAATAGTAAGTAACATTTAACTCGAATATTAATGAAAATTATAATGTGCTACTTTCAAAGTACGTTATATTTTACTATTACTTCTTTTTGAACAATATGTCAACATTCTTATGAAATATTGAAAATTATAATTCATACTCTTTGGGAACAAATAATATTCTTTTGAAATATTAATTATAATATTTTGCTACTTCATGAGCACCAACGTGATGTGTTATCAATTTAGAATTTATAAAAGAACATCTAAAAATATTTAATCGGGTTAAAAATATTAATTACCATACAAATAAGATATGATATAAAAATTAATTACCAAATAGATATGATACGAATTTATATATAAAAATTAATTACCAAACATGCATTAGGAAAAATATCTTCATATATGGAAGTTAACAAAATTGATTAAATCTTTTACCAATATGCAAAAGATATCATACACGTGAATTTACATATATAGAAGTTCAATGCATGAATAACCTTAGATGAATAACTTCAAAATGAATTTCACATACGCGGAAGTTTAAGGAGTGAATTCCACATGTCAAAAAGCATGAACTAAAGGCATGAATCAAAAGACAATAATTGTGACAGAATTAATGTATATGTAAAAATAAAAATCACACGTATACAAAAAGATAATGGGAATTAATGTATATTATGTATATAAGAAAAATCCACGGTCACCAATAGGCTTGGCAATTTTCCCCGCCCCGAATGGGGCAAAATACCCCGCACTGAAGGGGTTGGCCGGGTGGGGCATGCGTCCCATGAAGGAAAATAAATTAATTATAGTTAAACCCGTCCTCGAATCCGCCCATCTTGATATGTTCCCCCACTATTTTTCTTCTTCTCCTCATCCCTTAATTTCAAAATTTTCTTTTCAACTTTTCTTTTCTCACTTCCCTCTCAATACTTCCACCAAAACTCATTTCTCTACTTCAAAGGGTTTTTATGATACCCTATCTTTTTATTTATTTCCTTAAAATTGAAGTGTTAAACGTAGGGAAAAATGGATGGAGGACTGTACAATTACAATCCTCGAATTGTTGAAGAAGTTTTTAGAGATTTTAAGGGTCGTCGAATTGGCCTTATCTAGTGGTGGCAATGGGCCGAGCCGAGCCGAGCCGGCTCGGCCCATGCCAAGACGAGACGAGCCGAGCTCGTGGCTCGTTACCCACGCGCCGAGCTTCGGCTCGGCTCGTGGGATTTTGGGCGAGCTCGGCTCGTGCCCGAGCTCGCCCAAACGAGCCGAGCGTTCGGCTCGGCTCGTTTTTTTTTTTTTTTTAAATACACATAACACACTAGTTTAATTGTAAAAGATATATATATACACATTTTGTGATTAATTTCAAAATATACATTTTCAAAAAAAATTTATAATTTTTTAAAAAATAAGAACAAAAATTGTTCTGTTGAGTTACTAAGTTACTTGAATAATAATGTAATATGTTTTTTGTTTACCATTTTATACTTAAATTTAAAAATAATATATATGTAAAGTATAAACACATTTTAGGTGGGTACTTAAATTGTATAGAGTAGAGAATGAGAGAATATAGATTGATATTGGTGGAAAAAAAAGTTTGATTTAGGTGGGTATTTATAGAAAAAAAAATTCGAGGACCAAAACGGTCACTGAATTTGTCTTTTTAATTTTATTTTTTTTAAAATAATTCGTGGACGAGCCACGAGCCGTTCGGCTGGTGGCTCGTAAAATTATTATTATTTTTTTATATATATATTACCCACAAGCTGGCTCGTCACCCGTTTGGGCGAGCTCAGCTCGTGCTCGGGCTCGTTTTTTTACGAGCCTGAGCGGCTCGTGGGCGTGAACAGTACGAGCCGAGCGGGCGAGCCGCTCGGCTCAATTGCCATCTCTAGCCTTATCAAAGCACTAACAATAGGTATTTTAAAATTTTTTATTTTCACTCTTCAATTCTTATTTTTGTCTCACTTTTATCGTACGAGATTTTTTTCCCCTTTGTCTAATGTGGATTTTTTTACCTACTATTTTTGTGAGGCAGATGTTGAAGAATTTTACCAGCAGTGTGATCCTTGTTAAGGTTTTTTTTTTTTTTAGTTTTTTCTGGTAATAACCAGGAACATTGGTGCTTGGGTATTGAGATGTAGGGGAAGGAGTCACTGCCGTGAAAACATACATGTTGGCCATGATCTCTGGTTGCGGAGCCTGTGGAAGAGGAGGCGACCAGCGACGGCGAAACAAAACGAGGTAGCAAATGGGAAAAGTCACTGCCCCGTCTCAGGCAGGGCGGGGCCCATTGCCATCCCTAGTCACCAAATTGATTTTGGTACACGTAACAAATGATCATACTTATAAAAATTATTAACTTCTAATTAATTCACTTTGATTTTGAGAAAATCGTGCTAATAACATGTTATAAACTAGAGAGAACTAGATAAATCAATAGACTTTTATATATTTTATTAAGAATAAAAGTCTCATATTTATAGGGAATAATTAGGGATATAATGATAATAAAAATTAGGACGTCGGGATATAATTATCATTTACTAATATCATTTACAACAAATAAAACCATTTTAGTCTTATATTTATCAACATTTACTTAACTTTGCAATTCCACAAGACACATTGTGATTTCCTGTATTTATTCATTGATCACATTGTATTTGTTAGATGGTGATAATATGTAAGGATTCGCGTGTTTAAATGGAACATGCATGAATGCATTTTTGTCGAAGTTTATAACTTTATACAGCCCCTGTTTTGGCTCTATTTTTCAAAAAACTCATTTTAATCTCAAATTTTCTTACTTTTCATTCACACTTCATTCTTCCTATATAATGGGAATTAAACAAGGGCATACTGTTTGAACTCCATTTTTTGGGGAAATTTTGTAGTAGTAATTTTTTGAAAAATGCGTGGTTAAAAAGTAGAATTTTTTTTTTTTTTTTTTAATTTAGGTATAAAATTATTTTAGGAGAGAATACACATTTAAAAAATTCTGAAAAAAATAAACTCAAACAAGACATAATTTCATTCAATCCTAGAAAGCTCAAAAAAGTAGACAATGACAATGAGGAAACACCGTAGAAAAGGGGAAACCCAATCATCATGACTAAATGACAGCTCTTGTTGCCTCGGGAAGTATAACAAAGAAAAATAACATTCATACTGTAAATCAATTATCTTCTACCACCACTTCATTTGTTACTGTATTTGTCAATTTTTTTTTTTTTTTGAATTAATCTACTTGTACAGAAATCATTGACACCTTCGTTGACAGAATGCCACATGGCGGCCCCCTATTGGGGGGCGCCTGCGGCGGGGGCCCGCAACATGCGCTCCCCCAATAGGGGGCCGCTTGTGGCATTCTGTCAACGAAGGTGTCCACGATTTCTGTACAAGTAGCGCGATCCTTTTTTTTTTTGATAAAGTGACATAATCCAACGTGCTTCACCCATGGAATAAGACTAATCAAATCCTCAATCGAAGAAACTAAACGTTGTCTTGCTACTTTCTCAGAGAATAAGGCAAGAACTCCAACCAAGACTTTGTAACAACGGAACAATACTCAAATAAAAGAACTAGGAAGCAATCGCATTTAAAAGGACAATTTAATTCCTTCCAAAAGAAAGAGAAACGAATGGCTAACAAGGAAACATAAATCTCTCAAAAATGTGAAATTTGCTGTCTCCAGAAACATTTTCCCAAGTTCCATATTCATTATGATGTAAATCGACAACTAAACAGTGATGTTTTTTTTAATGTTTCAAGTATCCTGGTGAATATCCCACAGCTTGTCCACCTTTTTATATTCTAATTGTACATGTACCCAAATCATAACATGCTTTATCAATAGTTTATTCCTCAACATCTTCACATGCTTAAACATCTCTACTCAAAAGAGAACAAATCTAAATTGCTTTCCTCAAAAAAGTAACACATTGTGAGGAACAAATAATCTTCAACCCTTATAAAGGAGTTCCCCAGTATATATACAAGAAATTTGTATCATTTGAGAGAGAGATGAATTACACGTGACATGTAGGTACGAAACACATTCTCAGCACTTCATAAACCTAGTCAATTTCAACCGGGGGTCATAAAGGAAAAACAAGTTTTTCGACAAGGGAGTCATCTAGTATACTGCCTACATCATTGTTGCTCAGCTAACTTAGTTTCTCCTCTTCATTTTCTTCTCTTCCTTTTCCGTGCATTCTTTAACTAGACGATAAAATTTGATGAGGTCAGTCCAAAACAATGATAAGATCATATGCGACAAATCCAAATATTTTGAAATATTCACAAACCTAGTGGTTACCATGATGATGAGGATTCTAATAAAGACAGTGCCAAAATCAGTGCATATCTCACATAGGGATATCAACGAGCCGAGCCCGAGCCGGAAAAAAAAAGCTCGAGCCGAGTCCGAACTTTTTTAGGCCCGAGCCGAGCCGAGCCCGACCAAAAAAAATGAGGCTTGGCCTGAGCTTTTGACCCGAGCCTTAGCGGGCCGAGCCGAGCCCAAGCCGGCTCGGGTTTTTTTTTTTGTGTGCCACCTTATAGGCTTATGTCGGATAACATGTTAGATTTATAAATGAGTAACTATCCATTATAACAAAGTAAGAAATCTTTTTAATGATCGATTTAAATTTTCTTACAAATTTTAGTAACCATTGATGAAATTAGCTAAATTTTTAAATGTAATTAAGCAATATATATCACTAATAATTTTACTTAATATAGAATAATAAACATTTGTGTAAATGAGAAAATGCTTACTTTAAATATTTAGGTACTTAGAGTTTTAGAGAAATGAAAACAGTAAAAAACTAATAATACAATAAATATTAAACAAACAAATATCACCCATTTTTCAAAATAATCTATGTGATACATTATGAGATAAATTTGTCACTTATAATTAGTTTATTAGTTTCATGATGAGTGGAATAAGTTGACAATTTTTGATTTTTTTTTTTTGCGGGCCGGGCCGGCTCGGGCCGAGTCCTCAAAATGAGGCTCGGTTCCACCGAACCCGAGCCGGGCCTGGCTCGGGCTTTTTCCGAGCCGAGCCGTGCGAGCCGCCGAGCTTTTTTGCCATCCTTAATCTCACATAGTCAAGATCCCCGAAGTTTGCCTTCTCAATTATGTCATGTGTTGGTCCCAGATAAAACGATTTATGTTGTGATTCAACCAAGTAAATGAAAAATAAACAAAGTAATTTGCAAGAAAGGTAAGAACACAAAGATTTTTCGACCTAAGGCTCCAAAGGTTCGGCGACCACTTTTAACGCATAATCCCCTGTTGAGCATCTGTTAGGATATTGCTCGAATACATTATAATAGCCCAAAAGCAAGCAAGAAACAGAGTTACAAATGAACACCAAATGTTCTGCCTCAAGCACAAACAACCCTCCAAAATACAACACGATCTCACTAAGGGATCGATCTAATCTTTTTTTTTTTTCTCACTAATATGATTTCACACAAAAATTTACAGAATATCTACACAAAAGAATATCGCAGTCGAAAGAGAAGAAGAGAACTAGGGTTAACATAAAAGTCGATTAATCTGCTCAGAAAGCTAGCTTCCAATTTATATGAGATAGCCAAACAGAATTGATCCAACAATTGATCATTTACCAAATGTCAACCATCCAACAAAAATGCCTTAATTACAAAAGGCAACAATTCTGGAACCTTCAAATAATTGGGCCGGGTTTAAGAGTTAGCTGTACCATAATCATCAGACTTGGGCTCACGATTACAGCACCCCAACCTTTACAATATCCACCTTGTTGAATTTGAGACCATAACTAAATGGATTCAAACAAAAAACTAACTTCATTTGCTCTTATTACCTGTTTAAAACAAAGTGTTAGCAAGCTTCAAGATTCAACAATCTTAAAGAATCAAAAAATTTACTAATATGGATTACCTTCGTACCTTCATCAACAGGATTTATATTGGTAGGGATTTTTACCAATTTTATATCACATTTTTCAACTATATCTCTAATGAAATGAAATTTAACATCTATATATTTAGTTCTATCATAAAAAACTGAATTTCTACTTAAGAAAATAGTACTTTGGTTATTAGAACATTGCTCCACCTAACTTTCTATAAGTTCTAATTCATTTAACATACCCATCAGCCAAAGACCTTTTTTCACTGCCTCAGTAGCAGCAATGTATTCGGCCTTAGTGGAGGATAAGGCTACCAGTTTCTGAAGTTATGATTTCCAACTAATGCAAGTGTTATTTGTCACATAATAATATGCAGTGGTTGATTTTCTATTATCAGTATTCCCGGCAAAAATTGAATCTACATAACCTTTCAATTTAAGGCCAGTTTTATCAGTCTTAAACATCAATCCTAAGTTCTGAGCACCTTCCAAATATCTAATTAGATTTTTCATAGCTTCCCAATGAAGCTCACCTGGATTACTCATAAATTTACTGAGGATGCTAACTGCATAGGCAATATCAGACCTAGAGCAAACCATAACATACATGACAAATCCGACAGCATTTGCATATGGTACATGTAATATTCTTTTTTGTTCATCTTCATTTTTAGGTGAATGATCAACGGATGACCTCACACTTCTAGATAAAGGTAAACTAACAGGTTTAACATCATGTAAAAAAAATCTTTTAATCTTTTTTGTTTATATTTTATGGTATCATCTCTATGTCCTCTCAATAAAGGGTCGTCACTTGTCAATTCAGTAACCAATTAGTTAATACATTATGTACTTATATCATGATTGTATCATTTAAGCCAAAACATGGGATCATAACTTTATTGTACAATAAATATCTTACTTCATCATCTTGGACAGAGCAATCTACATGACTCAAGACAATGAGACAAATCACCAAATCATTCCAAATCACTTCTCAGTTTAGTTGTACACATTTCTAGTAATTGAAAAGATATCGTGCACAGGTCAGCAAATAATAATTCTTACAATGTTTTCTTCAGCTGAACAAAATCTAATTTGTAAATAAGTCAATGAAAGAAATAAAAACACAAATATTCACAAATAAACTCATAAAGCTCAAACATAAAATCCCAAAACAAGCACGATTAAAAAAAATGAATATACAACAGCTGACTCAGAATGAAACACAGAACCATACAAACTTATTGAGGCACAGAGAATAGCCAAATGATGCTACCCACAGATGCTAAGGTAGTAACAAAACCTTCGATATTCCAAAGGATATGAAGGTAAGCCTCGACAACTGATGCTATTAAAGCGCAGCATGTAAAAGGTAGACGTGAATTCAGACAGTCTAACGCGTGAGCCCCCATCATTTATCTTTTTTGAATTTTAACAGGACAATAGTTAATTATAAAATAAATCATTAATAAAATAGAATAGAACAAATGTAACTAGAGGAACTGAAAAGGTAGAAAAAACATAATAAATTCCAATTAGTGCAAAAACCGAAAACAAAGAAAAGTATATCACTGGGCTTCCCTAGTACATAGAGAAAAATGGAAATTATAGTTTCTATTATTTTACTGTAACAAAGATGAAAATAAAAAGAAATAGAAGCTTTGAACTCCAGATACTAAGCTTTAAACTGAAGGATGGGAAAACCGAAAACAAAGAAAAGTATATCATTGGGCTTCCCATGTATATAGAGGACAGAAAAGATTATTGAGAGATTATCTTTAGCACAAAAATTCTAGCAAGATATTCCATATTTTTCAAAACAATAACTCAAATTCAATATCTGCCCAGCAATATGTAAACTAACCCTCATTTTAGACATGATATTAACATAGTTGATCAGTTGTTCCTTCATTACAACTTTAAGTTATATGATCGACCACACCCTTATTGGGGCCAAAGAACTTAGGCATGGTAATGTTATACCCATATTTAATTACAATGGACCTATTTAATCAAGTCAGATACTTTTGATCCTAAGCTTGTGTCCGGCCGATTAGGCCCACATGCTCATTTACATTCTCTATATATATGATCTATTTCATAATTAAGGTATGTTCTGACCCATCCTCTTCCCCTCTTTTGTCCCTTACACTCATTTTTCTTCTATTCGATCGTTGACTTGACCTAAGAGTGCAAACGGTCGTCGGACATTTTTCTTGACCAACAGCCTTTGCCTTCTAAGAGATGTTCGGTGTGCAGTTGATGTCCATGTGGAGAGGACGTGGAGGGAATTTTTTTGACATATTTTTTGGGTCAACATATTGGCGCCATCCGTGGGGAATGATATATTAATCATGTTACTACAATCAAAAAGTCATTGGAAAATATGGTTTTCTGGGTAGTTATCTACTGGAAAACAGGCGGCAAACCGAGGATAATTTTCTGAGCAGTTTCATCGATAAAAATCAAAGAAAACTAGCCACAAGAACATGATTGGAAGATGATGCCAATGGAGAAGCAAAAAGTCAGTCTTTAATAATTCCACTTACTGGTTAGTGGAAGATGATATCAACGAAGGAGCAAAACCTAAGCCTCCACTTATGGATCTTGAAAGATGAAAACCACCATTTTTCATAGTTTTAGGCAACAAAGAAACCATAGCGAGAGAAAACGTCTTGTCTAATTCAATATGAATAAAAAGAATTTCCTCCTTGTCAACTAATCTTGACTGTAAATTTATGATTCAGCTGCTTTTAAGGGATTTAGAAAATGGTCAAGCTTGGAGGATAAATATTCTTTGATTTCCGTCTCAGGGAAAGAATGGAACGCATCACTCACGTGGCTGTCCAAAAATCTGAAAATGTTGCAAGCACTCTTCATTCTTGAACGGAGAATTTCTCAGGCACTTCTACATAATTATTCAAACTTGAAATGGTGTTTGAACTATTGCATGAGCAAAAAATACAGTCTCCAATCGTAACCCTTGAAAATTAGGTAAACGTCTACTTTCGTTGGCCACCTCAGACGGTTGGCACCTTGCAATATACGTAGGGTAGTACAGTGCTTGGTCCTATTTTTTTGTCCACATTAAATGGTGATGGAGACGGGTCTTGATGATGAAAAATGCTACTTGTACATCAAGAATTGTACATAATGATGTACACCCCACTCACATGGGAGTGGGGCCCATTTTTATAAAATATTTTTTTATTCAAACGGGCCCTACCCCCATGTGAGAGGGGTGTACACCCTTATGTATATCTTGATGTACCTATAGCAAAACCGCTTGATGATAGCTTCTTCAAATGGTTTACGTCGTCTATTTCGTGGCAAAAGAAATCGACTTTTCAGCGTTAGAGGGTATTTGGTGTAGATTAAAATCAGATTTTAAGTGGATTGTGATAGAATTTTTGAAATGTGTGGTTGAAAAGACGTGAGACCCATGAAAGATATAGTTGATATTGATTGTTTGACTTTGATTTAGATTAAAATCAGATTTTAATCCGGCTTAAATAGGCCCTTAATTGGTACTTTTTTAGCTTGAATTATTTCATCCACAAGAACAGGTTGAGAAAGGTTTTGGTATGGGCTCTTGGAAGAAATCCATGACTGCTTGGTGGGCTTTACTGGAGTTGAAAAGTTGGTTCGAGATTTATTTTATTGGGCCCATTTTATTGTTTTGGTCTAAACTTTCCCTTCCCTTAGCCTCCTGAATGGGAAAAATTCATGGATCATGTATTTACTTTACCAAAATCAAAAATCAGGTCACAAAGTTTAAAATTGCAAAAATCAGGTTTTTTAAATTAATTAATTATATTTCACAATTATTATATTATATTAAATATTTAATTATAATATAATATAATTGACCCACCCACCCCACCCCCACTGCTCCGGCGACCACTCCGGCGACCGGCGACTACTCCGGCCACACTTAATTCCGACGAATATTTTCCGGCGACTGTTCCGATTCCGATTCCAAGGTCACATATTATTTTGAGGTCACAGATAAAAAATTTATAAGTCACAGATTTTTAATTGATCACAGATTAAGAAAATTTGTTGGTCACAGATCATTTTATTGGTCACAGATCCAAAAAATTATATGTTACAGGTCACGTATTTTCAAATTTGTAGGTCACAGTTCAATGCAAATTTGTAGGTCACAGTTCAATGGCTAAGTCACAGATACCAAAAAATCGTCACTGTTCAATAACTATGTTACAGACACCAAAAAAATTGCAACAACTCAATAGCTAGGTCACAGATCGACCAAATAGTTGGTCACAGAAACACTTCGTCTCATCTACCGGACTCAAGCGCCACCAATACTTGGTCACAGATCGACCAAATAAATGGTCACATAAACTCAACGTCCCATCCGCCTGACCGACCATAACCCCATCGACGACCAACCACCAACAGTCACAGACACAGACCACCCGCCATAGCCCTACACACAGATCCGACCCAACACAACCTAGAAACCACAAACCGCCCCATCCACAGCACCTCCACCACACACCCACCACCGCAAAATTCACAACCACCATAACCCCATAACCGACCATAACCCCATCGACGTCCAACCACCAACAGTCACAGACACAGACACAGACCACCCGCCATAGCCCCACACACACAGATCGACACAACACAACCTAGAAACCACAAACCGCCCCATCGAAGATCCACAGCACCTACACCGACCCGGGATGAATGCAGAGTCAACTCAGCTCCAGCAAGCACAACTGGTGGTGATTATGGGTCCGGACCCGGCGCCATTCGAAACCCTAATTTCCAACACGCTGGCAGCAACTGGTGGCGATTATGGGTCCACCTACCCAACACGTTGATAGCAACGTCGATGTTGCTTCCAGCAGCGTCGTCGACATCGACTTTGTCTGGTGTGAGACGCTGCTGCGACACATGTCGACAGCAACATCGACGCTGTCGTGACAGCAGGTGGCGGCTGGAGGGAGGGGGAGAAAGGAAAGGGAGAGAGAGATGAGCCGGAAGAGAGTGAGAGTAGGGTATGGGAACTTTGATTGAAATTTTGTAGGTGTGGGGTTGGTGGGGGTATATAATTAATTTAATTTAAAATATTATTATTAATATTAATTGTGAAATTAAAACCTGATTTTTGATTAAATAAAGTTTAAACCTGATTTTTAGAAAGGTAAAAGTAAATAGCTGGTTTTAGGTAATTTTCCCCCTCCTGAATGGTATCTTCATTTTGGGCCTGATTTTCTTGCTTGTGAGGTATGTGTAGTCCCTTGTTTTGGATCAATTCAAGAGGAACGTGAAATGGTGACTAAACCGGCAAGAATTTCCTTCTATTCGTCGAAACTGGCTGCAAGTTCTAAGGTACTCTAACTACTTCTTTGAAATTGAATAAATTCTGGAAAGATTTGGGACTTTATGGATGCTAAAACCTATTTTAATAATTCACATTCAAACTGACTTGGGGCTGCATTTTTTAAATTTCTATTTACTACTGTCTATTGATTCCAATATGAGCTAATGTCAAGTTGTGGATGAGCAACAAATCTCAGAGAAATAAGGTTGGTAAGAGTGCAAGCAAGCTGTTCAATGAAATGTTTGTCTTAAAATTAAAGATTGCTTGATGTTGGATCATGTAATGGGTGGTCATATTATTGTTGCTAGTTCATTGAATCTTGTGAAGAAATTGATTAGAATTATTTTCGAGGCAAACTCAAGAGAATCTTGCTTGGCTAAATATCAAATTTTGATTAATAAAGGTGATTTCTATCAACCTTTGCACTCTAGCTCGTGGGTTTCTTATTAATGGAAGGCAAGCCTTAACTCGTGGATTTCTTATTATCAAAAATAGTATTCTAGAGTCGTCATTCCTTGAATAAAGGAAGAGACAATATCTTGAAATCATTGTTCCTTGAAAAAGGAAGAGAGAAAATAGGCAGATGTTTATTCACGGCCTCATGAAATGGTTATTCCTCACCTCTCACTATCATTGAGTCTAACTGTAAGACCTCGTCATTTCGAGGCCAGTTATAAGACTCTGATAGCACTATTGTTAAGTATAGTTGTAAGATCTCATGTATTCGAGGTCCGCTTATAAGACTCCTATAGTTCGAGAGCTATTTGTAGGATGTTTATTCCCCTCCACGCCAAATGCTTATCCTTGGTTGGAGACCTCGTTCCTTGAATAAATATTATCATGAAGTCCTCATTCCTTGAATAAAGGAATAGGCAGTCTTCGTTCCTTGAATAAAGGAAGAGAGTATTTTTTGAAATCCTCATTCTTTGAATGAAAGAAGAGGCGACCTCTTGAAGACCTCGTTTCTTGAATAAAGGAAGAGGCAGTCCTCGTTTCTTAAATAAAGGAAGAGATAGTATTTTTTGAATTCCTCATTCCTTGAATAAAGGAAGAAGCGATCTTTTGAAAACCTCGTTCTTTAAATAAAGGAAGAAGCGGTATTTTTCGAAGTCATCATTCCTTGAATAAAGGAAGAGGCAACATATTTTATAATCCTCGTTCTTTGAAAAAGGAAGAGACAAATCGCGAGATGTTTATTCCTCGTTTCTCACTATCGTTGAACATAATTGTAAGATCTCGTTATTCCGAGGCCAGTTTATAAGACTCCGATAGCACTATTGTTGAGCCTAGCTGTAAGACCTCGTCTATCTGAGACTCGCTTATAAGACTTTGATAGTTTGAGAGCTATTCGCAGGAGGTCTATTCCCCGCTTTGCCAGATGTTTACTCCTAGCTTCGCGAGATCCTATTATTCGCTTTTCACTATCATTGAGCCTAGCTGTAAGACCTCGTCATTTCGAGGCCAGTCTAGTTGTAAAACCTCGTCATTCCGAGGTCAGCCTAACTGTAAGACCTCGCCATTTCGAGGCCAATTTATAAGACTCTAATAGTTCGAGAGTTATTCGCGAGATGTTTATTCCTCGCCAAGCCAGATGTTTATCCATGTTTGGAGTCATCATTCCTTGAATAAAGAAAGATCTGGCATATATTGGTTGATGTCTCGGGTTTCTCGCATCTTTAAAGGCGAGCCCTAACTCGTGGTTTTCTTATTATCGAAGACGAGTATAGCTCGTGGTTTTCTTATCAAATATGGCAAGCCCGTATCTCCATCAACTTATTAACTATGACAAACTTATAAGCTAAGTATGAAAAGCTCATACACTCCTTCAACGGTTAAAGTATGGCGAGCCCATATCTCCATCAACTTATTACTATGACAAGTTCATAAGTTACATTAAGTATGACAAGCTCTTACGTTATATTCAGATTTCATATAGTGAGCCCATATGTTACATTCAGATTTATTATGGCGAGCCCATAAGTGAGCATCGTCTCTGCTATATATACATTCAAAGCATTGTCTCTACTACTTGAATTAGAGCATCGCCTATACTAGTCACATTCAGAGCATCACTTATGCTACTAACATTCGCCCTCTTTAGCATGGGCATTGTCTCGCTTTATTCAGCCTCATCACAGGCTTCAGTTGCTTCAATATGGCAAGCCCCTTGGGCAAGGTTTTTGCCTCGCTTTATTCAGCCTCATCATAGGCTTCAATTGCTACAATATGGCTCTCCCTCTTCAACAAGAGTCTCGCCTCGCTTTATTCGACCTCATCAGAGGCTTCAGTTGCTACAATATGGCTCGTCCTATTCAACAAGGGCCTCGCTTCGCCTTATTCAGTCTCATCACAGGCTTCAATATGGCAAGCCCTCTTCAACAAGGGCATCGCTTCGCTTTATTCAACCTCATCACATGCTTCAGTTGCTTCAGTATGGCAAGCCATCTTCGGCAAGGGCCCCGCCTCGCTTTATTCAGCCTCATCATAGGCTTCAATTGCTACAATATGGCTCTCCCTCTTCAGCAAGAGTCTTGTCTCGCTTTATTCAACCTCATCAGAGGCTTTCGTTGCTGCAATATGGCTCGCCCTCTTCAACAATGGCCTCGCCTCGCTTTATTCAGTTTCATCACATGCTTCAATTGCTTTAATTTGGCAAGCCCTCTTCGGCAAAGGACTCGCCTCGCTTTATTCATCCTTATCATAGGCTTCAATTGCTGCAATATGGCTTGCCCTCTTCAGCAAGGACCTCGCCTCGTTTTATTCAGCCTCATCACAAGCTTCAGTTGCTTCAATATGACTCGCTTTCTTCAACAAGTGAATCGCTTCACTTTATTGAGCAGTATGGCTCGCCCTCTTCAGCAATTACATCATCTTTACATCAGTTTATTACAACTGCTTATACTTTCAGAGCATCACCTTTGCTACTTATTTCAAAGTATCGCCTCTCCTCTTATCTTCAGAGCATCACCTCTACTACTTATATTCAGAGTCTCGCCTTTGCATCAGCTTCATCACAACTCCTTATATATTTAGTGATTTATATCTCAAGTCCGACCTGCATATAAATATTCAACTCAGACTTGATGGACTATTGTGATATTGGTAACTTAGTATCGTTACATTATTATTGCTAGCATATGCATTATATCATTGCTACCGAGTACGTATTTCACATCATTGCTAGCATGTCACGAAACTATTTTCACTACAGCAAATATGTATGCCACATTATACTTGCTTCATATTAACAATACTATTGTGCTGAGCTGTGCAAGCATATGCCTTACTACAATACATGGTAGACTCTCTACATATTATATCTTGGAGACATTTTATATGTCATTATTCACCTTATCGTCATGAGTAATTTAAGGGCAAATGGATCCCGATTTATTTTATATATGTGCGACAGAGATATTATATTGTATTACAGATTGGTTTAGTCCATATTATTTAGGAGATGTTGTCGAAATTTCGAAAAATTATATGTGGTATTTCCTTTCGAGGCAATTCTTAAGTCCTCACTTAGTGGAATAGTTTATATTCTCAAGGCAATTTGTAAGCCCTCGCCTATTTGGGATTGAAGCATATTTTCGAGACAGTTTGTAGGTCCTCGGTTATTCGAGCTACTTATATTTTTGAGGCAATCTGTAAGAGCTCACCTACTGACGCTTGTATTTCAAAGTCCGACTCGCACATGAATGTACAACTCAGACTTGGGGGTCTATTTTTATACCCATATATTACATGGCATCGCCTATTTAATTACAGTGTACCTATTTTATCATGTCGGATACTTTTTGGTCTAAGCTTAGGTCCGGCCCATTAGGCCTAATGCCCATTTACATTCCCTGTGTGTGTGTGTGTGTGTGATTCGTTTCATAATTAAGGTATGTTCTCTGACTCTATCATCTTCCCCTCTTTCGTCTCTTTCACTCATTTGTTCTTTTATTCGACCGTTGACTTGATCGTCAGAGTGCAAACGGTCGCTGAACATTTTTCTTGACCGAAAGCTTTTGTCTCCTAACGGGGTGTTTAGTGTGCAGGTGATGTTCACGAGAAAGGGACGTTGTGGTCAACAGATTACGAGTATCGTTACATTATTACTGCTAGCATATGCATTACATTATTGCTACCGAGTACGTACTTCACATCACTGCTAGCATGTCACGAAACTATTTTCACTACAACAAATATGTATGCCACGTTATACTTGCTTCATATTAACAATACTATTGCGCTGGGCTGTGCGAGCATATGACCTACTACAATACATGGTAGACTCTCTGCATATTATATCTTGGAAACATTTGATATGTCATTATTCACCTTATCGCCATGAGTAATTTAAGGGCAAATGAATCCCGATTTATTTTATATATGTGCGACGAAGATATTATATTGTATTACATGTTGGTTTAGTCCATATTATAGAGGAGATGCTACCGAAATTTCGACAAATTATATGTAGTATCTACCTTTCAAGGCAATTTGTAAGTCCTCACATAGTGGAACAGTTTATATTCTCGAGACAATTCGTAAGCTCTCACCTATTTGGGATCGAAGCATATTTTCGAGGCAGTTCGTAAGTCATCACTTATCCGAGCTACTTATATTTTTGAGGCAATATGTAAGACCTCACCTAGTGACAACTTGTATTTCAAATTCTGACTCGCACATGAATGTACGACTCAGACTTGGGGGTCTATTGTTACACCTATAAATTATGTAGCATACGCTCGATGAAGAGGATCCCACATTAATTGGCGTGACTATTTATACTTCAAAGTCCAATCCGCACAAATTGTACGACTCAGACTTGGGGGACTATTGTTATACCCATATATTACATGACATTGACTATTTAATTACAGTGGATCTATTTAATCAAGTCGGATACTTTTGGGTCTAAGATTGGGTTCGACCCATTAGGCTCACATGCCCATTTACAATTCTTATATATATGTAATTCATTTCATAATTAAGGTATGTTCTCTGACCCTATCTTCTTCCGTCTCTTGTACTTATTTTTTCTTTTATCCGACCGTGGACTTGATCCTCGGAGTGCAAACGGTCACCGACATTTTTCTTGACAGACGGCATTTGCCTCCTAACGGGGTTTCAGTGTGTAGGTGATGTCCATGCAGATGGGATGTGGCGGAAATTCTGTTGGCACATTTTTTTGGGTCAACAAGTATTAAACTAAATGATAATTTAACTGGAATTTTCACAACATTGGTATTGTATTTAGTAGATCACTATGAGGACATAAATTAGGCATCAATACTCATACCCTTGTACAAAAATAATCTATTAAGTATACATGCTTGAATAAAACCATTTGTACAAAAATTGTGTTCCAGAATTTCTGTAGAAATCTCACATGCAAGGTGGGCTCCACATGAATAATATATTGACCAAAAAATTGGACCCCACCTATGTGTGTACAGTGTTCTATACACAACAAATTTGTATCTGCTCAGCTTACTTTAAATATCGATGACATCACAAATTAATTATTGATGAATTGTTTAATTTATGTTTTCACAAAATATGTATCTGTGTTTAAAGGCTCAACTTTCTTTATAGCTTGTTTAGTCGTGTTTAAATTGATAATTTTTTTTTTAAATCTTTTTTAACATCACGCATAAGATATTGTAGAGGAAAATGGCTAAATTACGTTTAAATATTCCACAATCAACTTATTTTATGGCCGAAGATTTCATTTTATATATTTGATCTACACGAATTGTTTAATGTCATTACATTCGTATATAAAATATTCGGAGATCTACAAAATGCACTATAGGGCGTAAATTACACTTTGCATTAGGGCTGTAAGTAAAAATCGCCAAATTGAAAAATCGAACCAAAACCGCATTTTAGAAACCGTCGATTTGGTGCCACGTGGATTCGTCAACGAAATGGTTTTGAACTAAACCAAACCGGTCCAAAACGATTTGGTTTATGTTTGAGAATTTTAATTGCGATTTAAAATCAAACCGGATCGGCGAAAAAATATATATAAATAAAAAAATAAAAAAATAATTTTTTTAAAAATTCATCCAAATATGTAAAATTCAATAGTTTTTTCATTTGTGTGTATTTTTGTCAATTTTTTAATTTTCTATTACATATATATTATTATTACCAAATAATCCTAATTTATATATAATAATCTCAAAACTAACCTAATCTATCGAAAACGCTTTTTCTCTTTAGAATTCAAATTTCTACAGTTGCTTCTGAGTCTGCATGCTCAACTGGAGGTCGGATACTTGATTCATTTAGAAATTTATTAGGTGCAAGGATGGTTGAGACTTGTATATGCAGAAATAATTGGTTGCGAATTAAGAATGAACATATAGTGCTACGCCAATATTTAGATAAAGTGGAAGCATTTGATGATTCAGTGAAAGTTGTGGCAGGTGGTTTATATTTTCTATTACCATATTTTTAAAGACTCTCTTATCTATCTAGTATCCAATACTATGATGATGATGTAACGAATGCATTTGTTTGGTAATTGAGACAATGAATCATGTGTGACAACAATTGATGTTTTAGTATATGTGAGAAACTTAATTCGTAATAATATACAACGGTAAGCTTGTGTAATTGTTATGTTTAGATATTATAAACAATTGATTTATTATTATGATTGGTTTTCTCTTTGTCTAATCAGTAGTTTTATTTTTCAGATATGATGATCACAAGGTCTTGTTGAATATCATTATATTTTGGGCTTTATATGTAATTTAGTAGACTTGTATTGTAACGTTATCATAACGTCTTAGCCTAAAATGACAAACAAAAAACTATATTTTAGTTTATTGTGATTTCACTTTGAGTTAGTAGGTATTTAAATTTGTAGTAGATACATTTAGTTTATTTTAAATTTAGTAAGATATAAATATATATTGAATTCAATGAATTAATATCATAAATGTAAACAGACAAAAAAATAAGCGGCGAAATCGGACCAAATCGTTAGGTTTATGTTTGAGTTTTTTTTCAAACTGTTCAAAATAGTTTGGTTTATGTTTGAGTTTTTCTCAAACCGGTTTAAACGGTTTGGTCTGAAAATTTGTCAAAAATCGATAAAATCGGACCGCTTACCCCCCTACTTTGCATACCTTTTTTTATATTTTTAAATTTTATACTATATTCTGCAGAATGCTTACAAAAGACACGATTTGTTGTAAACTAACAAATATGACATTATAATAAATGATTATAGCCGAAAACTCCCTAAAAATGATATCTTACCTATTGGAAAAACCTCCATTTTTTAACATTTTGTGCGAAAAATCCCATTTTGTCAAGATTCATTTGATTTGCCTTCAAAAACAGTAAAAAAAATTTAAAACTAAGAAAAATAATTGTAATTTCAGTACCAACTTCTAATTTTTTTATGTCACACCTACCCCCTCAAATCTTTGAAACTTTATTTTTCACCCACCGACCCCTACTTCATCTTCTTCCTCAAGAACAGAGGTGATCATCAATCCTTTTAATTTTGTATGTATAGCTTTTATATTTTTTTTTGTACATTGTGAAATAAGAGGTTTTAAGCAACTAACGACATTCATTGTAAGAAGTCTGAAGCTTGCTAAATCCATTTTAGCCACCAACTATGGAAACTCATGACACCACCTTTCTCCCACCAAGGCACCCCCCGGAGCCCAATCACCACCAACCTTGCTGCACTCCCCCCTATAATTTCCATCCCACTACCGACATCAAATATATCGGAAACAGCCGTAATGTCAAGCCAAAACTGGCAAACACTTTTCTTGCCGGCAATCTCACTTTCGACGACACCCATGATTGTGCCACCACCAACGGTTAGCCTTCATCTAGACGACCCTAAATATGGCACATCAATCCAAAAAGCCTCCATTTGATCTGTTGTTCAGAATATTTCTTCAGCCACGACTCATTTCTATGCCTCACACAGCATCCAATCCCTAAATTGGCATCAATCAAACCAACAAGAAGTCCAAACGACCATGTGTATGAATTTAATTGAGCCTCAACTGCTCCAATTTCTAGTTCAGAATTCGCCTAGAACACTATGCACAACGACTATGTTCTGTTCAAAATTGATGGGTCCCAAGCAAAGACGGAGCTAGGGGGGGCGGGGAGGGGCGACCGCCCCCGCAACATTGTCTGCTGATCCACTATTCGTAGTTAATTTTTAATAAATTTTTCAGTTTCGCCCCCCAAGAATTTTGACTTGCCCCCGCAAAATTTTGAAATTTTTTTTTTCATTAATAAATATTGACCCAATAACTTACACTTTAAAATTCAACCATACAAAAATCCTACACTCGCCCCAGATTTTTTTTTGCAATCAACCAAGTCCAGTTAAAAAATAAAAAAAGATTGAGCCTAATGCTCATTACCCAAAAGTGAAAAGTTCGATCCAATTCAATTAAAACATAATCCAATTATCACACTCATTCACGAATTACCAATTTACCACATTGAAAATCTGAAATCCTTATTCCTCACTGGAGCTGCCGATTTGATTCCATAATTTCCATTCAAATTTCCCATAGGTGAGGTTGATTTTTTCTTGTGTCAGAGACATGAACAAATGTAGTAACCTGGTGAGTTTTTCATTGAAAAGAAATAGATTAATAGAACAGTCAACAGACAGAGATTCTCGCTCTTGCACACAAAGTACCACCAGATGAAGATTTGTTCTTGCTAGTTTTGTTTTGTGATTTGTTTCTTATTCTCTTTTGTGTTGAATTTATAGTGGCTATTGGCTAACTCCCTATCTGGCTGGGCTATCCTTGATTTTTCCTACTGGTCTTGCCGTCTTGACTCTCAATTCTAATTTCGATGATTCCGTATCCCATGTGAAGATTTTTTTTTTTTTTTTTTTTTTGCTGAATGTTGATTTTTTCTAACTTGCCTATTTTGGGTACTCAAAATTGTCGTTTTCAATCATCTTAGCAAAAAAAAAAAAAAAAAAATCGGGGGCGAACCCCCGGGAGGGAGGCCCACCCCCCAAAGATGAAATTCTTGGCTACGTCCCTGGTCTCAAGTGCTTTAATTATAAATTCATATGGGGGGATGCATAATCAAGTTCAAACAAAACATGGGCATGCATACAATTGATCCAATCCAATCCGGCCATTAAATTTGTGATCAGCCTGCAGGACAACCTTTTTTAATTTTTTTAATTTTTTAATTTTTTGGTTTTTTAATTTTAATTTTTATTTTTGGGGAAATAGATGAAGTGGGAGTGGAATGAAAAATAAAATTTTAAAGATGTGAGATTTAGGCTGTCATGTAAAAATTTTAGATTTAATTTGTAAAACACAAAAAGCTTGAATCTTGAAATTGTAATTATTCATTTTTTATTTTGCTTTTTTTTTTAATTGTTTTTAACGACAATTCACACAAAAAGTGTCTACCTTCGACGACTAATCCTAGAGTCTACGCCTTGACCCCTCAAGACGCAGACCAGATAAATCGTAGAATGTGCCTCAAACTGGTCCCCACTGATCTGCCAAAGTGTCAAACGAGTCAACACATATTGCACCTCAGATTTCCTCTATTTTATATCTTAAAACTGATGCAGAAGTGTACAAAATGGTAAAGAGGATAAAAAAACATCAATTGAATTCTAAAGAAACGAAGTGCTTGTTTGGTATAGTTTAAAAAGTTGCTAAAATGTTGAGATCAAAATCAAGAATTAATTTTAACCACACATATAATTAAATCACCTGTTTCATCAACTTCTATCAAAATCTAAAGTTTTTTGTCTTTTGTGTTTTTTTTTTTTTTATCAAAACAACCCTTAAATGAAGAAAAGAAACGTTACATATCAGTCAAGATTAACGATGACAAAATAACAGCATTAGCTATGAAGAAGAAGATTGCTATCTGAAGGAAAATCTTCGGATCCCTTATGTTTGGAGATGTAAAAGACCTGTAAAACAGAAATTACTCGTTTTCATCAACCTTACCGTCGATCAATGTAGAGAGACAATGTAAGAGCATGAAATGCTAATCCGAGTCCAATGTGATGCTTTAGGAGAAATTACCTAGCAATGCGCTGAGAAAGCCGATGGAAGGGCATACTTTGGATAAAGACAATACCGGGTCCAGTTAGAACAGCAGTTACCAGATTTTCACCCTGCAAGTGAAGAAATGAAGTTAAAAATACGAGGCTTCAACACTTTGATTGGCTTTTCGTACGTTAAAGGTTACTGTACATCATGCAGAATGTTTTACCTTACAGAACAAATTGAACTAGATTAACATGGAATTTTGGGGGTTAAAAGTTCATGAGATAAAATCTGGTGCCTTGCGACACAGAACAAATTTACATACTGTATACATTTTGTCAGTAAACAGTTTATAAACATGAGCAAAATAAACATAAAAACTAACAGAAGGAAAAGTTGGTATAATCCAAGTTAAAGGTCTGCTATACAAAACACTAGATGGAGCTTCTCCTGCTACCCTCAACTACACTTATTTTAGGCCTTAATGACATTTTCAGACATATTACTGAAAAAATAAGGACAATTTACTGCATTTCTCCAATTTGTTTCAGTTTACCACAATTAGTTTTAAGTAACAAGATCTCCCTGAACATAGAATTCTTTTCTAATTTAGGGGTCTGAAACAAGCATCAAATGAATCTCTAATAATGTGCACAGCAGCTCATGTATAGCTATGCTCTACATATATAGGTTTTTCAAAACTCCAGCTACAGTCAGAGCAGATCCTTTCTGATCCACTGGTTTTGTTTCACCTTGTCTTTCATTTTCTTATATGTTAAGTATTGCAGCATTTGGTAGCCTTTAAGAGTTTGAGTTGAAAAAAGGAATAGAAACAATGTTTTTTCCTTTTCCTTGCTGAAGAGAAACTTGTAATCCCATTTTCCTTTATTTTTCTTTTCTTCTAGTTCTTCTCTTTATATTTTATGGTGTCCTCAGACTTGCGAAGAGAACTCTGCACTGAAAACTTGATTTATGACTTTCGAGAGAGGAGATACCCTCAGTTCCAGAAGCCCTCTTTCGTCCAAGTGGCTATTCCAGGAATAAGAAATTTAAAAAAAAAAAAATGAATGGATATGGAAAACTATGTGTCTAAACAGCGAAATACTCATTGCAGTCTGGCCACAACCCAAAGAAGGGCATATGATGAGGAGCTTAGTTTTGAGACAAGGAAAGCACAATATAACTTGGTAATCCAACTGCTAATTCTATGGAGATGCCTTCCCAAGGACTCTTCAATATGTATGGATATATACTCCTATTACCATCTTTATTCCCTAAAAATGATGAAATCCTCAATTTTGGCATAAATCCCTCAACAGTGATATTTTCCTCATTTGTCTCAAAAAATGGACAAATAAGCACTAAATATCATCCCTGTTCTAATACACAGAATAATACCTTAGATTGCCAATAAAGCCCCAAATGCTTCTCCTAGATCATGACACAAATTCAACATCTATTTTATACAAAAGCCCTTTGAGATATTAGTTTTTTAGGAGAATGTAATATTATAAATTAGGGAAAAGATATGGTCCATGTGCAAAATTATTACGGGAAGAATGTGTGGTTGAAAATGAGTGTGTGAAAAAAAGAGTTCTAGAAAATGGGGGCCAAACACGAGCAAATTGTAAGCAACTGCATAATACATTAGCAAATGGACTATTCATGACCTAGTGCACATGATTCAGAAAAATTAACTCAAAACTAAAATTAGGAAAAAAGTATCCTAAAATAATTATGCAGTCATAAATAACAAATGATTCTAGGAACTTAAAAAGTTCAACGCATTAATTATATCTGGAGAAGTAAAAGAGCACATGGAGAACTCACCCCAAACACCACTCTTCTCATGGGACTATTATATTTTATTTGTACATTGACTGATGCTGGCAAGGCAACAATGCTTGACATATCAACAGAGAGTACTTCACCCACATCAAGATTTTTCTGGACAACTGGGAAAATAAGAAATCACGTGAATAGGCCAGAAGCAATGATAAAACATAGCAACGGCTTCACCAGACCCTATTGAAATACGTAGCTGATCCAAAAGACCCTCATTTGACAGCAATATTTGAAGATTTGAAATCACATTCCGCTGGTTTATGTTATTAACTATTTAACTGTCGAGAAAGAACTCCAGGACAAACACCAAAAACACAAACCTAAAATACAAGATCATATTATGCATGGGTTGTATCAATTATAGGAAGTGTGATCCCTGCAAAATTTCCTGAATGAACAAAAAGTGTGGTTATGTATGATGATCCAGAAAATAGTGTCAACAATGAAATCTTACTTCAATTCACCTAAAATATAACAACTCATATTTGCAAAAACATAAAATCAAATAATAATAAATTTTAAGAGTAAAAGCTCTATTCTTGTACACGTGATAGATACACATTGAAAGACATCCTAGGAAAAAGACTAGGTACCTTTTTAGGATGCTGGCTTCATGATAAGACTAACCTTTTTTCTTTACTTTCAACCAAACAGCTAATTGCAATTAACTCCGTAAATAGCATTGGCGTATGCAGCATTTAGTCAAATCCTAGCTATTTTTCTTCATACCCATCTTATCCATTTTAGCACGCAGCCACACATCCTTCTAAACATCCTCAGTTTTACTGTGGTCATGTGCATTTTGTTCTTTACTATGTATGATAATAAAATATACAGTTAAAAATTATCATTAAACTAGATTTTGGAGTTGTAGATGAAAAATATGTACTGTCAGGCATTATGTTAGAAATTCATTTTGAGGCCATGATAATATAAATTGATAGGATCAAACCTTTGATATCATAATTTCAAAGAAGTTCTACTATTAAACTACTAAACATTTTAGAATCGAATTTTCTCCGTGTTCATTGAGTTTCTTAGTATGAGAGATACACAGGGATTAACTTCTTTTGGAAACCAAACTTTACTGTCAATATAAAGGAAGAGATATTTCAGAGTAATTCAGTAAAAACCATATCATAGTGGATCTGAGTAGAAGCTATTTCAATACTCTGAACTTACATTTATTCTTAGTACATCTAATTTAAGAAGGAAAAAGACAATAAAAGAATAAGAAGTAGTAAAGTAAATGTAAGTAACAGACATCATTTTATTTTTGTCACTTGTACTATACAGAAAAACAAAATAAACAACAACAAAAAAATATAATTTTTGTTTTTGGATTTCCTTTCTTTGTTCAAGTTAGAGACATTCTTTTAGAGAGGAAAAAGGAATTTAATTATTTGGATTTCCATTCTTTTGTTCAGATTAGTGATGCACCCAGTCACTAATTATAAGCAAAATTCTCTAGATCATATGCAATATTTCATCATCCTAATATCCAAGACAAATGCTCTACTCAAAAGCCCAAAAGTGTTTTACAACAGTGGCGGCAATTTAATGAAACATACCAGAACCACCTCCAACTACAAATGCAAGTCCTCGACCAGATATCTTCTGCCTCAAAAATCCCTGCAGATATAATTGACTTGATAATCAACTATGCCTCACTTTTACAACCATATTCCTGATAATTTACATGGTAAAGGACAAAAGACAAAAACCTTGTCCTCGCACCTCAGCACTAGCAATAGCATTGCGTGCCCTTGGATCAACTGTATTATTGATTTTGACATCATTAATTGAACAAAGAAATGCATCTGGCTACAAAACAATATCAACAGTCATACTCCAATCAAAATGACAGTTAACTAGGAAGAGTGGGGAGGGGAAGGGGTAATATATACTTGAACCAAAACTTTGAGCAAAATACTAAACAATTTGATTGCCAATGATTGAT
The DNA here is from genome assembly GCA_019097785.1 of Fraxinus excelsior. Taxonomy (NCBI): domain Eukaryota; kingdom Viridiplantae; phylum Streptophyta; class Magnoliopsida; order Lamiales; family Oleaceae; genus Fraxinus; species Fraxinus excelsior. The sequence goes on along the minus strand of CM032631.1, from coordinate 15,869,594 downwards.
ACCTGGCACAACATTTCGCCACCAAACATTGCCAAGTCAATCTGCACAATAAATGTAGATCAGTAACATAAAACAGGAAACATTTTAGTAAGATCTAATCATACTTTATGGAATTGCCTAGCGAATCAATATTTGAATAATGATGCAAACCGGGATAATTCTTGCTAGAGAAGGTGCAGCAATTCCAACAAATCCATCAGCTGAACCTTTATTTTGGATAACTATGCTAGTCACACTTTTTCCGAAAACCCACTGCAACACACCCGCTTCATTTTCAGGTGCATAAACATTTTCCATTTGGACAGAATCAGACATGTAGCACATTGTTCCTGCAAAAAATCCAGACATAAAAGGCACACAGGAGTTGAAAATAGAAAAAGAGAGACAAAAAGTGGAAAAATGGATGTAGGTAACTACTGACAATTAAGCGAAAGCATAAGAACTACCCATACTTTACTCACTAAAAGCTTATTCGACCTTTAAATTAACAAGTCAACAGAGCTGGGATTAGACAAGCTTCCTGAATAAGACAAAGTACAGAGACTCTTTCTTCGGCTATTGTGCTTTATGAGCATAAGATTGATCTGCCTCTAAGGATATCTGAATAAATCTGTAATTCTATCCACCCCTATTTCATTATCAGCCTTTAATTTACAGAATGTTCAAAATGATGCGGTAGTAGAAAAAGTCATAAGAATGGTCATTGTAAAATTCCATACTTTTTTAAATAAGTTAAAAAGTAAAAATGGAAATATATTTATATCAAATGGATTATAATGACATGCCAGTCTACTTATGGAACAGGCACCTAATGCATTTCTAATGAAAATATGAACATTGATATAGAAGACTTGAAGATTGAGGAAAATGGATTTGCTAAACCACATGATCTAAAAGTTTAAGCATCTGGAAAGGGCCATGTGTATATAATTTATACCTTTTCTTCAACATGAGCTAGGTTCATTTTTTTCAATAAAGCCTAACAAGTGAACAGTTTCATTAAATGGGTGACAGAGGCTTGAACTCAATAGCTCTGCTCCGATAACACGTGAATAATTTCATTAAATGGGTGACAGAGAGTCGGGAATATATGTTATGTATGAGACCTTCAATATTTTCCATTAATTCATAAAAATCTGACGCATCTACGGTATGACCGTACTGAATAAAAATGGTAACAAGGAAAATTTAATGCAGTTAGCTAATCTGATCATACCATACTGACTAGGAAACAAATGCATTACCCCCAAAACAACTTAGACTTGAGGATCTGGTTCTCATCCCTCAAAAAAGTTGAATATTAATCGATTTCATATAGTTTCATCCCCACCCTGCTCTAAGATTTCATTGTCCTGTCCTCAAATTACAACAAGTACAACACATACTTCACCGAAGCCATCCACGTTCCCCCTTTTTTGGATCAATTTCTAAATTCCAGCGAAGATTAATAAAAAATCATGCTATCTTGTAAATAAAAGCAAAGGGTTGCATGGGCTTCTTAATATTAAAATCAAGTCCATCTATCATGATCCAACCTTAGAGAACTAACCTCTATTTTAACGCCATTAAATATGTTTGGATGCATACTTTTTTTCCTGAACTTGACCTCTTGGTACTCAAGGTGATCCAAATTCTTATTTTATCCTCTTCCCTACTTCTCTATTTGTATAGACAGAGTAGTATATTTTGGTTTTAATATAATTGAATTGAGCCTATCTCTTGTTTCTGTTATTCATAAACAAGTGAACGAACTGATCTGTTATCTTATGGTCATGGAAAGAAAGAAATCCAAAATGAAACTTAGTCACTCTGCCTTGTCATCAGGAATGTGATAGGACTCCAATTGATGAAAATGATAAATGACAATTGGTATTGAATTGATGATGGAATTACACCGAAAATGTAAGAACAATTCTAAGCTTTCGAGAGGCTTAGATCTCTCCTACTTGGCAAACAAGTCACAACTAATGCCCCTTCCCAGCCCCCTTTTCCTCTCTATTTATTTGCATTTCTACTACAAGATTATTACACTTTTACCCAGCTAACTAACTAACTATTGAACCTTCTAGACTAACAATTGACATGTCAGTAACAATGTGAACCGTATTGGAACCTATAATTACCCGCCGCCTCAAAATCCACCTTGTCCTCAAGGTGGAAGTGTGGGTCAACTTCAAAATTCAGGATTTTCATTTAGCTGGACCATTTTTGGGGTAAACTTACTGCAGCTATTAGCATATGTAGCCAATCTTCCATCTATCAGTAAAATTTTACCCATATAAATTCCATAACCAGTTGCTTTGAAAATTTTTCCGTTCTTGGTTGGGCTGTACATCATTGTGGAGTGCTTAATGAGCTCATTTTTGTCTTCTTTCCTTTGGGCCAATTTCAAAAGTTGGCCCAAACTTTGAGGCTGTAACAAAAGATCAATATCGATGCAGATATTGATCTTTCTTCCTCTTCTATACTTGGTAGCCCCTGACTGATTATTGTCTTGTTCATAGGTCCCCAAATTGGTTTGTGAGTTCTTCCTTGGGGCCCCTTAATAATGACAGCGGATTCATCAGTCTGGTCACTGCGGTCTCTGGCTATGCGCTTGAGGTGAATACCAAAAATTAATCCCATGAGAAAGTCAGTGGTGATGTCCATGTTATCTTCCTCTTTTCTACCAGAATAGTTACTGACCACCAAACCCGGAAGCCCCTTGTTTATATTGTAATACTTGATTGGATTCTTCTCCCGCCACCGATGGTATAATCGTCTCCCTTGCAGCCAAGGCATCATTGCACCTGAAATATTGCAAAGTGGGTCGGAACCTTCATGCTTTGATATGAGACAATTGCCACAGAAGTTGTGCTCTTGGGATAGCCAGAATCTGCCGATCCGTAGGTCCTTCACATTGTAACGTGACTGGGCTGAAATTTTGTCTGGGGATGGAGAGGGGTTGGAACGTGACTGGAAGGGAAGAGTAGAATTGGCTTGGTTTGGTGTTAATAGGGGTTTACCTTTTAATGGGCTAGGTTTACTTCTATTTGGGCTGAAATTCAGTTGGGCCTGTTTCACTATCTCATGTTGCTCATCAACTCTTTGTGCCAACTCTAAATCAGAGCCCAAACCCACTAACTTCCCCACTTTCTCTACTCTCATCTTTTCTACCTGCATCCCACTATCAAATTCCTCCAAACCTCCCACCACTTCACGTGATGATGAAACAGATGATTGGGATCGCCAATGTCCTCCTTTCACGGCATGCCCATGCCTCATCCTCATCTGATTCATGGAACCCTGTATGGCTGGTGTTGGAATCTTAGATTTCCGCATGTGATGTTCCTCGAATCCATCGGTGACTTCAAAAATCGTCGGCTCCGGTGAGTTTTCTGCGACCTCTCCTTCCTTCCTCTCCCTTTCCGGCTCAGCCACAGATTTCTTCTCCTGGTTCGGCCAATTCACAGAAATCAGTCTCACCTCCGACCTTTTCTCCTCAATCAGTCCACCCAAGGATTTCTCTTGATTGATCTTTTCCTGCACCCGCGATTCCCCAGCAACTTCTCCCACAGTCTGCTTCGATCTCTCTGCTCGTCGCATTTTTGCTATCATGGAATCGAACTTCTCCATTATGTCAGACATCGCCTTCTTAATTTCTGATTTCCCTGCCTCAAATTCTGATTGCAGTACATCCATCTTTGCTTCCAATTTATTAACTCGATCTTCTAATTGCTTTTCTTCATCAGATGTAATAGCCGACTCTTCTTCCATTTCCTTGCTGAATTTTGTTGCCATTCCCCCTAGAATCGAATGCTCTGATACCAATTTGATAGGACTCCAATTGATGAAAATGATAAATGACAATTGGTATTGAATTGATGATGGAATTACACCGAAAATGTAAGAACAATTCTAAACTTTCGAGAGACTTAGATCTCTCCTACTTGGCAAACAAGTCACAACTAATGCCCCTTCCCAGCCCCCTTTTCCTCTCTATTTATTTGCATTTCTACTACAAGATTATTACACTTTTACCCAGCTAACTAACTAACTATTGAACCTTCTAGACTAACAATTGACATGTCAGTAACAATGTGAACCGTATTGGAACCTATCAGAATGCAGACAGAGATTCAGCACATCCTCAAAATAGGCAAGCTGAGCACAAACAAACATGTGCTCTAAGAAGCTTCGTTCGTTCCCAGTCCACATACTATTTAAATTCAAGAGCTACTAAACAGATCCATAGCACTCACAAACTTTTTTGCTGAATCCAGTATGCAAAAGCCATTCTCATAGTGGGTAAATCTCAAAAAGTTTCAGTGGCACCCACCTTCTCATAGCATTTCTTAGCCAAAAGAAATAAGTATGCCCAGTCACAGAGTTACATTTAAATATTTTATATATGTAAAACTAATAGGGAATCAACATAGGAAATCAAGGGAAAGCTTCAACCATTCAGTGTGAACTGGAACATGGTTGCATATTAAGAAACAAATAAAAAGTAACATACCAGGCTTTGCAATCACCTTCTCTTGAGGTTTCAACATTATCTAATGAGGAGAAGAAAATGTGGAAGAAACCTCAGTTAGATAGAAAATTGAACTCCTCCAGCAACAAGAAAGAAATCAGTGAAGGTACCTGAACTATCTGAGCTTCACTGCCCAAAATCTGAAAAGGTGTAACAGCATCTTCTGGGCTCTATAAAACAATTTCCATGAGCAATTACAAGTGACGATAACCACTCCAGGAAAAGAAAAAGAAACTGGTCATGGAGATAATTACCAAATTAAGGTAGAAATAAACAAAGCAATGCTTCTTCTGTTAAAATCCATATGATTTAATTTATTCCTAAATTACATGTTATGCAGGTTAAGGCACTACTTCTCACTAGGTGCCCAGAAAAAGATGGAAACAACGTGAAGCTCATACATTTATGGGTCTAAATCCCAGACAACTAAAAAACAAATCTGAATTTCCACTAGAGCCCCAAATAACGTTAGTGATACAATTGTATGCATTAGTCTCATTTATGCATAAAATTAGACAGCTCAATATTACACATTGTTGAACAAGCAGGACATACACTCAGTACAGTAGCAAGTCTAGCATGACCTATTGTCACTCCATGATTTTCATAATGAATGCTATAGTGGGGAAATTATGGAAAATTTCAGTTACTCAGTGGCCAAAAATAACTATCTATTAACTAGAAAAATTTAATTATTTATGGAATAAAAATTTCATTTACTCGTCTCCTTCCTTATTTCCTTTTCCTCTTCACATCAGTTAGAGTTATGATAAAAGTTCTAATTGCTAACCAGCTGGTTTGGCCTATAATTAATCAAGCTGGTAAAATATTGGCTTCAATTCTATTTTATTTTTCAAAATTTCCACTGGGACCCCAAAATAGTGTTAGTGATACAATAGTGTGTATCACTCATTTGTGCATAAAATTTGACAAAGCATTTAATATTACAACTTGCCGAACAACCATGACAGTGAACTCAGTAATAGTAGCAACTAGCAGGACCTATTGACACTCCTTGATTTGAAGTTCAGATGATACTACTTATCCAGCTGGTTGACCTTATAGTTAATCAAGCTGCTAAACTATTTTTCTGTATAGATAACATTGCAACTTCTTTTGTCATTTTCTTCAGGTGGTTAGGCTATTTCTATTCTGTTGCTTATCCTCTCAGGCGGATTCATTGTATTGGAGAAGGTTGTTACAACTCCTCCTATATAAAGGCATCAGAAAAGGAGACAATATATACAATGAAAGCCTTTTTTTAATCTTTGTTTCTTAACTTTCAGGATAGCACTATAATGCCTCCAAAGAGGCGGGAACTTTGCTCATGCATAGTTTTCAAGTACAAATTACAAGGCAAAAAACAGGAATAGTTGCCTAACTCACATGTACTCATTAGCGAGCAAGAGTGGCATTGGTATTAGAAAATTCAAAATTCAGCCACATGAGCAAGTTAAAGTTCAAAACACAGTTAAAAAAAATAAAAAATAAAAAATGTTTTTGAGTTCAGGCACACGATCATCACAGCCCATAAACATAAAGCAATCACGAGCTCGCATCATAGTTCAAACACACGACAATTAAAAAAATTGATTCTTTACATCCGTGAACAGAAAACAGTAAATTCATTTCACCACTTTCAATTCTACCACATATTTGATCAACATCATTGAATGCACAGGGAACAATAATTATTGACAAAAAACAAAATAATAATCCAAAATTTAAAACCCTAAATTCAATATTATGTATCGATTACCTGATAAACAAAAGGTTGTAAAGGTGTAGAAAAGAATGGAGCTGCCATACTGAAAGTAAGAAATCGTAGCTCGGAATGCTTAGCAGATCGCAGAATTTAAAATTAAATAACCATTTATATGCGATCTCATTCTCAGATACAGGGTTCTATCTACTGTATTTTCTTGATCAAGTCCCAAACTTTGTATTTTGTGGCACTCGAATCCACAAAATACAATTTTACTCTTTATCTTTGATTAGAAACTCAATTTTTTGATAAAATAAAATAAAATATTTTACCTTTATCATTTAATTAAATGTAAAAATAATTAAGAATAATAATAATTTAAGCTATTGAGAGGTGACCAATGGAAGGCTAGGCAAGTTCAATTTTTGTTCATATTTAACTAAATTTTGTATAAATAAAAATAAGATTAGAGTCATAATTTTAACAAAAATTGATTTATCATTTAAACATAGGGTAAAATAATGAGGGGATTCGAATATTACAAAACTGAAAAGATTGAAGACTGAGGGTGTGTTTGAGCCACATTATTTTGAAAGAATGTATTTTAAAATAATAAATTGATAGAGAATGTGTGGTTAAAAAAGATGAAAAAATTATTGATGTGATGAAAAATATTATTTTATTTAAAAATGTGCGGTTGAAAATGAGTACAAAAATGAAAATAAATTTTTTAATATATATCAAACAGGGACTGAGCCAAAAATATAGATGAAGATCTACTTGTTACATTTTCAATATGGTGGGATCGAAGGTGCAATATTGCCTTTAAGTCGGTGGCAATTTTGTCAATCCATGATTCAGTGATGTGGCGATGTGCCATTGGATAGAGACTCTATGAAGACGTGGCCACGTCCCAAGCTGGCATTTTTTTTATTCTTTTCTTTTCTTTAAGCACATGGAATGACCGGAAGAATTTGTACATCCTGTGCATAGGTGTGTGTGTGTGTTTTTTTTTTTCCATTTTGAATCCGCATTGTCCATTTCAAATTTTTGTATCAATTCTGTACTAATTTCTTGTACTAATAGACTGATCCATAAATCATTTGGTACCAAAATTGAAAGTCCAAAAACCCATTTGTCAAGAAAATTAAATGTAGAATTAAGCTTAGCCCTTGTTTGAGCCAACTTTTTTTTAAAATGAGAATGAAAAATATAGCCGTTATTGGGGCCTACAAAAGATAGAAAATTTGAATTTAAGCCCCTGTTTGAGCCACCTTTTTTGAAAATGAGAATGAAAAATATAGCCGTTATTGGGGCCCACACAAGAGATAGAGAATTTGAATTTAAATGTTGATGTGATGGATAACGGTCATATTTTTCATTTTAGTAAGAAAAAAAGGTGGCTCAAACAGGGCCTAAATGTTGATGTGATGGATAACGGTCATATTTTTCATTTTAAGGAGAGAAGAATATGGCTCAAACAAGGCCTTAAAACCGTGCTACAGTGAATTTTCCCCGGTACAAGTGAGATTATCCCTGAGCTTAAAATTACAATGCAGATGTGCACATAAGGAGAATCATCCACGTCCCCATCCCGTCACAATGACGTCTCCAATCCCAAAGACGGAGTTGTGCCGGTCTTCAATCATTTTGTTTTAAACTAAACCACATTCGAATTAAATAAAAAATAATTTTTCCTATAAATTTTAATAAAAGTTGATAAAATTTGTGACGATAAAATGCATGATTAAAGTTAATTATTATTTTTGATTGAGATATTAACCAACTATTTTGGCGGAATCAAACAAGGGCTATACATTATTGCAAACAATTCGTGTATGAAATGTCTAAACATAAGAATCAATCGTAACATGGTATAATGCTTCAAACATACACTATAGAAAAAAAAATAAAAAAATATTGTTTATCAAGTATAATATCTCAGTGAGTATACATTTGAAAATATTAAGTCTTGGAGTTCCATTTTTAAATGTTAACTTCATTAAAAAGAGTGACGTGAGCTTTTATAAAATGGTGTATGTTTTCATCTTTATTCGATATATGATTTTATTCCTTGATAAGAAGGCATACACCTGAACATCAACCTGATTCTAAATCCACTCGTTTCATAGGTGACATTGCGCCAATGGCAAAAACCTAATAGCCGAAAATCTCCGTCCAGTCTAGTTTTCCAGCTACAAGTAGGCAACTGTACCGACTTCAGTTAAAGCAAGGCTGCTTAAAGGTCCTAACAAATACAGCAATAAATTACCCATTTCTCACCAAGATCACAATGCCACTGGAAAAATGGGCAAATCCAATGTTTTAAGCCATCGAGCCACAAAAGAAAAAGGGTCAAAAGGTTGAAATGTGGTCGAACCAGTGATTTTTTAAAAATTTAAAAATATACATTTACAAAAATTTAAAAAGATATACATTTACATAGGTTAAACTAGTTAGATCGGGAACGAGTCACGAGTTTTTCAAATACTTACCGGTTTAACAAGTTTTGGAGCGGGTTTTTAATTAGAGGTTTTATAAGCTTAACCGGGCCGATTTTGATCCCGATTCCCTGTTGAACCGATAAACACTGGGCAAATCGTTATCAATTTCTCAACCTCAATAACAGGCTGGGAAAGGGACTCTGGTTTTCAGTAGCTCCTAGTAAAGGGATGCTAACAGGACAGAAGCAGAACGTAACATACTGCTGAATCTTGAAGTTCACTAATTATACTGCTCTCAACTGTGCAATAATATGCAGGAACATAATTTCTTGAAGAATGCCTAACGTAGTATCTTTAATGAATTGTCATAGAGGATAGCTCTAGCCTCTTAAGTAAAGGTTACGATCACAAAATTTATATCTCCGACTATGCACAGAATAAATATCTCAGAATTAGAATATAACAGAAAATCAAGCTAAGGAAGCAGGAATTGTTCGACCAAGAGGTTTTTGCCACCTATCAACATGATATCCAAATCGAGTTATCATACCCAATCCAAAATTTATAAACACACTATACCGATAAAACTGTAACTTACCCCAAAGGTCTATACTCTATTGTCTTTCTATTAACAGAAGATCTCTTGAGCACACTGGATGATAATGCATTTTCTTTTTCATTTTAAACAGCATGGATAGGACTGTGGCTTGAGTTCATGCGTGAACTTCCTGAAGCATGATTTGCGTGGAAGGCAGATGGCCTTGTAGAGCCTTCAACCAATTTTAGAGAGAGGGTAGATTTTCCCGCATCACCAAGGGATTCCCCTAAGCTTAGTTTTGACATACCTATCAGTTCATCAACATTAATGAGGCTCTTTGAATGAATAGCTGTTGGCTTAAGCACTTCATGTGTTTCTTCCTTCACTGGCTCCATGCTGTAGCCCGGCAAAAAGGGAAAGGACAGAGGAAAATAAGGAGTGACATAAGATGGACAAACAACTGGGTAAGTGTATTGTGAGCCCACTGGCTTAGGAAGCATGGTTTCACCATCATTGGAATTTGCACATTCCATCGATTCACATTCTTCATCTGCAGCAGGAGGAGGTGGGTGGTTGCTGCTTTGAGTCTCAGCTTCTGGGGGCACCACTGCAGAAATGTCTCTTGATACCACTGGAGTGTCCACCGACTGCAAAAATACAAGGAACGGGAACATGAGATGGGCAACAGATAAGCTTTTTTCCCTATAGAAATGATAACATCTATAAAGTAAAAGTGCATACTGTAAATGACTAAAGCTGCTCACAAGCATATACATCATCATATTACAATCCAGTACTAGCTATTTCAGACATTTTAATTCCCCAAGCAAAAGGGCCAACCACATGAAAACTATGTTTTATCTCGTTTGTTCACATTCCCATTTACTTTGTGTCACTTAGGAGAGTTTTAATTTCCAATTAAATTCGCCCATGTTAGAAACAAATAGCCACAACTCATTCGGAAACATTATCTGTTGCTGAAAAGTTTATTTTGTACCATAGATTAAGTAATGATATGCCAAATGTCTAGGCAGCACAATCAATTTACACAAGGAAGAAGAGAGTGCTTACTTCTTCTGCCACAATATCAAAGAGGCTGGTGCGTCTTTTTCTTCTAGAAACACTACATTGCCTGACAAAATATTTCTGGGCATGGCTAGCCACCTGGGTAGGTGTTCTAGAGATAACATAATTCCGCGCAATTCCTCGCCAATCACCTTTGCCAAGCTTTTGCAAACCAAGCAAAAACATCCTATGTTCCTCTTCAGTCCATGGAACGCCTGAAAATAAAATCACTGGCTTTCAAACACAACATGCATGGCATGTCAAACAAGTGACGCACAGAAAGAGATTTTACAGGCATGTTTAATAACATATATACCAATACTTAAAACAATATTAAGCTTGACAATACATCAAAAGTAACCTCACAGGGGAAAATTACATTATTTACCTGATGACAAAATTTTCAATCAAAAACACTAGCAAACAAAGCCAATTTTCAGTAACATTTAGCAAGCAAATAATAAAGATCTTCTACAATATTTTGTCCCTTGAGATGCTCAATAAAATATATGTCACCCCAATATTCGTCTGCCGAAATTTCTATAAACGATTTTCATTTTAAAACAAAATAAAGCCATGTTCTGAAAGCTCATTGCAATTAGTACACCTCCACCATTGATCGCCCAAGTTCCTACTCAATTGGTTAAATCAAAACCACAGAAGTAACAGATATAAAATTCAGTACTGTACATATCATTCACCACCACCAAGAAAAAATTGTGAAGGCATGTAGTATGAAGAAGAAGTAGTAGAAAATGTTAAATTATATATAAAACAAAAGATTTATACCATTAGCTTCAGTCAGTCAATGGCAGCCACTGTATATAAACATTTACAGTTAACCGCCTTAGAAAGTAACGTTCAATCAAACCATTCACAGAAGTTGGTGTGTGCATGTATATCTCTGCCTTTGTCTATCACTTCTTAAATTTCTAGTTTTCTACCGAAACAGATAAGAAATCTACTCATAATTCACATTATGTAATGACCAAAGTACTGGCCTGTTTCCTATCTTGTATTCTTGTTTTCTAATTTATGTTTCTCTAAAGAAAAGGTCATCTGTCCAGTGTCAATATGGCCAAAAACTCCTAAATTTCAACAAAAACCTTTCACTCTTTTGATATTACTTTCCATCTCCCTGCAATCAAAAGCAGATGCGGGATATGTACATGTAAGTGCAATACATTACACACGTCGATCAACAGGAAATAATAATAATTCGTTCAAGCAGTTTTTCATTATTCATCAAAAGACTGCCAACAAAATGTTCAATTTCACACATTCAAATCCACTTTAAAACAGCATGTGCCTTCAGATAACGCAAATGATCAACTGTTAAATTTTTTAAAAAAAAGAGTAAATCTATCTTGGTAAAAAAGTTTCTCATCTTATATCAACGCAAAAGATTTTACGTATGAGCCGAAACATGGACTGATGCAGGTATTGTTGAAGATATGGAAAGAATAATTCTATGATATTTTTTCAATAGTGTGTGATTATTTTCCTTAATAGTTGATTGTATAATTATTATGCAATCTTTCCTTTTAGAGTTATTTATAACCCTATAAATAGGGTTTTTTACTTTGTAATAGAAACAAGTTTATTATATATAATTTATAATATTCTTCGCATGGTATCACAGCAATTTCGCTTCTAAACAAATTAACATTTGAATTTCGTTTCCGACAAGCAAACTTAAGCCGTTCGTCAGGCTACCAATATTGTTTTTCTTCTTTCTTTTTTTTTTTTTTTTTTGTTCAGAGTTAGACATTTTCTCCTCTTAAACTTGTTTAGAGTTTCTTCAACTTTTGGTAATCTGAAATTTGGTTTAGTACATGTCTAGTTCATTTGGAATTTGGTCTAGTTCATCTGGAATTTGGTTTAGTATATGTCCAATTCATCTTAAATTTGATTTGATGTTGGTTCAGTGTATCCGAAATTTGAAATTTGCATCCAGTTCATTTAGTATTTGTCGAGCTAGAATTTGAAATTTGCATCCAATTAATTTGGATACGATATTTACATCCCATTGGTTTAGTAGTGGATGCGTTGGTTACTTGAAGATATGGGTGTTCATTCTTCCTCTCCAACCCTTATTGAGATTGACTATCATCTGATTTCACTTTCAAATCTTGGTGATGGTTTGGTTAGATTAGTGGATGATGATTTTTCATTATCATCAACTTTAAGTTATTTGTTCAACTTGGTTGACACATGCAATTTGAAGATTTGATTGGATCAATTTATCTTTCAAACTCAATTTTATTGCTGCTACACTATATTGAGTTTGAAGGAGGGTGTTGAAGATATGTAAAGAATAATCTCTATAATATTTTTTCAATAGTGTATGATTATTTTTCTTAATAGTTGATTGTATAATTATTATGCAATATTTCCTGTTCGAGGTATTTATAGCCTATATATAGGTCTTTTATTTGTAATAGAAACAAGTTTATTATATACAATTTATAATATTCTTCGCAGGTATGACCAACTGCAGACGTGTATCCCTTTACGTTCATGAAAAAATTGTTCAAAAATCCAAATTTTATGCTGAAACAATTTTTTAATAACAACCATTCTTCCACATATCCCTCAAAAAATAGCATTTACACAAAACAAAATTAAGGGGAAAATAGACTTCAAAGTTTAAACCTTTCTTCCTTTCTCGGCTGGAAGATGACCCAGCAACGAAGTCTTCGGAGGCATATCCATCAGCAGCGCCGGATGCTTGATCGGGAGTGTCTCCCGGAGAATCATGAGCAACGCCGTTTTGGGGAGTCCCAGTTCCACCATTCATATAATGGGTCAAGTTCCCCATACTAGCACTCTTTCGGATCGACTCATCAGTCAATCGGACTCCAAACAGCTTCACCCCTCGATTGGGACACGTCCGAGAATTGTGCCCGTTGTGGCTGCAATGCGAACACTTCCTCGTCATCCTCGCAAATACGACACAAAATTAACAAGAAGCCAGTTTGGACTGAATTGGATATGATCTAATTGGTTTTTTTTTTTTGTTTTTACATGATTTAAGATAATAATTGTTGGGATTTTATTTTGGGCTGGGATTGTTGCTTGAAATGAAGCTAATGTGTGTAGAGAGACAGAGGGAGAGGAGAAGGAGCACAAGAAAATGGGGATAAAGCCGTGGCGTGATAAAGTAAAATATACTGTCGGGTTCAGCGCGTGAAAATGAATTTAGGTCAAAGCTAAAGGGCTGCGGAGATAAAATGCGGACAGAAATTGAACGTGACGCCTGGGCTACTTTAAAATTAGGATCACACTATAATAACATAATATTCTACATAATCATTTATATAATTTATATAATGGTTAAATGACGGCCCCTATTGGGGGCGTATGTTGAACCACATTATTTTGGAAGGATGTATTATAAAATAGTAAATTGATGAAGAATGTACGGTTGAAAATGAATGAAAAATTATTGATGTGATGAAAAATATTATTTTATTAAAAAATGTATTGTTAAAAATGAGTAGAAAAATAAAAATGAAAATTTTAGTGTGTATCAAACAGGGGCTAAGTCATGTAGCTTCTCCTACAATTACACTAACGTTGACAATTTTTTTTTTCTTTTTTAAGAGTATAAGAGGTGGCACACATTTTTGCCAATTTCAATAATACTTAAAATGCATTTCATTAATATTATTTTTCATGAAAAAATGTCATTTTTTCAATTCAAATTCATATTTTTGGGTGTTTGATTGACAATATTTTCTATAGAAAATATTTTTCAACTTTTGGTTATGTGATCATATTTTTCTCAAAAATAAGTGATTGTTATTTTTCTTTTTTTCTCTCTCACATACTTGTCAATAAAAAATGGTCAAGTATAATATTTTTTAGGTTGAAAAATAAATAAATCAAACACATTTTAATAATTTTCATACAAATAAAAGTTATAGCCAATTGAATTACCTAAAATTTATTTTCTGTCCATACAAATTTCATATTCATAATCAAACGCACTCTTAAAATAATAAATGACATAGGTTTCACAACTCATACAATGTCAACATTAATGTACACTTTGAATGTACAAATAACATATTTCTTTAAAATTAGAATTGAAATCAGTTCAATAGTGAATTTATTTAAATTATAGTAATCCATATATTTATTATTGGTAAATTCTACTTATAAATAGTTGTTATATTTTGTAAAGAACAAAAAAATGTTAACCATCTTTTTTCAGTAACGAAAATTGTAGGCTGTTGTGCTAGGAGCCATTTTGATATCGTGCTCAGTAAGGCAAGTGGGCCACTTTGAATCGATCCTCCAATTTAGACATTCCTAACAAAAACAAACTCTAGTGCTCCGAGAAAAAGCATAAAATCGTACGTTAAAACTGATTTCTTTTCATTTGTAATAATCCATTTCATGGGCCGACACAGCTGGTGACCTGGGCCCCGTTAATGTAAAGCTCCGAAAATTTTAGAATAAAATTTGGGAACAATACATAAATCCTATATATTAAAATTACATTTCAAAACTAACAAACTTTTTAAATTATTTCAAAATTCAGGTGTTAATTCCAATTAAATATATAATTAATTATCCATACCCCACCCCCACACAGCCACGCCACCCCCACCCCACCCCACCCACAATTTTTTTTTTTTCTTTTTTTTTTTTTTTCAGAAAATTCAAATCTGAAATTCACACCCACCCGCGTTACCCCACCCCACCCACACCCACACAATTTTTTTTTTTCAAAAATTCAAATCTGAAATTCACACCCACCCGTACCTACCTCACCTTACATTCCAAAAAATTTCCAAATATAAAAAACGAGAAATCACACCCTCAACCCAGAATTTGTCACAACCAGTCACAATAGGTCACAATTAACATAGAATTGGTCACAACCAGTCACAATCGATCACAATTAAGTACGGAGACATAGACAATGTCTCCGTTAACAACCAGTCGCAATTACTGTTGATTGATCTTCCAGTCTGAGAATCTCATCCACAATAAAACTATAAAAGATGATTTTCTTTGTTTCTTAGATGTTGTTTTTCAGGAGTTATAGTTATCTCATTTTTCTTTTACTTGCTTGCCAACAAGAGTGCATAATCAAGCCGCTGACATGTGTCATCCGTGACTAACTGTGACCAAATGTGTATTCAATGTGACTAACTATGACCAATTTTGTGTTGATTGCGATTGATTGTGACTTATCATATTCAAGTCACATTCGGTCACAACAAGTCACAGTACACACAAATTTGGGGTCACAAATAGTCACTACAAACAAATCCCATTAAAAGATACTTAGAATTAATTCAACGAAATAAACAACTGTCAATAATAACATAAAGCTTTATGTTTTTGTAAGAGTTGATAATCATTATTTCGTTTTCAACACTACCATTGTTACAAAATAATGTTGCTCCAACGATTGCTCCATCTCTTAAACAACTCTTACGCAGGTCCGATGATTGCTCCAACGATGGTCTGACAACTGCTCAGGCAATCATTCCGATAGTCGCTCCGGCGACTTAAAAATTTTCAGAAAATTAAAAATTGGAAATCACACCCCACCCCCATGGATCCACCTACCACCACCCCACCTCATCCCTGCCTCCACCTCTTAAAAAATTATCGGAAAAAAAATGTGTTCAGTGTAACTGTATGTGACTAATTGTGACC
Source organism: Fraxinus excelsior (assembly GCA_019097785.1). Classification (NCBI taxonomy): domain Eukaryota; kingdom Viridiplantae; phylum Streptophyta; class Magnoliopsida; order Lamiales; family Oleaceae; genus Fraxinus; species Fraxinus excelsior. The sequence goes on along the minus strand of CM032631.1, from coordinate 15,853,647 downwards.
AAAATTGTATGCAATGTGACTAACTGTGACCAGATTTGTGTCCAGCGTGACTGTCTGTGACCAATTGAATCTTAATTGTGACCGTATATGATCAAGTCACAATCGATCATAATTAATACAAAATTGATCACAACCAATCACAGTACACACAACATTGATTGTTCCTCAATGTTGGTATATAAAGAAAACCCACGAGGCAGTCCATGAAAACAGCAACAGTAAACTTCCCAAACCCATCCAATGATTCAAATCCAAAACCAAGAATCCACTTAGGAACAACATCAAAAACAACAATTAACCCCAAAAGAAAACCCAAAAGCCCCAATATGAAACTCAATCACTTGTCCAATCTCTTTCATGCAGACCTTTCAAAACTTATACTATCGTCTACCAATTAAAAACAGATCCCTACAAACTCCCACAATACCAGTAAAATACGGATTATAGTCCCATTTCTCACAATGCCGAATCCGAATCCGAATCCACTCACCTCCAACTCATCATACATAGATCGCCACCACAACCCATCACCCATTGCCTCCAATCGCACCCCACACAACGCACATACCATCCCACATAGATCTAAACATGTGTACCACAAACAGATCCACGCACACTTAGCAACCCACCACCACAACTCGCACCACTGCAACCCAAAATAGCAAGCTAATAGGCGCCTAAAATACGACACTGTATTTAGTTCGGTAGTTTGAACAAGGGACTCCCGCCCGCGCCTCAATCCATAACCTCAACCACCACTTTCAGATCAAACTTGCTGGTTATTTAGAAAGTTTTCAGGCCTTGAGTCCATTGATTTGATTTAGAGAAAAATAAATTTAATCCACCAATCATAGACCTCACATTACTGAAGGCTCAATAATTAATTGAGAGTAAGCTTTCATTGCCGGAGTTGAAGAATTTATATTCGATTGACTGAGTCGACTCAGTCAAACTGGTTGGCATTCATGCAAGAAAACATGGCTATAGAAAAGAAGAATCACCATTGAGCGATAATACTACTTTTAACAGTAATGCTCGCTACGCAGACTACTAGATACACGAAAATGAGGATTGACGACAAATTTTTCCATCTACCTCACCTTCTTGGCACCACCATGGAGGCGGAGAACAAGGTGGAGATTGGAATCCTTCAGGATGTTATAGTTGATGATGAGTGTGGCTTCAAGGTGGCCGGAGTTGATTATGTCGTCGATCCGTCGGAGTTGGTGTAGATGAGAGAGAGAGAGAGATGGAATGAATCGGGTGGATAGAGTGGTGGTTATTAATTATGTAGAGAGAGAAGGGAATTGAGGTTATTAATCGGGTGAATTGGGTTTAATTGTGCGTTGAATCAGGTGTGGGTGGGGGTATGAAAGAAGATATTTATGAGGGTGGTTGGTTGTAGTGGGGGATATAATAAAGTGTTTTTAAATTAAAAAATAATTATAACCTGATTATTGAATAAAAATCTTTAGTAATTGATTTTTGAAATTGGAAATTAAAATGTAGGGTTTTAGGTAATTTTACCATAAAATTTTATTTGGTATATTTTTAATATTTTGAAAAAAAAAGGACAAAAAGAAAATATGTTTTAAATTCCTATCTTATTTGGGCCAAATAATTATGTGTCGATAGAATGACAAATGTTGATTTTGATAATGATAATCTTTTCGTGATTCGGATAGAATTTGATTGCAATCTTAATTTGATAAAATTTAAAAGTAATCATAATTCTGTTATTTGAAATTTAAAATTTATCCAAGTTCTTTAAGTACATAATTTTAAATTCTAGTTGCATACAAACTCAATTGAGAATTTCAACTATAAATAGTATGCAATTGTCCCAGAATTCACCACCAAAGAATTTTTACACGGCAACTTTCATACTAAGCAGCTGTAAATTCCAAGTATATATATATATATATATATATATATATATATCAAAAACTCGTTTAATCAATCAAAGTAAGATACATTTGTGCAAGTTGATGTTTCCGTATACTTTTATGTTCAATAATTTATGCATTAATTGCCAGTGGATCTTCGGGTTCGACCTACCGAAATGTGAAATCCTTCAGGAATTCAAAATGAGAAATAATGAGTATCTCGCTTAGTCACCAATATACTCCATAAAAAGAAACGTGGTATGAATTGTCTATGTTATTGTTATATAATTACGTATGGAAACTGCACGTATCTTACTAGGTATTTTTAAATACTCACTCATACTATAATTTTTAAAGAAATGTGGTATGAATTCATATTGTTGATATTTAAAAGATTCTCTTATGCAGAAGAATGTTCAAACATCTCTTTATTCAATCTAGGAATACCCTCATGCCATCCAGATTCACCATAAAGAAAAGCAACGAGTATTGAAAATGGTCATAAAACCAAAATAATAGTGGACTTTGTGTGAAGTGCCAAAATGACCATAAATAGTTATATTATGATCTCTACTGTTTGTATATGGATCTTCATCAACCCAACAACAGCTACTTGTGAAGTAGTTCATGTGTTATAAACTATTAGATCTAGACCACGATAGTATTTTATTTTATTTGACAATCATGAAAATTGTCCAAAACACTTAAAGAGCAGAAAAACCTAGAATAAGGATTAATTTTTAAGATATCGATCAACATTTGTAAATTTACTTCACAAGTTTTTTCTGAAATGTTCAATCAATTATGCAATTCATTATCAGCATCATAAAAGTATAATTGTAAATAAGTTGGATTATTAGTAGATGGTAACAATGGGTTTTTGTAGTGGTAAACTTGTCCATGAACTCTAAACGTATAAATTCCTTTATTCATCTTACATAAATCCTTGTCATAATTGACACCAAATGATGTAAGCGCAAAATGATTGTTATAAGTTCTTACAATTTTTTTGAAATGCAACACTTCGGGTAAATTCGATGTAAATAATTGATGCACTTCATTGGGTACACGATTCATACACAATTTAACAGTCCCATCAAAACAACAAAATTTCTTACTTTCTCTTTGAATTTTTTTTGCACTACAATATTTACAAATAGTAGGTTCAGTAAGAGCATAAGGGTCCGTTTGATTGTAAGAGTGGAAAATGGGTGGAAAGAAAATGTTTTACAAGAAAAAGATTTTTCTAGAAATTGTAATTAAGTGTGTTTGATTGGTATAATTTTTCACCCGGAAATTTTTTAAAATTTTGGATCTTTTTGTTCACATTTGACTTTATTTTACATGGAAATTATCCATTAAAATGATTTTTTTATAATTGGTTATGAAATTTGTTAACATTGCCAAAAAGTAAAAAAAAAAAAAATTGCTCGAAAACTATTTTTTCATCAAAATTTAGTGTTTGTTTAACTTCGTTTTATATAAAAATTGTCCATTAAAGTGAATTTTTTTACAATTGATTATAAAATCTATTAACATTGCTAAAAAAAATAATAATAAAAAATAAATAAATAGCAGAACCTAAAAAAGGCTTTTTCCCACCAAAATGGTGGGAAAGCCTTTTCCACATTTCAAGGAAAAAGTTGAAGTAAATTCATCACTTTCTATATCTTCATCAGTTAGAAATTGCTCTTGTCTGATGTTAGATGTACCATCAAGCCCTTCTTTCAATGTAAATATTTCATTACCTGTTTGATCCTCTTCATTTTCGGAATCAAGAAAAAGACTGCTCGAAGCTAAATTTGTCACACCAACAGCTCCAAAAATTGATAAAAAAAATTTGCCGGTAAAAATAAAGGAAGAACATATTCATTCAAAATAGTTTTTTCTTGTTACAATAAATTATAGAGCATAAATAATACATACCATAGTAATACATTCAATGGGCAAAAAAATTAGTATTCAAACACGATACTTTATACATTTAGTTATCCGAATAGAAAAGTATACAAAGGAAAAAAAATTGACGCGGGTCACAAGAAAAAGAAAAAAAATTCCAATAATGTAATTACTAATAAGTTTTCTCTTGTCCTATACTACCTTCTAATTGAACAAGACGTTGACATTTTCTCTTTCGCATTCATAGATTGATATCCAATGCACCACTCTACATCCGTACTTCTCTGCACCTTTTATTATTCGTAAACATTGAGGCCTAAAAATCATAGGCAAAGAATTAAAAAAACATATACAGAACAGGAAGAAAATGAACAAAAAAAAAAAGACACAAAAAAAAAACATGAAAACAACATACTTTAGGTATTTGGGTTCGACCTCTCGAAAGAAGGGAAAAAGTGAAAAAAAATTGTAGATTGAATACGAAATCTCATATTCAACACGACCACTGCAGAAATCAATAAACATATGCACAACACACTATAACTAAGCACCTCTTAAAATATGACTTCACTTATTTTGGGTTCGACCTCTTCGAAGATCGAAAAAACAAAAGGAAAAATAAATTATACATTGAAGATGGATGTGCAAAGAAATGCAGATTGTGTAGCTAAGAGTGGAATACCAGCTGAAACAAATACATAAAGCCCAAGATTTTTATTTCTCGTTCAACATAATTGTTAATATCAAAAACTACGTTTAGTAATTTTCTTTTTCGAATTATAAACAATCAAATGATAGTAAACGTTTTAGAAAATGAAAAAATACATACAGAACACAACTTTTAGTACTCTTCATAGCAGCCTTCTCAGTGCTCTTGATAGCCGAACAAAACCCCATGTGCATATTATATAATTAACTGGAAAACAAAGCTAACTAAAGGAAATGAAATTGTAATGCCCCCATCAAGAAGAAATCGTCAGAAAAAAGACCAAATTCCAGATAATTTCAAAAAGGATTAATATTAACACTATTGTTATTATTCCAAATTGACAGCTTCCGAAAAGTACCAATCAACTGAAACTCGACCCAACATATAATTCAAAAGCTAAAACAAATATGAAAGCACAGAAGGAAAACGAGCACCTAAAAATAGACCTAGAAAAAATGGAACAAACATACACAAATCTCCACTTAGCAGTTGAGTTTTTTCTTCTTGCGATTTCGTTGGTGTCTCAGATCTTAGACAACAAGGTACCGAGAGCAAAACCCTCGCCCCGAGCCGACCCACCACCCCCCACCCCTACCCCCACACACCACTACCCCCGACAAAGGTGAAATATACGTGCCCTACTTAATCCCCCCCCGGATGCCCCGCGACCCCCACAACCCAATACGCAAAGCCGCCGCCACACAACCACATAAGCCACCTCTCCGTCATCCCACCACCCTCCCCCAAAAACCACAACTCCCGCACACAACCACAACTGCCCGAAAGCCCATCAAAACAAGACTTCACATGTTTTGGGTTTGACCTTCGTTTCGAAGATTCGAACAAAAAACAAAACAATGCAACCCTCATAAAAGACTAAGATAAATAAAAACAATGAAACAATTATAGCACATTCAGCGCAGGTCCAAGCATCAACAAAGATCCAAAGTAAATTCATGTGAAACTTGAATTATTCAATAGACCCTAATACAGAGTATTGTCAGAATTTTGTTACTGCAGTGGCGACGATTGTCGAGAGAGAAGAGAGAATGAGAGCAATTAGGGTTCATGTAGAGAAAATAAAAGCGTCTGGAATTTATTGCTACAGCGGCGACGAAAGCAGAGATTTGTTGATTGTCGAGAGAAAAGAGAGAGCGAGAGCAATTAGGATTAGGACACAGAAAATAGGAAAGCTAATGTCAAGTTGCGTTTTTGTCATTCGTTCCTCCAAACGGCTTGCCCGGCTTCAACGGTTGGTTAGGGTAGAGAAAATAGGAAAGCCAATGTCGAGTTGCGTTTTTGTCATTTGTTCCTCAAAACGGCTTGCTCGGCTTCAACGGCTACACAACTCGACTTGTGAACAGTATTGGAAAAGTGAGTCTTTTATTTATGTAGGATATGATTTCATGATTTAAATTTAAGTTTATGAATGTTCCAATATTTTGTTTATTAAAAAATTCTATATTTTATTGTTCTACCTTTTAGGTAAATAAAAGTAAATGAAATTTTTGGTAACACTTCAAGATATATGAAAATTGGGGTGTTACAGTTTGGTATCACAGCAAATGTTTTACTTTCTTGTAGACTTTGTATAAACATTAGGAGTTTACGGACAATGTAAAATTTTTTGAAGTCTTAAAACATGTAATGAGATGAAAAATCCTTGGCACGTAACACACACTACTCGATCACTCTCCAATCAATCTCAAGGTATGAAATGAAATGTTGTTCTTTTATCATGATTATGAGTTTTCTTGATTTATGTTACGATATATTGTAATTATGTCAATAATCAAGTATTTAGAACTTTTCAAGTAGTTGAGGTAATTTCGAGAACGAAATTTTTTAAGAAGGGGAGCTTGTAACGCCTCGAAAATTTTAGAATAAAATTTTATTTGGTATATTTTTAATATTTTGAAAAAAATGAGGATTAAAAGAAAATATGTTTTAAATTCCTTTCTTGTTTGGGCAAAATAATTATGTATCGATCGAGTGATAAATGTTGATTTTGATAATGATAATCTTTTTGTGATTTGGATATAGTTTGATTGCAATCTTAATTTGATAAAGTTTTAAAGTAATCATAATTATGTTATTTGAAATTTAATTCTTATCCAAATTCTCTATGTACATCGTTTTAAATGCTAGTTGCATACAAACTCAATTGAGAATTTCAACTATAAATAGTGTGCAATTGTCCCACAATTCACCATCAAAGAATTTTACACGCAACTTTCATACTTAGCAACTGTAAATTTTAAGTATTTTTTTTTTATCAAAAGCCCGTTTGTTCAATCAAGGTAAGATACCTTTGTGCAAGTTGATGTTTTCGTATACTTTTATGTTCAATAATTTATGCATTAATTTCTAGTGGATCTTCGGGTTCGACCTAACGAAAGGTGAAATTTTTCGGGAATTTAAAATGAGAAATGATGGGTATCTCACTTGGTCACCGATATACTCCATAAAGAGAAATGTGGTATGAATTGTCTATGTTATTGTTGTATAATTGCATATGAAAACTGCACGTATCTTACTGGGTATTTTTAAATATTCGCTCTTATTATAATTTTTCGGGTTAGTTCGAATTGATTGGAACTGTGATGAAATGGCACTTCGGATTGCTAGGGAATTTCAACATGCGAAAAACACTAAGTTTTACTGCCTTTAGATTTATTAGTTTGATTTGTTCAAATATTATTATTGAATTAGTTAGTCGAGAATGTAATTTTTTTTTTAAAAAAATACGATTTCATGATTTAAATTTAAGTTTATGAATGTTCCAATATTTTGTTTATTATAGAATTCTATATTTTATTGTTCCGCCTTTTAGGTAAATAAAAGTAAATGAAAATTTTGGTAACACTTCAAGATGTATGAAAATTGGGGTGTTACAGTTAGATTTTCTATATTTTTGTTTCAACTGTCGAAATTATTAAGAGATGTGAAACAAAATCGAAATATTGTATTCTTAATACCATTTCGAAATGCTCACGGTCTAATTTTCTACGTCGTTAATGGCGCACGAAACGATCAACCGTAGCAAATGTCACGAATTGTCAAAGTGGACCGTTTAAAACTAGTATTTCGAGAATTTTGATAACTTACCAACTCTAAAAATTCTCTGACGATCATATGCTAATTGAATATACAATTTCTTATGTCATCTTAAAGCTTATTTCGAGAATTACATTATCCGCATATCGAATAGTTGAAATAGATATCGAAAATAGTTAAAGATGCTTTAAATGCAAATTTTAAAAAAAGAAGTCTAACTCGCATTTTCTTTAAAAAAATCAATTATTTCATTAACATTTATTATTTTTTGTGATACAAATTTCTTAACGTATTTCTTATCATTTTATTAAGAAATTTTATAAGGAATAATCGTGTCCTGGAAATCATTGGCATTGTGATTATCTCCATCCGAATTTTTGTGTTCAACTTCTGCAACGTCTTCCTCACTAAAGTCATCCAAAGAGGAGTCGTGTACATTTTGTTCAATTTAAATAGATAATTCACTTCTTCATCACAAGTAACCTTCATAAGTGAAATCAAAATAGATGAATCATCCTTGAATCGAAATCTCAGTTCCATATCATACTGAGAGGGGTCGACATTCATCTTGTTTTGTAAATCATTGTAGATTCACGCATATGTTGTACTCTCAGTTATGAAAATTGGGGTACCACACATCTGTCGTTTGTCCATCTCCATACACATTGATCTTTCTCATCCAATTCAAAGTCGCCAAAGTAAAAAACTAGCATTACAACCATAACTGCAAGAAGAAACATAAGTTTTTAAGAAAATACATAGTCAAAGATTCGGCTTTTGACATGAATTTTTTTTTAAAAAAGGCGAAACAGCTGGACATAATTTTTTAAGAAAATACATAGTCGAAAATTCAATTTTTAACAATATTTTTTTTTTAAAAAAGCGAAACAACCATAATAGTCGGCTGTTAACAGCCGGCCGATTGTTTCTCCCCAGATTCATTTCGTCCTAAAATGCAAATGTATTTTTTTTTCTCGTTCTTGTTTAAAAAAATTATAGATCTGTTAAATTTTTTTATCTATATTAACTATCTATGTCGAAATAAATTTAACGATTAAAACGTATATTGATTTAACGAAAACGAAATTAAACATACGTAAATATACTTACCGATTCGAAGTGATTGATATAAAAAAAATTCAAATTTCAGCGTTTGATAAATTTTTTAGTTTTTAAGGTTAAAGCAAATGAAAGATGAGAAAGTTTTATCTGTGTTGAAATAAATGGATAATAAAAGTAAGTTGATTTTGAAATTTTAAGTAGGGAGTGTTTAATTTTTATTTGTTAACTAAAATGGTAGTATTGTCTTTTTAACATAACCATATTTTGTAATTGTTTTATATACTTAAGGGCATTTTTGCTTTTGAACTCAAATAGGTCAATGTGAAATTTAATCAGAGTGGAACTGAATTGAATACTTTATTTTTGAAATTAACCGAATATCGATGGACAAAATGTGTCTAAAACAGACAACATCCAAATACAAACTCCCACTAAATAAGCATATCATCAAAAGATGCAACACCCATGTGAGCATTATACTCATGAAAGACCTTAGGTGGTAGCCATTTAGTAAATTGATCAATGATTATGGAGTTTGTCTTAATATGCTTCATAGAAATCTAACCACTCTAATTTCTTTCCTTACAACTAGGAACTTAATGTCTTTAGATTTTGACATCGTCATGTTCCCGTTGGAAAACAAGACTGCTATTGTCACATAATAACTTAAATGGTCTTTCAATTCCATCCAAAAATATGCAGCCTAGTGACAATATTTAGCAGTCAAATTTCATGATCATAATCAGAATATCCAACGATCTCCAATTGGTTTGATTTTCTTCAATGTGATCATGTAATCCTTCGTCATCTATAAATACTGAATAACCTTATGGCTGCTTTCCAAATTTTCATCCCAAATTTAGTTAAATATTTATCTAGCATACCAATAAATGCTATATCCGGATGTGTATAAACTTGAGTATACATTAAATTCTCAATTGCTGAAGCATAGAGAATTTCACGTATTTCTTTTTTCTTTAAATTTATCTCTGAGGCATTAATTGAGACTAAACTTATCTCCCTTATCAATAGGGGTATCACTTAAATTACATATCGCACCTTATCGATACAACTCTTTTGTGATAACCCAAAAATACACCAAGAATGATTCTTGTGTATCTATATCCTTAATACAAAAGATGTATCACCAAGATGTTTCATTTCAAAATTTCACGACAGAAATTTCTTGGTTTCGCGCATAAGTTTATATCATTGCAGACAAGCAGTATGTCATCGACATACAATACTAAAAAATGCGCTTATTCCCATCGAACTTGTGATATACACAATCATCAATTGAATTCATCTCAAAACCAAATGAGATAGTTATTTGATATTAATTTGTGATACCATTTCGGGAAACTAGCTTAAGCCATAGATGAATTTCTTTAATTTGCAAACTATATTCTTTGGGTCTCCTGACACGTAGTTTTCTCATTGCTCCATCAAGAAAGGCCGTCTTAACATCCATCTGATGTAGCTCAAGATTAAAATGCACAACAAGTGTCATAATTGTCCTGAAACGGTCTTTCGTTGAAATTGGAGAGAAAGTCTCTTTGAAGTCTATGCCTTTCTTTTGAGTAAAACATTTAGCTACAAGACAAGCTTATATCTTTCCACATTATCATTCGAATCCCTATTGGTTTTAAATATCAATTTGCAACCAATGAGTTTCGCACCTTCTGGTAATGGGACAAGATCTCAAACTTTATTGTCTTGCATAAACTTATACTCCTTATTCATGGCATCAATCCACTTTTGAGAGTTACTCCTTTGCATGACTTGATGAAAGTTGATTGATCAGGCCTACTTTCACCAATTCATACCATCCTTATTTTCTTGGAAAAAGACTATAAAATCATCTAAAATTGTCTTTCTCCATTTTATAGTGGATTTCCTTAATGATATTTGTTCTTGAGGTTGTTGAGTTTGAATTTCTGGAACAATCAAGAGATTGTAAATATGGGATTTTATAATGTAGTCTTGATCCAAAATTACTTCTTGAACAAGACATGGAGCAAGAATTTGTCCCTGAACTTGATCATTGTCAATTGATACAGAAGAAATATATACATATTCTTCATTCAAGATAAAATCATTAACCTTATAACTTTATTTCCCCCCGCAAACTCTACATCCTCAAGGAATCAAACATTTCTCGTTTGAAAATTGACTTAATAGTGGGATCTTTAAAAAATTTGTAACCCCTTAAAAATTGCTTTACTTGGAATTATGTTGAGAATTTAAGCTGCAGTCTTTAGTGCTTCTACCTAGAAAGATCCTGATGTACTGTGGAATGATTCCACATTCTTTTAGGAATTTAGCAAATGGCCCTGGACTTTGTTCTCCTGATCTGTCATATCTATCATAGTACTCACCACTATGGTAAGACCTGACTTGTTAAATTCTTTTACTGAGTTGATTTTCAATCTCAGTCTTGTATGCCTTGAACATGTCCAGTATTTGGGATTCCTCATAGATGAGATATAGGTAGCCATAGTAAGAAAATTTCGTCTATAAACGTAATAAATTACTGTTGACCATTCCAAGAAGTCGAAGAAAATGGTCCATAGATATCCGTATGAATTAGTTCCAAGACATCTGAAGTTCTATGGCATTTAATATCCTTATGTTTGTTTGTTTTCCATCAATGTAATTAACATAAACACCGAGTCTGGAAAAATTAAGGGAATCCAGAATTCATTCTAACACAAGATTTTCCATAATTTTTTGAGAGAAGTGACATAATCACTTGTGCCATAACAAAATAGAATTCTCATTGGTTAATTTATGTTTAATACCATGCAAATTCACATACTAGATTTTTTTATAAGAGGCAATCGTATTAAGCAGATGTAGGTTATCATAACCGGATAAAGAATTGGTGCCCAGAATATTTGAGGTAAGAAAAAGATCAAACTGACTATTTCAAATTGAACAAGGTAACCAAATTTATCCAATGTAGAAATAGAAACCAAATTCCATCCAAAAGATGTTTTCGTAAAGTCTATTTCAAATCCAAATAATAACCAGTCTTTAATGATAACCTAAAGTCCATATAGCTTCAACTTTAACTAATTTGCCATCGCCCCACATAGATGAATCTTTCAGCATCAATTGGTTTTAGCAGCTCAGACAACCCCGTATAGACACACTTATGTAAGCAATGGTACCGAAATTTATCCACCAAATGTGTCTAGGTATTGACATTAAATTTACCTCAAAACAAACCAAAATGAGAAGTGTACTATTCTTTACACGCCAAGCGTAGTATTTAGTATAATCTCTCTTTATATATCCCAAATTCTTAGAAACGTTACTGCTACATTTATCATTTTCAGGATTTTGCTGTTTATTTTAAACCAAACCGAATGCAGCTTTATTATTCTTTATTACTTATCCTTAGAAGTACTTGCCAAGTGAGTAATGTTAGTTTTATCTTGCTTTAGCCTTTCTTCTTTTTGCACTCAATATGGAAATGAGCTCATTAAGAGTCCACTTTCCCCTTTTGACAGTTGTAACTGCCCTTAATTAACCGAATTGTGCAAGAAGCGAGATCAATACCAACTGTAAGAGCAAGTCACAAGACAGCTCGAGCTTTAGTCCCTTAAGTTTTGAAGGTATATGAGACATCTCCATGATATACTCCATTTTCTTCCTCTTGCCTTTATACTTTATAGAAATCAAGCTTTGCAAAAATATGCTTGTTTCAACTTTATCGTTTTTCGCAAAACGTTTTTCAATTTAAGTAAGAAAATCATTGGCATTAGTTACTTCTTCAGATATTGCGCCTCTAAAGGCTTCTGGAATGCCGCGTTTAATGATCTTTAGACTCATGCGATTTGAGCAATCCTACTTCTCAAAGTTCCCCTTTCCATCATATGAACTTTCTTCCGTAAGAGGAGTAAGTTGCTCAATCCGAAACGCAAGATCTAGATCCTTGTAGCCAAGAACAATTAATATGCTCTCTTTCCAATCCTTGAAATTTGCTCTATTGAACACGAGAATAGAGTTGATATTGACAGATATTGCAGAAGTGGATGAATTAAATAAAAAGAGAACTTAGTTACCTTGAATAAGATGTTTCACAAAATGGAATCCGTATTAACAATTATTTAAAGTATCAAATAGAATGGTAAGCCACCCATCTCAGATAACCTAAGCACATAAAAACGACCGACCATTAATACATAGTCTTTGATAGTAATATTAATATGGTAAAGTAGTACGCTGATTAGGTTATTACGATTATATGCGAAAACATATGACAAATAATCCCTGTCAAATAATAAACCCATCTTTGGATTGATTTATTATCCATATGAAAACCTTATAATTGTCACACGTTTACCACTACAAGTATGTATGTAATTCGGCCAAATATTAACCTTCATTTGGGCTGGCTAATATCCGCATGAACGAGCATACACACGAATTCCTTCTAAAATTCTAAGTTAATTAATTTCCACAAGAGAGGTTGCTTCGTCAACATATTGCTTCAATCAATTCACTTTCAAATATTATATTCTCAAATGAGTCCTTTATACCAAAATTTGAAAAGCGGAATACTTAATTTTATTTATCTTGAAACTTTAAGGGCCTTAGGGTTAATAATTCAATACTTGACGGGGTGAAAGTTAATTAATTCAAAACTTTAGGGTTCAATAATTAATTATTGAAAACTTTAGGGGTCAATAATTAATTATTGAAAAGTTTAGAAGTCAAAAATCAATTACACGGAACTTTAGGGGGCCAATGTAAACCAATTATGAACATTCAGAGGCTCAATTATAAAATTCAAAACTTAAATGGCTCAAATTAATTAATTTCAGAACTCCAAGGGCTGAATTATTAAACCCAGAACTTTATAAGGCCCAAGAGGATGAATTTTAACTTTGGGAGGGCTTAATAACCAAAACTTTAAACTTCAGGGGTTGAGTTATTAAAAGCCATAACCTGAAGGCCCAACCTGAATAAACTTAAAATCTTAGGGGCTAAAACTTAAAATGTTAACTCTAATATTAAATTGCATCCAAGGACCTGAATTTATCCAATTTACACCACATGCCCTTGACCCCTCAATTTCCCCCAACTAAAAACCTTAAAATTAAAGGGGCCCTTCTTCTTCCTTCCTGGCGGCGCGCTATACTTCTCATGCCCGGGGCGCGACAACCCCTCGCCGCCTTCTAGCAGCGGTATCGTAGCACTGCCGCTGGCATTAGTGCCGACGGCGGCTGCTGCCTCAGAATTTTTTTTCTTAAAACTTTAAATCAGATTTCAAAAAATCTGTAAATCCTTTATTTTAAAATCCGAATTTCGAATAAAATCCATAATTATATCATAATCCTTATAATAAATTAATAATATTCTTGAATTTCATAATATAACAAGAAAATCATATAACCCAAAATTCAGAATTTAAAATACTTCAATTTCTCAAGATTTCAATCCTGGAGTGTCTCTAATACCACTTGATAGAAAAATTTAAAAGGAATTATGAATCTGTATACTTCAATCAAATCATTTTCTCATATAAACATCTCTGGAACCATACTCCATATTGAAATCTGAAAAATTAACAGAAACATAAAACATACCTCGATCCATAGATTTCTGATTGTTTGCCTGAAAGAGTTAGATCTTCCAATTGATTGGTGATCTCCACTTCAATTTTGCTCTCTATTGATGGGGAGGTAGAGAAACTCAAGAACACCAACAATTGGGGACCATGACCCCAATATAATAATAAGATAATGAATAGTCATTATCTTTCATTTGTTTCAAATTGGCCCATTCATCGATCTAAAACAAACTTTCGGTCTCCAAACTTTAATTCCATGAAACCTAATACACATTAGTCAAATTCATCTTTAGTGAATCATTTTAATTAACTATTTTTCTTTAAATAATAGCACCACATTTTAATATATTACATGTGGCCCCAAATATGTTAGAATTTTCCAACAATTATTTCCAATTATGTTTCATAGGGGCTTCTTATATAGAAAAATGGCATTATTGATTTTGTTCCATATAGAGGTCTTCTTTGTATTATTCATGTTTTCTATTCATTTTCGTATTTTCTTCCCTCTAACTAGGTATGTTTGTTTCAAATGAATATTTTTTCTTCGTAGAAGATACGTCAATAAATTGAAGGTTAAAGAGAAAAATGCAATGAAAAAAAATGGAATTTTAAGTGTTACGATTAAAATACGGTGCAACAAACAAAATCTGCACAATGAATATAATTATACTTATTTAAAACCTCAGAAGTTGTAGAGAAATCGATTTTAGTTTGCACTCCGAAAGAATTTCCTCAACCTATCAACTTTACGTGTTGAAGTTACATCAGGATGCATCTTCGACTAACCAAAAAAAAAAAAAAAATTTAAAATAATATACTCCTAAATAAATAAGTTTTAGAATAAATAGAATTTTTGTTAAAATTTGAAATAAATAACTACTTATTTTGAAAGTTCTTTACATTGCTTTCAAAATAATTAATATATACATACTCATAAATAAATAAGTTTTTGGATAATTAATATTTTAGTTAAAATTTGAAATAAACAAATACTTATTTGAAAGTTATTTACCTTGCTATCAAAATAAGTAATATTTTCCCATAAAATTTACTTTCAAGTAATAATTTATTTTCAAACATGTTTGAATAGACTACTCATGGTCAAAACAATTATTATCACTGGATGGATGAAAGATAGCCCCACAAGGCCGCCAGTAAAACAAGTCAAAAACTTTAATGACTTAATTCATTTCAACCTCAAAATGTATAATATGCTGAACGGTTTTCCTTAATTTATTCCATTCCATCAATGTTGGTTGTTGGAACCCTATATATAGAATAGAAGTAGTCCATTTCCATGCAAAATAATTCAACTTCCAAAATAAGGAGAATGGATATATTGAAAGGAAAGACTACGCTTCTTGTGGTGCTTTTGGTTTGTGCATTTCTTTCTGAAGATGTACAAGGAAAATTTATCGACTACAAGGACTTTCCTCGATTTTCATGTGTTGGAAGACGTGGTCATGAAGGGAACTGCAAACCATCGAATTCAAACCCAATTCCGAAGGGTGTAGTAACTAAGAGGGATTGTAGTGTAGCTACAGGTTGTCGATCACGATAACTAAAAGTCTTTAGGGCATTCTTGATACTAGATGTGCCCCTAATAAGCATGAAAACTTATCCAATAATTTCTTCTTGTGGAGTTCCAACATTCTTTATAGAATAAAATTTTCGATACAAATTTGAATTTGTAATAGAAAATTGAAATATTAATTTTTACATTGTAATGGGTGCTTCACGATAAACAAAGTTTCAAGAAGCACTAATGTAATTGTACTACACATATTCATTTGAGATGTATTGTATATCCAATCCATTTTAGCTTCCAATATAACTTAAAACTATTATGCAATTCAATCATGCTGGGCTAAACTAGGATTAAAATGAAATCTTGTTAAACTCTTTACTGCATGATTGTTCGATTTTAATTCTTAATTCTTGTCTATTGATTATAAGCTAATATTAATGGCATTTAAATGCTTGATCACCATTTAAACGTGTTTTTGAATTATATTATTTTTGAGAGATTAAATATAATTGTAGCACTTTTAGCGAATAATTAAAGGTCATCTGGGGGATAGAGATATAACTCGATATTTTGTGCGATCTTAAATTAAATATTATAGTTTTTGAGTTCCTTCATATTCATATCATATGATGAAATAGTAGGATCATACGTTTGATTTTTAACTTTTGCTCAAGATTATTTCGCGCGTTAGGTATATTGGTGCCCATTTAAAAATATATTGATCAATTTTGAATAATTAAGGACTAAAGTGGTTAGCCGTGGTGGATTCGAATTTCTAGTGCTTTTCATAATTGAATTTTATTATGAAATCTTCACAGTCTAATATTGTTTTATTTAGTTATTAATTAGGTTAATTAAAAACACTAGTCAAATCCTTATAAATATATGTACCTTAGTTAAAGTTTGGAGTATTGGTATTTAACCCCCACGATGTTAAAACAGTAGTCTAGGTGCCACTAATGTGGTATTAAATGAGAGATATAATTAAATAAATTATTAAATTTTACCTTTCATTGAGTCTATCACTCAGCACCACTTAAACTGCATTGTAGCACCAATGGTATAGATAGCATTAATATAAAGTTAGTTATAATGAAAGCGTCAATGGATAATTAATTCTCGTGAAGTAGATGCTCTACTCATTTTATAATACTTGTCCACAATTTGTGCACTTGCGAAATTTTATCAAAAGTCAAAGACACTTAGCCCTTGTTTTGTTCATCTTAATCTGATTAGGTATAAGTCAATGTCAGCAATCAATCAATGTTTGATGCCCATCGAAATTGGGAGAAATTAGTTTTGGAAAGTGATTTTTTTGAGAATGTACGGTTAAAAAGTAGTGAAACGTTTTAGGTTTAAATGTAAAATATTTTATTCCAAAAATGTGCGCTGAAAATGAATTTTAGAAAGAAAAAAAAAAGATGTTTTGGAGAATGGTAGACAAATATGGTCTTAATTTGAAGCGCATTTTTCATGCGACTCACAACATTTTAACCACACATTCCATCAATTTTTATTAAAATTTACTTAAAATCTGATATGTATCTAATTTATTTCCTATAAAAATACTTGATTTTTGCCGCTAAACATAGAACGAGAATGTAGTTTTTGTTAGGACGGTAGTATATAAGTAAATGATTGTTAAGGCAAACAAAATATTCAAGTTTAATTCTTAACAGCGTAATTAAACTCTAAAGAAAGAAATTAAGAAGAAGAAAACAAAAAAAAATGGAAGTTTAATTCGCAATACGGTTTTGTCATCCATACTTTCCTTATTGTGTGTTTCATTGTTAGAATTAAATCAACTATTGTGTAATTAAGTAATCATACCTTGTGTGATCAACAATTCGGACTCCCTAGTCCACTTTATTATGCAACCTGTGTGTTTGCAGCTTACACATTTTATAGCGAACAAATTTTTTGCATTGTTATTGGGGATTGTAATTACTGCTTTATTTGATACTAGTTTTAACAATTCTTTTTCCTTTTCTTTTATAAATTTGTTGTGAAGTTTAACTTCTTAATTCTCTTGGCCTGGGTCTTCAATAGTGCATTATTTGTTCAAGAAGTTTTGATCTCGTTGCATTTGATCCTGACATTGAAGGAACCTTTCGATGAAGACTAAGAGAACAATGACAAGCAAGAAGACATTCTCAAGTTGAGATGGTGGTCGAAATGCTCCAGTTTGATCATCAAGTTGGAAGAGTTCAAGATCCAGTAGTAAATGAAGATGATAAGCTTTTTGTGGACTTCATGTTGAAAAGGCCCACAACACACGATATTAAAACAAGATTCCACCAAACATCAATCGACTAGAAAATGAACTTACAGAAAATCAAAGATTGAACACAAATTCGACGACCGCTTATAATGCCTACATTCCCCGTTGATCATCCAAATAATGGATATTTGCTTGGTTGCTCTATATAGCTAGGAAATGGCAACAAGTTACAAAACGTCTTCCAAAACAAGAGAAAAGCACAGAATACTTATCTCTTCAACAACAAAATACAGATCTATGAAGAATCACTCAAGAAACTTCTCAATTGCCTACTGAAATCGCAATCGCAAGAAAACCCTTATTCTCACAGCAATCACTTAGAAACTACAAATTACAGAGACCGAAGATATGTAATGATCTCAGTTTACAAGTTCATCAAGAGAGATGATGAACACACATATCAAACCAATTATGTACATTCAAGGGCTCGATTACAAAATTCAAAACTTAAATGGCCCAAATTAATTAATTTAAAAACTCCAGGGACTGAATTATTAAACTCGAAACTTTATAAGGCCCAATAGGATGAATTTTAACTTATGAGGGCTTAATAACCAGAACTTTAAACTTCAGGGGTTGTGTTATTAAAAGCCATAACCTTAAGGCCCAACCTGAATAAACTTAAAAGCTTAGGGGTTGAAACTTAAAATGATAACCCTAATATTAAATTGCATCCAAGGACATGAATTCATCCAATTTACACCACATCCCTTTGACCTCTCAATTTCCCCAAACTGAAAACCTTAAAATTAAAGGGCCCCTTCTCTTTCCTTCCTGGTGGCGCCGCTATACTTCTCATGCCTAGGGCACGGTGGCCCCTAGCCGCCTTCTAGCAGCTTCACGCTACTGTTATAGCAGACCGCCGTTGTAACTGCAACGGTATCGCAACACTGTCGTTGGCGTTAGTACCGACGGCGGCTGCTACCTCATAATTTTTTTTTAAAAAAAAAACTTTAAATTAAATTTCATCAAATATGTAAATCCTTTATTTTAAAATCCGAATTTCGAATAAAATCCATAATTATATCATAATCCTTATAATAAATTAAGAATATTCTTGAATTTCATAATATAACAAGAAAATCATATAACCCAAAATTCAGAATTTAAAATACTCCAATTTCTCAAGATTTCAATCATGGAGTGTCTCTGATACCACTTGATAGAAAAATTGAAAAGGAATTATGAATCAGTATACTTTAATCGAATCATTTTCTCATATAAAAATGTCTAGATCCATACTCCATATTGAAATTTGAAAAATTAACAGAAACATAAAATATACCTCGATCCATAGATTTTTGATTGTTTGCCTGAAATGGTTAGATCTTCCAATTGATTGGTGATCTCCACTTTAATTTTGCTCTCTTTTGATGGGGAGGTAGAAAAACTCAAGAACACTAACAATTGGGGACCATGACCCCAATATAATAATAAGATAACGAACATTCATTATCTTTCATTTGTTTCAAATTGACCCATTTATCAATCTAAAACAAACTTTCAGTCTCTGCACTTTAATTCCATGAAACCTAATACACATCTTTAGTGAATCATTTTAATTGACTATTTTTCTTTAAATAAAAGCACCACACATTTTAATATATTACGTGTGGCCCCAAATATGATATAATTTTTCAACAATTATTTCCAATTATGTTTCATAGGGGCTGCTTATGTAGAAAAATGACATTATTGATTTTGTTCCATATAGAGGTCTTCTTTGTATTATTCATGTTCTCTATTCATTTTCGTATTTTCTTCCCTCTAACTAGGTATGTTTGTTTCAAATGAATATTTTTCTTCGTAGAAGATACATCAATAAAATGAAGGTTAAGGAGAAAAACGCAATGAAAAAAAATGGAGTTTAAGTGTGACAATAAACAAACAATAAGAACCTTCGTTACGATTAAAATACGATGCAACAAACAAAATTCGCACCGTGAATATAATTATACTTATTTAAAACCTTAGAAGTTGTAGAGAAATCGATTTTAGTTTGCACTCCAAAAGAGTTTCCTTAACCTATCAACTTTACCTGTTGAAGTTACATCAGGATGCATCTTCGACTAACCAAAAAAAAAAAAAATTAAAAATAATATACTCCTAAATAAATAAGTTTTGGAATAAATAGAATTTTTGTTAAAATTTGAAATAAATAACTACTTATTTTGAAAGTTATTTACATTGCTATCAAAATAATTAATATATACATACTCATAAATAAATAAGTTTTTGAATAATTAATATTTTAGTTAAAATTTGAAATAAACCTTGCTATCAAAATAAGTAATATTTTCTCTTAAAATTTACTTTCAAGTAATAATTTATTTTCAAACATGTTTGAATAGACTACTCATGGTCAAAACAATTATTATCACTGAATGGATGAAAGATAGCCCCACAAGGCCGCCAGTAAAACAAGTCCAAAATTTTAATGACTTAATTCATTTCAACCTAAAAATGTATAAGATGTTGAACGGTTTTCCTTAATTTATTCCATTCCATCAATGTTGGTTGTTGGAACCCTATATATAGAATAGAAGTAGTCCATTTCCATGCAAAATAATTGAACTTCCAAAATAAGGAGAATGGATACATTGAAAGGAAAGACTACGCTTCTTGTGGTGCTTTTGGTTTGTGCATTTCTTTCTGAAGATGTACAAGGAAAATTTATCGACTACAAGGACTTTCCTCGATTTTCATGTGTTGGAAGACGTGGTCATGAAGGGAACTGCAAACCATCGAATTCAAACCAAATTCCGAAGGGTGTAGTAACTAAGAGGGATTGTAGTGTAGCTACAGGTTGTCGATCACGATAACTAAAAGTCTTTAGGGCATTCTTAATACTAGATGTGCCCCTAATAAGCATGAAAACTTATCCAATAATTTCTTCTTGTGGAGTTCCAACATTCTTTATAGAATAAAATTTTCGATACAAATTTGAATTTGTAATAGAAAATTGAAATATTAATTTTTACATTGTAATGGGTGCTTCACGATAAACAAAGTTTCAAGAAGCACTAATGTAATTGTACTACACATATTCATTTGAGATGTATTGTATATCCAATCCATTTTAGCTTCCAATATATCTTAAAACTATTATGCAATTCAATCATGCTGGGCTAAACTAGGATTAAAATGAAATCTTGTTAAACTCTTTACTGCATGATTGTTCGATTTTAATTCTTAATTCTTGTCTATTGATTATAAGCTAATATTAATGGCATTTAAATGCTTGATCACCATTTAAACGTGTTTTTGAATTATATTATATATGAGAGATTAAATACAATTGTAGCACTTTTAGGGAATATTTAAAGGTCGTATGGGGGATAGAGATATAACTCGATATTTTGTGCGATCTTGAATTAAATATTGTAGTTTTTGAGTTCCTTCATATTCATATCATATGATGAAATAGTAGGATCATACGTTTGATTTTTAACTTTTGCCCAAGATTATTTAGCGCGTTAGGTATATTGGTGCCCATTTAAAAATATATTGATCAATTTTGAATAATTAAGGACTAAAGTGGTTAACCGTGGTGGATTCGAATTTCTAGTGCTTTTCATAATTGAATTTTATTATGAAATCTTCACTGTCTAATATTGTTTTATTTAGTTATTAATTAGGTTAATTAAAAACACTAGTCAAATCCTTATAAATATATGTATCTTAGTTAAAGTTTGGACCATTGGTATTTAACACCACGATGTTAAAACGGTAGTCTAGGTGCCACTAATGTGGTATTAAATGAGAGATATAATTAAATAAATTATTAAATTTTACCTTTCATTGAGTCTATCACTCAGCACCACTTAAACTGCATTGTAGCACCAATGGTATAGATAGCATTAATATAAAGTTAGTTATAATGAAAGCGTCAATGGATAATTAATTCTCGTGACGTAGATGCTCTACTCATTTTATAATACTTGTCCAAAATTTGTGCACTTGAGTAATTTTATCAAAAGTCAAAGACACTTAGCCCTTGTTTTGTTCGTCTTAATCTGATTAGGTATAAGTCAATGTCAACAATCAATCAATGTTTGATGCCCATCGAAATTGGGAGAAATTAGTTTTGGAAAGTGATTTTTTTGAGAATGTACGGTTAAAAAGTAGTGAAACGTTTTAGGTTCAAGTATAAAATATTTTATTCTAAAAATGTGCGCTGAAAATGAATTTTAGAAAGAAAAAAAAAAAGATGTTTTGGAGAATGGTAGAAAAATATGGTCTTAATTCGAAGCGCATTTTTCATGTGACTCACAACATTTTAACCATACATTCCATCAATTTTTATTAAAATTTACTTAAAATCTGATATGTATCTAATTTATTTCCTATAAAAACACTTGATTTTTGCCGCTAAACATACAACGAGAATATAGTTTTTGTTAGGACGGTAGTATATAAGTAAATGATTGTTAAGGCAAACAAAATATTCAAGTTTAATTCTTAACGGCGTAATTAAACTCTAAAGAAAGAAATTAAGAAGAAGAAAACAAAAAAGAATGGAAGTTTAATTCGCAATACGGTTTTGTCATCCATACTTTCCTTATTGTGTGTTTCATTGTTAGAATTAAATCTACTATTGTGTAATTAAGTAATCATACCTTGTGTGATCAACAATTCGGACTCCCTAGTCCACTTTATTATGCAACCTGTGTGTTTGCAGCTTACACATTTTATAGCGAACAAATTTTTTGCATTGTTATTGGGGATTGTAATTACTGCTTTATTTGATACTAGTTTTAACAATTCTTTTTCCTTTTCTTTTATAATTTTGTTGTGAAGTTTAACTTCTTAATTCTCTTGGCCTGGGTCTTCAATAGTGCATGGTTTGTTCAAGAAGTTTTGATCTCGTTGCATTTGATCCTGACATTGAAGGAACCTTTCGATGAAGACTAAGAGAACAACGACAAGCAAGAAGACATTCTCAAGTTGAGATGGTGGTCGAAATACAGATCTATGAAGAATCACTTCCACAACAAAATACAGATCTATGAAGAATCACTCAAGAAACTTCTCAATTGCCTACTGAAATCGCAATCGCAAGAAAACCCTTATTCTCACAGCAATCACTTAGAAACTACAAATTACAGAGACCGAAGATATGTAATGATCTCAGTTTACAAGTTCATCAAGAGAGATGAGGAACACACATATCAAACCCTGATCTAAAGGAAGAAAAGATGTCTCTCAAAAGAACCCAAAAGTTAGAAGAATCTTGAAAGACAGAAGAAGTGAAAATATGTAATACTATACAGGTGTGTGTATATATATATATATATATATATATATATATATATATATATATATCATACATCAATAATGAAAGAATCCAAGGGCCAGAAGTTGAACACGTATCACCATCTTATAAAAAATATTTCCACTAATAAAAATGTGTATCATCAAACACAACTTTGGGCCAAATTACTGGCAGCACATCATTGATCATGGTTCGAGCCTCAACACATGAGAATCAATCGAGCACTGTATATCCATCATATAATCATCTGAACTTTCAACTTCGGTCTTATGTGGTTAACTTTTTCTCCAACACCATATCATTCAATGAGAGGAGTGATGAAAATCCATATTCTAACACTATTGCACGTTTCAAGAAAATTTATATCAACTTCAAATATGAAAGTGTGAGTGTGGAAGCAAACATATGAAAATATTTGTACATACATTGAAGATTAAGGCAAGAGAATGGCTTTCCAGTTTACATCCGAGAAAAATCACTAGTTGGGCGGAATTTATTCAAAAAATTACTGCAAAGTCTTTTCCACTACAAAGGGGTCCGGAAGCGGCCATAAGGCAAGCACACGGTAGAGATCTGGGGATCCCAATTGGCACTTCTCGCTATCTGGCTGGGGACATTCCATACTACCATTAAGGTTTGAAAACCTTAGGACTATGTTGCTTCAAAGCCGCGCGAATGCATGGTGATTGTGAATTTACCTCTGGAGATAGAAACAGACATGTCAAGCACTGATAAGTGTGTTTTTGGCACACTTATCTAATATATAAACAAGCTAATTATTGAAATGAAAATTGGACCAAAATGAACAAGGTCAGAAATTGGAGGACTTGAAGTGCAATTTACGAAGGGGCAATATTGAAATGAAAATCAAAATCTAAGGATGAAATTGTAAAACAGCATAGTTGGGGACCAAAGGTGCAAATATTGGAGGACTAGGCTGCAAAATGGCAAAATCCCTAAAATTTTGGCAGATTTTAGACACAGTGGCGCTGCAGCGCCACTGTTCCGACGCTGTGGCTCCACTTTTTTAATAAAAAAAAAAGGGACTTTAGGGACGTTTTTTGCTCACTTTCCAAAATTCCAGGAACCAATGTTGCAATTTCCCCTATGCTTTAATATAAAAATATGGCCAACGACTTTTCTTCCAGTTTTCGATTCAGCTTCTGCTGGGACGTGTCGGTGGATTTTTTCCCCTTTCTTTTATTTTATTTTTGTTTGGTAATTTTGGAGGAATAAAAAGAAAGTGGACAGTGGATATTTCAAAGAAGTCAACCAATGAAGAAATCAAGGAAGAGCAAGAACAATATTTCGATTAAAGCTTCAAAAAAGTTTTTTCTTGCCTTTCTTCCTTATGTTGTCTGTTATAAATTGCGTTGATTTTATGCTTCCATTCATGAACTAGATAATTTATCTAGGGTTTGATGTAGCCACTTGAGATTATGATTTGATGAATATATGAATTATTTCTTTTGAAATTTCCCGCTTATATTTAATTGTGTCATAATTTTAATGCTTTCAATTATTTGATCAATAATTGAATGAATAGATACTAGTTAATTCCGGCACTCAATCGAAGGGAATTTAGGCACGATCATAGGATTGGCACGACGTAGGTTTTTACACTTTGAGAGAATGTAATAAATCTATGAGGCTTACTCCATAAAAGAATCGGAGCTTTTGTAAATTCTATGCTTTATTTTGGAATAGAGATATTGGGATTGAAGTTTAGGATTAAATTCTAGCCTGCACTTGAGAGAGGAGATAGAATTATATTAGGATTTTTTCCTTTAAATATGGGAAAATTAACTGGAGTAATTTGATATCGTTGAATCATAATTGAAAGGTGGTGAAATAATTCCCTAGGCTTTTCATTTTGATAATTTATATTTTCCAATTTTGTCATAGCATTTTACCTTTGATTAGTTGAATTTAAAGCATGCATTCAAATATTCATTGTCTAGATAAAATAGAAGTTGCATAATTATAGTACCTGGTGGAAATTAAATTACAATCCATGTGGGTTCGACACTCTAACTCTTTTACTATATTACAAAACTTGATACCGTACACTTGCGGCATAAATTCATGTTGAGGAAAACATGTGACACACGCTGACTTTGATATCTGATCAAAGCGGAGGAGAGAGGTAAAGAAGTTAGCTGCACTAGTGGATGTGGAGAAATATATAAGGCGTGAAACAAAGGTTCAAAATGAAATGCTATTTAATGAGAATGAGACGTTTAAGGTGCCACAACTGTCACCGTTATCTCCATTTCCGTCTTACGGCTAATGTGATATAAGGAGTTGCTTGTGCACTCTGAAGCCAAGCACGTGCTTGATTTTCATAGTCGAGGTGTGTCGACATTTGTTCAATTTAACATTATTAAATTAAAAAAGGTGCAATAACTTGTTCGTCGATTGTTTCACTCATTACTATTGAGTTCAACCTATGTCCCAAATATTCTCAAATAATTTGACTTAATGGAAAATTCAAACTTTTTCATGTTGATTTGCATGCTTCGGGATGACCAATATGTCATTTAAATGTAGTCATAATACATTCGATTATCTATTTTGAGATGCTTTGCTTATTCAATCCATTTTGTCTTCCAATATATGTTAAATTAGTTCAGGAAAATAGCCGTTGGAGTTTCAAATATTTCAGAAAATGCAGTGAGGTCTCAAACCATTAATTCTTGACAGGTGAGGTATACTTTTGGATGATAGTTGTTCCAAAATCTGTTAGTTCAACACATGAGGTCTACTTTTGACCAGAAATTAAAAAGGCAAAATGGTTTCTCAACATTTTCATCTGAAAAAAAAAAAGGAAAAAAATCATCATCTTCCCTGACCATGCACTCAACCCACTACCTTCTACTGCTACCGCCATCACCTTGAGGAGAACTCCCCTAGTTTTTGATATGGGAAATTTCAACGTAAGGATCAAACATGGAACAAATTGAAAAATATTAGAATATCACATAGATATTTTAATATGCTTAAAAGATAAGTCATAAGAGTTGTCCTCTTGAGTTATATCTCCCTTATCTTGATTTAATTTTCTGAATGACATATGGGTTGAAAGTTTCGTGGGTATATCGCGTCATAATTTGTAAAATTAAATCTCTTTATATACAGAAATCAACTCTCTTCCAAAGTAAATGGTAGTGAAGTGGCAGAAATAGACTTTCTTCAAGAATTAGTGATGAAGATGATGAGAATTCTAATGTAGACTCTTGTTATGTTTATCGAATTAGTATAATTTGTAGACTCTTGTTATGCTTGATAAAAAAGGTCGCTGAACTAGAAATAGAGCACGTAACAAGTTATTTCACGAAAGTGATAGTGTTGATAAGCCATTTGACTGATTTTGTCAGAGGTATTGTTCAAAAACTCGACTCATATAATGGAAAATTAGGTTATCGTTCTTAGAAAGAATAAATCCTATCAATAAAATAATTTTTAGTTGTTTATCGGATACAATAAATTAACTCCTTGATCATCATTTTGGAGGATTGAAAAATGACATATACCAAAGCACATGGGTATGTCTTTCTATGCAAATAGATAACGTTCAGATATTTCCGTTAGAAAACTTTAATAAAATAATTTTTGTTTCATATAATTAAGATTATTTCCCACCCGAGTAAATCTATTTTGGCTTCAAGAGCGTAACATAAAAAAAAATTGAAACTTAGAAACTAAGTGCGTGTTCAGACCATTTTCAGTTTTGGAAAACACTGAAACCACGTTTACTTACCTATATTCATAAACGAATTTTCAAAAACGAGTTTAAAATTTACAAAGAAAATGGAAAACACCAAAAAGTCATTTTGGCTACTTTCAGTTAAAACCAAGCCAAAATCTCAAAACACGGAAAACGGCCAAATTTTGTCATCAGTGGAATAGTTTAGTTGGGAGAGTCACGGATTTTCTCAAGGTCACGAGTTCGATTTCATTTCACCGCAATTCAATACAAAGGAAATGATTTATTGGTATATTTGTAATGATTTTTTATATATTACCAAAGAGTGATTTGATTATAAAACCGATGTTAATTTTCATTATCTTAGACCAAAAGTATCGAGATCAATTGCTTAATTAACAAATAAGGAAGGAAACTTCAAAGAATGAGTTTAGAATTGTGATGGCATATATAAAGTGAATAGAGAGATGGTGAATAAAAGAGACCTTCAAATAGAAGAGGATATTAGAATGGAAATTTCAAATGAATTTAGACTAGTGGAATTTGGAAGTTCATTTTCTTGTTATTGTGTGTTGAATAAACAGAAATTTCAAATGCATTGAAACTGGGTGAAACTTGGAAGTATAATATTTTGGGGTGGTGGGGGGGGGGGGGGTTTGAAATAAATGTAAAAGGAAATGAGATTATTTCCAATTATGTTTCATAGGGGGCTTCTTATGTAGAAAAATGACATTATTGATTGTGTTCCATGTAAAGATCTTCTTTGTATTATCAATTTTTCTATTTGTACAGTTTTTTTTTCACAGAAAACATATAGATAGTCACATTGGGTGGGTCCCACCGTGTATTTAAAAAAGAAAAAATGTGTGGAACCCACATGTTGTGTGTGTTCTGTAAAATTTATGTTGGTTTTGCTTTTGTACATGAAGCATTTATCTTGTATTATTCATCTATTCTTTCTTTTTTGTATTTTCTTCCCTCTAACTAGGTATGTTTTTGTTTCAAATGAATATTTTTTCTTCATAAAAGATATGTCAATAAAATGAAGGTTAATTGATTTTATTTTGCACTCCTAAAGAATTTCCTCAACCAATCAACTTTACCTGTTGAAGTTACATCAGGATGTCTCTATATATATATATATATATATAGGTTTTATCTAGTCATTAATTAGGTTAATTAAAAACACTAGTCAAATCCTTATAAATATCTGTATATTAGTTAAAGTTAGGAGTGATGATATTTTAAGACCACGATGTTAAAACAATAGTCTAGGTGACACTAATGCAGCATTAAATTAGAGGTATAATTAAATAAATTATTACATTTCATTGAGTCTATCACTTACCTAGACTGTGTTGTAGCACCAATGGTATAAATAACATTAATCTAAAGGATAGCTATATTAAAAGTGTCAATGGATAATTAATTCTCGTGACGTCGGTGCTCTACTCATTCTATAATATTTGTCCACTATTCGTACATTTGCAAAATTTTAATAAAGTCAAAGACACTTAGTCCTTATTTTGTTCATCTTAAAATTCTGATTTAAGTATAAGTCAATGTCAACAATCAATCCATCTTTGATGCCCATCGAAATTGGGAGAAATTAGTTTTGGAAAAGTGAGTTTTTTGAGAATGTGTAGCTAAAAAGTAATGAAACTTTTTGGGTTTATATAAAATATTTTATTTTGAGAATGTGTGTTGAAAATGAATTTTAGAAAAAAAAAAAAAGTATTTTTGGAGAATGATATACAAATATGGTATTAGTTTTAAGAGCATTTTTCATGCGACTCACAGCGTTTTAACCACACATTCCATCATTTTTTTATTATCAAAATTTACTTAAAATCTGATTTGTATCTAATTTATTTCCTATAAAAACACTTGATTTTTGCTGCTAAACATAGACTAAGAATCTAGTTTGTCCACTCTATCGTTTAGTCTAGCTTGTAGTTTCGTTATACTTCCTTGATGCTTGAGTCTAAAGCCCTGTTTGATTGGAAGAATTTTCCAAGGAAGTTGGAAATTATTTTCCATTTTCCACATTTTTTGCTGTTTGATAGCCGTTTCTAGGCAATTGGTTTTCCAACTCCACCTCACGTGACACCATTTTCCAAATTTTCTTTGAATTTGCTTTCCCTTAGTTTTGGTGGTTTTTATTTTTGGTAATAGAAACAAATTATATCCCCAATAGTAACAAATCTTATTCCTTTTAATGGACAATTTCCATGGAAAATAAAGTCAAACGAACACCTAAAGATCCAAAATTTCATATTTTTCAAGTGGAAAATTATACAAATCAAACACAATTAATTGACAATTCCGAGTAAAACAAGTTATGGCAATTTAATTCTCTGAAATTCATTTTTTTTCCACCCAAATTTCATTCTTGCAATCAAACGGACCGTAAGTGGTTGGTAGGTCAACATTCAAAGTTCTCTTGGATAAATGATTGTGCACCCCATTTATAGATTATAAGTGTGGTTTGACACACTTATTTGAAACTTGGAAGTCTGAAATAAGTTAAATATTGATGAAATGAGCAGATTTACTTGCAATCGTGTAAATATGATCTTTGTAGGCGAAGATCGCCAACTCGAAGGAGAATAATGCAAAAGAAGAGAAAATGACTAAATGTGCTCAAAAACATAAGATTGGGATTGAAGTACAGATGTGCTAAAAGTCAAAGGACCTTGGATGCAATTCATTGAGGGTGTGATTGTAAGAAATTCAAAATGTAATGACCAAAATGTACGAAGTATAAGTTGAAGGACTTCTTGCTTAAATAATGGAGGCTGGAAGGCAATTAAAGGAAGAATGCACATGCCGGGTGGAAATTTTTTGGCCTTTTCTATTATTTGTGGGTATGCTTACGATCATTTTGGGAATCCTCATGGGTACGATTTTAGGGCTTTCACATACCGAAACTCATGGCATTCATTCTCCATTCATTCCATAGTATTTAATACAAAGTTAGGGTAAAAAGGAGGAAAGAGTGGAGGAGAAAAATCAAGAAAAGTGAAGAGGTTTTAGTGAAAAAATCAAGACCAAGCTATGGAGGGGCAGACACAGACTTTTTATGTTGGGTGGGTGAGGGAGGACACTTGAACTTTCAAAAAGTGACGAAAAAATTAAAGAGATATTTTATTACAATTGTTCTCTTTGTGTTTGCATATTTTGGCATTTTCAATCCAGGATCGGAGATAAGATGTGCAACATCAACATCCCCAACTCCTTCCACATCTCCAACATCATTTTTATCACTTTTGTCTTGAACATTCCTTTCATCGGCATTTTGCTCATCACAAGAAAACATAGATTTACATTTAAAGTATTTGTTCATAACTAAAACAAATAAAAAATCAATCACATTAGAAGTCCCTAAATCAGTTTCTTCTTCTCATAAGTCGTACCAACCAACTTTAAAACATATTAATTAGCAAGTTACAAACTTACAATCTTCCTAAATACTAAATCTTAATTAAATTAATTCAGAAACATGCTGGTGTTTAATTCAATTAAACATATCGATGTTTATCATCCCTAAATGACACCTGACCAAAATCCCTAAATGAAATCTCATCAAAATCCCTAAATCCCTAAAACCCCTAATTATCAATCCCTAACTATAAATCCCTAAATGCAATTCAAATTTCAAAACATTATATTAACATTTGATTATAACCCCATTAATTTCATTTTGAGAGGAAAAACTTAGTGGAAAAACTGCACTTACAAAATGAAATTGGAAAAACTGCACAATGCACTTACAAAACATTAGATTAACATTCAATACTATAACCCCCATTAGCATACCTCGGAGCTTGGAAGTTCTACTTGGGCTCGGTGTAGCTCGAAACGAGTCCGTCAGTCCGTGTGACTATGTGTTGTGTGGGAGGGACCGAGAGTCGAGAGAGAAACGGTGGAGCTCTCAGACTGGATGGGATATTTGAGTGGCCGTGGGGCACAGAGCCGATTCTGCTGCCAGGAGAGTTGGAGAGCTGAGAGCGAAAGACGAGGAGTGGGAGACGCGAGACGTGAGAGGAGAAAAACGGGTGCTGAAGTGAAGACTGAAGTTGAATTCCAGAATTTTCTTTCACTTATATATATTTAAAAAAATCTTCAAATCCTAAGGAAGGTCACTTGCCCCCCTAGGCCACTCCCAGGTCCGCCCACGAAGCTAGGCTATATTACAAGAATCCAACCGAGGGCACGTTTTACATTTATATCGTATTCTATCCATTATTTCCTCTAACCTCTAATGTATTTCTTTAGTTCTTTTTATATTTGTCATTTATTTACAATGAGCTAAATTATTAATGTTGGAATGATTGATGTAGCTTAACATAGTTTGATTAATTTCAATATTTACTCTTTAATGTTGAAGTGCTTACTGTATTTAATGTTTTTCATTATTTGGCCACTAAACGATTGCGTTGAGTGATTTGTATAATTTTTGAGAGGATATTGTACATTTAGACCACGTAGTAAATACTCTAAAATTGAGTTATGTTCACAAAGAGTAATTGCAATGAAATGGGTTTTAATCAACACATAGATATAGTAAATTAAACCAACTGATTAGGGTTAATTTCACTAGAGAGAGGTAATTAGTATAAACAGAAAAATTGGATTTAACATGCTAAATGAGTAATTTGTTAAATTGCTTCTTAATTCTTTTGTCCTGAGTCTTCAATAGTACACGTCGTTCGAGAAGTTTTGATCTCATTGCATTTGATCCGGACATCGAAGGAACCTTTCGACAAAGACTAAGAGAACAATGAGAAGCAAGAAGACATTCTCAAGTTGAGATGGTACGAGAGGGGAGAATATTGCGCCAAATGTTCCGCCAAAAAATTCACACGAGCTTCGATCCTCAAGCTGGAAGAGTTCAAGATCCCGTAGTAAATGAAGATGATATGCTTTTTGGGGACTTCATCAAGCATTGTATATCCGTCATATAATCATCCGAACTTTCAACTTCAGTCAAATGTGATTAACTTGTTCTCCAACACCATATCATTCAATGGGAGAACCGATGAAAACCCGTATTTTCATATTGTTGCAGGCTTTATGAAAATTTATATCAACTTCAAATACGAAGGTGTAAGAGTGGAAGCAAACACGAGATTATTTGTACATACATTGAAGAATACGGTAAGAGACTAGCATTCTACAATACCTTTGGGAAGCATCACTAGTTGGGTGGATCTTGTTCAAAAATTTACTACAAAGTCTTTTCCAATATAAAGGGGTCCGAAAGCGGCAGTGGGGCAATGTGGCAATCCAGTACGCCAATCAGCACGATTCATGTATCTAGCTGGGGATATTCAACACCGCCATTAAGAATGTTAAAGCCTACAACAAGACTACTTTTAAGCTGTGCGGATGCAAGGCGATTGTGAATTTCACTTTGGAGACACAAATAGACGTGTTTTTGTCACGCACCAACGCTGATGTCGGATTAAAGCGAAGGAGAGAGATGAGAAGGAAGCTGCACTAGTGGATGTGGAGAAATACATAAAGCGTGAAACGGAGCAAAATGAAATGCCATTTGTTGAGAATGAGACGTTTAATGTGCCACCATTGTCACCGTTATCTCCCTATCGAGATTACAGCTAAAGTGATACAAGGTGTTGCTTGTGTACTCTGAAGCCAAGCATGTGCTTGCTTTTCAAAGTCAACATGAGTCAACATTTGTTGGATTTACATTATTAAATTAAACAAGGTGCAATAACTTGTTCGTTGATTGTTTCATTCACTACTATTGAGATCAATCTTCATACTAAATATTCTCTAATAATTTGATTTAATGGAAAATTGTAACTTTTTCATGTTGAGTTGTATCATTCAGGATGACCAATATGTTATTTAAATGTAGTTGTAATACATTTTATTATCTATTTTGGAATGTGTTGCTCATCCAATCCATTTTGTCTTCCAACTAATTCAGGAAAATAGTCGTTGGAGTTTCAAATCTTTCAAAGACAGTGAGGTTTCAAACCATTAATTCTTGAGACATGAGGTCTACTTTTGGATAATAACTGTTCCAAAATTTGTTAGTTCAACACATGAGGTCTACTTTTGACCAAAAATTAAAAAGGCAAAATGGTTTCACGACATTTTTCCATTTGAAAAAAATAAAAATAAAATAAAATGTCATCTTACCTAACCTGTACCCAACCTGCTACCAGTATCGCTACCCCCATCACCAAGAGAAGAACTCCCTTAGTTTTTGATACGGGAGATTTCAACTTGAGGATTTAAAATGGAATAAAATAAAAATATCAGAATTGCTTCTTATCTTTATATGAAAAAGGAATTGGAAACTAGAATATCACAGAGATATTTTCATATGCTTAAAAGATAAGTCATAAGAAGATCAAACCTGATTTTTTGATATTGCAACATATTGAGTATATCGCATCACAATTTTTAAACTTAAATCTCTTTATATCCGGAAAGCGTCTCTCTTTCCAAGTAATTGGGAGTGAAGTGGCAGAAATAGAGTTTCTTCAAGAATTAGTGATGAGGATTCTAATGGAATTAGAAAGAAAGAGATTGTTTGGAAAGTTTTATAAATGTTTAAATTATAAATAAAAACAAATAAGTGGTGAATAAGTAAATAGTGTTTGTAGATTTCTCCAAATGAGTGGATGGAAAGTAACTTGAGATTACTTAAACCGTTTATAAATATGAGCCAAGTATATGTGCTCTCACTAAACCTACATAATAATTTGGGAAAGCT
Organism: Fraxinus excelsior; assembly: GCA_019097785.1. Lineage (NCBI taxonomy): Eukaryota > Viridiplantae > Streptophyta > Magnoliopsida > Lamiales > Oleaceae > Fraxinus > Fraxinus excelsior. The sequence continues at coordinate 15,819,909 of CM032631.1, read as the reverse complement.
CGAACTTCGAAGGAACAACAGCACACTCAAGATTTACCTCGGGTGTCTTACTATTGGATCGGCACCCTGCCCGAACTTGATTCATTGAGAATCAATAAAAGGCATGTTGGATTGATGTGAGGGACATTTATGATGTCATTTATACTCCTTGGTGATAACTATCATCAGGATGTATGGACGCTTATGAAACAATGTGCAACTTGACATGAAAATTCAAGAGTTAGCTGAAAGGGCTCCAAGAACTCACAAGTGGACAAGGAGTGATGAGGAGCTAGAATTAGCTCATGCCCACATATGTATTCCACTTGGTCTCAACATCCTAGCAGAAGTTTGAGGCGACCAAGCTTGGTATGGGCAGTGTAAGTGGAGGTTGAGAGACTGAGCTCGACCACTTCAAGTATGTGTTGTATCAGAAGTGGTGTCGTTCCCTCTCATTTTTAGGAATGAATAAGGTCGTGTCTCCCTTCATACATAACAACCTACATGCCTAGTAACAATGATAAAGCCCATGAATAGTGGGTTGGTTCCTCATGTAACCTTTAGGCCAGTAATGAATGCACACATTTTGAATTAGGGGGCATAATCATACTTAAAAAAAGTTGTTGCCAGTTTGTCAACCATAGTGTTGAAGTCGATCGATAGTTTGGTCATTGCAATAGTACACTACACCAAAAAACATCATTTACAACATATAAAAGGCAACATTCGGTAATTAAGTGTTGCTAAAGGGATCTATTGCAACATTTTAACAAGTAAATGTTGCTATTGGTTAATATAATTAAGCTTTAGCAACATTTTGGAAATAAATATTGCAAAAATTGTATTTTGCAAACGCTGCAAAAGGTATAACCCTTTGCAGCGTTTGTTTAAACGTTGCAAAAGGTTATACCTTTTGCAGCGTTTTTTTAACCTTTTGCAACGTTTTTTTAAACGCTGCAAAGGGTTATACCTTTTGCAGCGTTTAAACAAACGCTGCAAAAAGATCTTACCTTTTTTCAAATTGGTTATAGCCCACTATTATTTAAGTCCACCATTATCCAAAATCGAATTTGACTGGACTACTATAACTCTTAGCCCATTTAATTATTTAATTTTAGGCCCAATTAAAAAGCATATTTTTAGGTGTTTTTACGTCCAATTTTCTATCCTTCACCATCCATCCCAATTCACGACTCTCAGTCACAAATCATTCCTTCCTTTGCTCGCCTCCTTCTCCGCCACTCCAAGTCTAGCCCTCTACTATTCGCAGCCTCCGCTCAACTGCTCAAGAACCCGACAAGGCGGCACCTCAGGTCCCTAACTCCGGCATCTTCGCTTCGCAGTCCCCACTCCCCGCATCTTCAAAAATCCGAACTTCCAAGAATCCAAGTTCCAACCCATCTAATATTTGCACTTCGAAGCCTTCACCTCGAGTCCCTCGTGCCTTCCTCACTGTCGCACTTCCAAGAATCGCACGCAGAGGCAGTGTCGAGAAGGTAGAATATTTTGCCATTTTGGGACTTTTCTTTTTTCTCCCTTGAATTTCTTTGTGTTGGTTGGTTGAGTTTATGAATTGTAAAAGTAAATATGTTGATGTTGCAGGATTTTTCTCCACACTACAGCATCCAGCTCCGCTGCTCTCCCGCTCTGGCCTCTGCAGACCGCAGACTCTCTAGAGTCCAGTGACTGCTCTGAGTCCTCTTTGCCCAGATCATCAGCCATCAGGTATTTTCTTAATTTCTTTAGCAATTGGAATATTGGATAATTTGGATTATTGGTGAATTATGGTTATAATATTTGTAGCTTGAGATAATATTGTGGTCTGAATGTCTGATGTCTGTGATTTGTGAATTGTGAATTAGTAGCTTGAGATAATTTTGGGTATTTTAGCTTGAGATAATTTTGGTTCTGAATGTCTGATGTCTGTGAATATCTGTGATTTGTGAATTAGTAGTTTGAGATAATATTGTGGTATTGTGCTTCTCACTTGTGGAGGGTAAATTTTCATTAGTATCAACCAAACTCATTACATTGATTTCAGGAAGCTGGACTCCCATACGAGTAATAATGGCTTTAAAATGTTCTTCGGGGTTAGTCTCGGTATCACTTGGCAATGCCCCTAGAGGTCTCCCTGCGATTGCCTTAGCTAATTGTCCAATTTGATTCTCCAAATTCTTTATAAAAGTCCCATGAATTTGAAAGTTTTATCAATCTTTTGCATGTATTGAGTTGAAGCTTCAGCCATCTTTGTAAATGTAACTGCTTTTTCCCATGAAGTTTCTGATATGGCGTACCTTGAAAAGATTGAGGATTACTCTAGTAGAAGTTTGGGTGATTTCTCCAACCCGAATTGTATTATTAGAGTGGGGATTATTCTGATGCAGTTATGCACATAGTTTACATTCTCAACTGATTGAGAAAATGTACTTTCCACATTACAATCTACATTTTCGTGATTCTTTCTTCAATAGTTGCATCATGATCTAGCTGTTTGAAATGCATTCACTGTTTGATTAGTTGACATATTGTTTACCTTTGTAGCCCGTGTTGCTAGCTATGTTGAAATAACTGTTGGTGTGTCAACCTTGTGCATTCTCATAACTTTCTTTCCACTTGATATTGGCCACAATGCACTGTATGCTTGATCCTTCATGATTTGATATACCTGATTTGCTATCCTTTTTGAAACTAACCAATCACAAGTAGAGTCAACGTTAGTTGTTCGCTAAAATTACAAACAGCAAGTGCACGGGTCGCTATAGATGTTGGACAAACTTTAATGGATTTATCTCCTAAATTTAGAGCTGCAGGAATTCAAAGTGTTTATCACTCTAAGATCTGCCACTGCTTCTAATGGATAAAGAGTGGCTGCACTTATCAAGGTTATCATCTGAAACTAATCTTATAAATCTAGTTGTCCAATAAAAAAAATAACGTATAATGATCATAAAGTTTAATTTGTAGATTTTCAGAACAATATAGAGATGGAGCACTGAATTTTGTTGAACGAGCTCGTGAAAATTGCAATTCAGAAATGATAGTATGTCCTTGCGTTAATTGTAGGAATCTAATGCATCATCATTATGATACAGTCCATGAACATCTGGTTATTAAAGGTATGGATCCTACATATACTGTTTGGGTATTTCATGGAGAGCAACCAAGTGAATCAAATTTGGACGACGTAGAAATGCCTGAATCGAGTAGGATGTTTAAGGATTTCTATGCACAACATGATGTAGATCTTGAAAACCATCCTGATAGAAGAGACAAAGAGATTGAAACTTTAGTTAATGATGCTGAAACTCCTTTATATCCTGGCTGCAAAGCATTTACAAAGATGTCAGCTTCGGTTGCTATGTTTAAGCATAAAGCTTCATATGGCTTATCAGACAATGGTTTCGATGAACTTATAAATCTTGTTCGAGACATGCTGCCAGATAATAATACACTTCCAAACTCATTTTACAAGATGAAAAAACTTGTTAATATATTTGATCTTGGCTATGAGAAGATACATGCTTGCCTTAACGATTGTTGTCTATATAGAAAGGAGCTTGAGCATGCTGAATTATGTCCAAAATGTGGTTGCTCGAGATGGAAAATTAACCAACGGACTAAAAAAATTCAGAAAAATATCCCAACAAAAGTCTTGCGTTATTTTCCTATAATACCAAGATTTAAGAGGATGTTTGGAATACATGAGATGTCAACACAACTTAGATGGCACTCAAGTAATAAAAGTTCAGACGGAAAGATTAGGCATCCGGTTGATTCATTGAGTTGGGAAGTGATTAACAGTAGATGGCCACATTTTGCATCCGATCCTCGAAATATTAGATTAGGTCTTGCTACTGATGGATTTAATCCTTTCAAAGATCTTAGCTCTAAGTACAGTTGTTGGCCAGTAATCTTAACTATATATAACTTGCCTCCCTCAATTTATATGTCAAAGGAAAGTTTGATGTTGAGTTTATTGATCTCGGGTCCGAAACAGCCAGGTAATGACATAGATGTTTATTTGGCACCACTTGTAAACGACTTAATGTTGCTGTGGAGTGATGGGGTTGATATGTATGATGCAGTTACAAAGTCGACATTCAACTTAAAAGCTATTTTGATGTGGACAATACACGACTTTCCTGCATATGGAAATATATCTGGGTGGCCCGTTAAAGGAAAAATTGCATGCCCTATCTGTCGTGAAAATACATGTTCACTATGGTTGAAGCATGGTAGGAAGTTTGCATACATGGGACATAGAAGATTTCTCGCTTTTGATCATCCATTTCGCATGAAAAAGGGCTGGTTTAATGGACATGTTGAACATGGTATTAGGCCGCTGCAAAAGCCTATTTTTGGTGTATACTAGTATAAAATCAAGTTGCTCCTTTAAAATTATTATACCACTGTAACTTGAAAGGTGGGAAACCCGGAGTCCAGTCTATCCGAAAATTTTTAACATCATATACCATGTAAAATTTCCTAATAAAAATGGTGTAAATTATAATGAGAAATTTGTTTGCAAAAATAACAAACGTTAATTAAATAATTGAAAATTTCTAAATAAAAGACAAGTTAGATACGTCTTTTTAAGACGTGTGTTTGACGTTTGTCTAACAATGTTCTATATTCGTTTGGATCATTCGATATATCTACAATTTAGTCTTCGAAACAAGCTTCGAGATAATGTAGGTAATTTATGGATTCTACTACTGTGCATTGAAGAATTTTTAAAATTAGTATGTAATCAAAATTTTCGAAATACTATTTTGGAACAACCTAATTTGACTTGGTGTAACATTTGCTATGATTGGTCGTTTTGCGCGTCGCTAACGACTTGAAAAACTAGGGTGTGAGCACTTTGAAATGGTTTTAAGAATACAATATTTTGACTTTATTTAAAATTCCTTAATGGTCTTACAAATTGAGACAAAAATATAAAAAAAAAAAAAAAAATTAGTGAGATCAAATGCGGACCAACCTTTTTTTTTTCCAAGCTTTTTTTTTTTTTTTTTTCAAGTTAAATAAAGGTAATATCAGCAATATTATTTCCTTGTGTAACCATTTATGTAAAAAGTAGCAAAATCCTTACTTTATTTTTTAATTTCTCCTTAAAAAAAGTTGGAGGGTCACGTGACCCACCAAGCCTCACTATGCTTCCGCCGATGCTTAAGGCTTTCTCCATATTTTCCAGCCTTCTCATAGTTCATGTATTATATTTCTCTCTACCCATGGGCAGACCTTAGGGGTCACATGCTCCTCCCAAATTTTGAAGACTTTTTTTAAAAATATATAAAGGAAGAAAATAATATTGTATCCAAGTCTTCAAATCCCTAATTTCCCGTGTCTCCTCCCGTCTCTAGACTCCAATCTTCCTTCTCCACTCCCCTCTGTCTCCCTGCAGCAGAATTGGCCTCGTCGACCGTCATGACGCCATCCCTCTCTCATACCTCCCACGGCCACCCTATCTCCCACCGTCCCACGGCCACACCTGACACCACTATCTATCATGTCCGATCCGAGACTCCGTGTCCGCCCTTCCTCTCTCGGTCTCTCCCACAACACCACACACAGTCACACCGTAGACCCGTTTCGAGCTCTACCCAACTTATTGTATTGACCGTTAATTTTGTAATTGAAGTTTTTCGGTTTTTCCACAGTTTTTCCTCTCAAAATGAAAATAATGGGGTTATAATATTGATTGTTAAGTGTTAATCTAATTCGGAAGTCAAGATAGAATTATTTAAAAAATACTTACAGACGCCTTCAAAAAAAAGAAGCATGAAAGTAACGAAATTTCTAAAGGGCTAATTATCAAATTATGAACTTTAGTAAATGGCCCTGGACGTTGTTCTTGTAATCGTCATATCTATCATAGTATTCACCACTATGATAAAATCTGACTTGTTAAATTCTTTTACTGAGTTGATTTTCAATCTCAGTCTTGTATGCCTTGAACATGTCCAGTATTTGGGATTCCTCATAGATGAGATGTAGGTAGCCATAGTAAAAAAAATTCGTCTATGAACGTAATAAATTACCGTTGATCATTCCAAGAAGCCGGAGGAAATGGTCTACAGATATCCGTATGAAATATATCCAAGACATCCGAAGTCCTATGACATTTAATCTCCTTATGTTTGTTTGTTGTCCCTCAATGCTATTAACATAAACACTTAAGTCTGGGAAAATTAAGGGAATCAAGAATTCCTTCTAACACAAGATTTTCCATCATCTTTTGAGAGAAGTGACCTAATCACTTATGCCATAACAAAGTAGAATTCTCATTGGTTAATTTATGTTTAATACCACATGGATTCACATACAAGATTTCTTTATAAAATGCAACTATATTAAGCAGATGTAGGTTATCATAACCGGATAAAGAATTGGTGCCCAGAATATTTGAGGTAAGAAAAAGATCAAACTGACTATTTCAAATTGAACAAGAGTAACCGAATTTATCCAATGTAGAAATAGAAACCAAATTCCGTCCAAAAGACGGTACCGTAAATGTCTCTTTCAAATCCAAATAATAACCAGTCTTTAATGATAACCTAAAGTCCATATAGCTTCAACTTTAACTAATTTGCCATCGCCCCACATAGATGAATCTTTCAGCATCAATTGGTTTTAGCAGCTCAGACAACCCCGCATAGACACACTTATGTAAGCAATGGTACCGAAATTTATCCACCAAATGTGTCTTGGTATTGACATTAAATTTACCTCAAAACAAACCAAAGTGAGAAGTGTACTATTTTTTACACACCAAGCGTGGTATTTAGTACAATCTCTCTTTATATATCCCAGATTCTCACAAAAGTTACAGCTACATTTATCATTTTCAGCCTTTTGCTGTTTATTTTAAACCAAACCGAATGCAGCTTTATTATTCTTTATTACTTATCCTTAAAAGTACTTGCCAAGTGAGTAATATTAGTTTTATCTTGCTTTAGTCTTTCTTCTTCTTGCACACAATATGAAAATGAGCTCATTAAGAGTCCACTTTCCGCTTTTGACAGTTGTAAATGTCCTTAATTAACCCAATTGTGCAAGAAGCGAGATCAATACCAACTGTAAGAGCAAGTCACAAGACAGCTCGAACTTTAGTCCCTTAAGTTTAGAAGGTATATGAGACATCTCCATGATGTACTCCATTTTGTTCCTCTTGCCTTTATACTTTATAGAAATCAAGCTTTGCAAAAGCGTGCTTGTTTCAACTTTATCATTTTTTGCAAAACGTTTTTCAATTTAGGTAAGGAAATCATTGGCATTAGTTACTTCTTCAGATACTACGCCTCTAAAGGCTTCTGGAATGCCACGTTTAATGATCTTTAGACTCATACGATTTGAGCAGTCCCACTTCTCAAAGTTTCCCTTTCCATCATATAAACTTTCTTCCGTAAGGGGAGCGAGTTGCTCAATCCGAAACGCAAGATCTAGATTCTTGTAGCCAAGAACAATTAATATGCTTTCTTTCCAATCCTTGAAGTTTGCTCTATTGAACACGAGAATAGAGTTGATGTTGACAGATATTGCAGAAGTGGATGAATTAAATGAATATAGAACTTATTATCGATTAAGATGTTCACATTGGAATCCGTATTAAACAATTAATTAATTCAAATAATGGTAAGCCCCATCTCAAGATACCTAGCACACCATTAATATCAAGTCTTTGGACATTAATATTAATGGTAAGTGGTACTCTTGGTGGAGTGATCAAACATTGACAATAACTCCTGTCAAATAATAAACCCATCTTTGGATTGATTTATTATCCACATGGAAACCTTATAATTGTCACACGTTTACCACTACAAGTATGTATGTAATTCGGCCAAATATTAACCTTCCTTTGGGCTGGCTAATATCCGCATGAACAATCATACACACGAATTTGTTCTAATATTCTAAATTAATTAATTTCCACAAGAGAGGTTGCTTTGGCAACATATTGCTTCAATCAATTCACTTCCGAATATTATATTCTCAAATGAGTCCTTTTTACCAAAATTTGAAAAGTGGAATACTTAATTTTATTTATCTTGAAACTTTAATAATTCATTACTTTACGGGTGAAAATTAATTAATTCAAAACTTTAGAGATCAATAATTAATTATTGAAAACTTTAGGGACCTAAAAAATTAATTATTCAAAACTTTAGGGGTCAATAATTAATTATTGGAAAGTTTAGAAGTCAAAAATCAATTACGCGGAACTTTAGGGGCCAATGTAAACTAATTATGAACATTCAAGGGCTCAATTATAAAATTCAAAACTTAAATGACCCAAATTAATTAATTTCAGAACTCTAGGGGCTGAATTATTAAACCCAGAACTTTATAAGGCCCAATAGGATGAATTTTAACTTTAGAAGGGCTTAATAACCTAAACTTTAAACTTCAGGGGTTGAGTTATTAAAAGCCATAACCATAAGGCCCAACCTGAATAAATCTAAAACCTTAGGGGCTGAAACTTAAAATGTTAACCCTAATATTAAATTGCATCCAAGGACGTGAATTCATCCAATTTACACCACATGCCCTTGACCCCTCAATTTCCCCAAACTGAAAATCTTAAAATTAAAGGGCCACTTCTCCTTCCTTCCTGGTAGCGCTGCTATACTTCTCATGCCCAGGGCGCGGCGGCCCCTCGCCGCCTTCCAGTAGCTTCATGTTGCGGTTATAGCAGACCGCTATTGTAACTGCAGTGTTTTCACGCTACTGTTACAGCAGCGGAATCACAACATTTTCGCTGGCGTTAGTGCCGACGGCGGCTGCTGCCTCATAATTTTTTTTCATTTTCTTAAAACCTTAAATCAAATTTCAACAAATCTGTAAATCCTTTATTTTAAAATCCGAATTTCGAATAAAATCCATAATTATATCATAATCCTTATAATAAATTAAGAATATTCCTGAATTTCATAATATAACAAGAAAATCATATAACCCAAAATTCAGAATTTAAAATACTCCAATTTCTCAAGATTTCAATCATGGAGGGTCTCTGATAGCAATTGATAGAAAAATTGAAAAGGAATTATGAATCAGTATACTTTAATAAAATCATTTTCTCATATAAAAATATCTAGATCCATACTCCATATTGAAATATGGAAAATTAACAGAAACATAAAACATACCTGGATCGATAGATTTTTGATTGTTTGCTTGAAATGGTTAGATCTTCCAATTGATTGGTGATCTCCACTTCAATTTTGCTCTCTATTAATGGGGAGGTAGAGAAACTCAAGAACACCAACAATTGGGGACCATGACCCCAATATAATAATAAGATAATGAATGGTCATTATCTTTCATTTGTTTCAAATTGACCCATTCATCAATCTAAAACAAACTTTCGGTCACTACACTTTAATTCCATGAAACCTAATACACATTAGTCAAATTCATCTTTAGTGAATCATTTTAATTGACTATTTCTCTTTAAATAAAAGCACCACACATTTTAATATATTATGTGTGGCCCCAAATATGTTAGAATTTTTCAAAAATTATTTCCAATTATGTTTCATTGGGGCTTCTTATGTAGAAAAATGACATTATTGATTTTGTTCCATATAGAGCTCTTCTTTGTATTATTCATGTTTTCTATTCATTTTCGTATTTTCTTCCCTCTAACTAGGTATGTTTGTTTCAAATGAATATTTTTCTTCGTAGAAGATACGTCAATATAATGAAGGTTAAAGAGAAAAATGCAATAAAAAAAATGGACTTTAAGTGTGACAATAAACAAACAACAAGAACCTTCATTACGATTAAAATACGGTTCAACAAACAAAATCTGCATCATGAATATAATTATACTTATTTAAAACCTCAGAAGTTGTAGAGAAATCGATTTTAGCTTGCTCTCTAAAAGAATTTTTTCAACCTACCAAATCTACCTATTGAAGTTACATCAAGATGCATCTTCGACTAACCAAAAAAAAATTAAAAATAATATAGTCCTAAATAAATAAGTTTTGGAATAAATAGAATTTCTGTTAAAATTTGAAATAAATAACTACTTATTTCGAAAGTTATTTACATTGCTATCAAAATAATTAATATACACATACTCATACAAAAATAAGTTTTTGAATAATTAATATTTTAGTTAAAATTTGAAGTAGACAAATACTTATTTGAAAGTTATTTACCTTGCTATCAAAATAAGTAATATTTTCTCTTAAAATTTACTTTCAAGTAATAATTTATTTTCAAACATGTTTGAATAGACTACTCATGGTCAAAACAATTATTATCACTGAATGGATGAAAGATTATCCCAATAGGCCGCCAGTAAAACAAGTCAAAAATTTTAATGACTTAATTCATTTCAACCTCAAAATGTATAAGATGTTGAACGGTTTTCCTTAATTTATTCCATTCCATCAATGTTGGTTGTTGGAACCCTATATATAGAATAGAAGTAGTCCATTTCCATGCAAAATAATTCAACTTCCAAAATAAGGAGAATGGATATATTGAAAGGAAAGACTACGCTTCTTGTGGTGCTTTTGGTTTGTGCATTTCTTTCTGAAGATGTACAAGGAAAATTTATCGACTACAAGGACTTTCATCGATTTTCATGTGTTGGAAGACGTGGTCATGAAGGGAACTGCAAACCATCGAATTCAAACCCAATTCCGAAGGCTGTAGTAACTAAGAGGGATTGTAGTGTAGCTACAGGTTGTCGATCACGATAAGTAAAAGTTTTTAGGGCATTCTTGATACTAGATGTGCCCCTAATAAGCATGAAAACTTATCCAATAATTTCTTCTTGTGGAGGTCCAACATTCTTTATAGAATAAGATTTTCGATACAAATTTGAATTTGTAATAGAAAATTAAAATATTAATTTTTACACTGTAATGTGTGCTTCACGATAAACAAAGTTTCAAGAAGCACTAATGCAATTGTACTACACATATTCATTTGAGATGTATTGTATATCCAATCTGTTTTAGCTTCCAATATTTCTTAAAACTATTATGCAATTCAATCATGCTAGGCTAAACTTTCGGTTCCTAGGATTAAAATGAAATCTCGTTAACTCTTTACTGCATGATTGTTCGATTTTAATTCTTAATTCTTGTCTATTGATTATAAGCTAATATTAATGGCATTTAAATGCTTGATCACCATTTAAACGTGTTTTTGAATTATATTATTTTTGAGAGATTAAATATAATTGTAGCACTTTTAGCGAATAATTAAAGGTCATCTGGGGGATAGAGATATAACTCGATATTTTGTGCGATCTTAAATTAAATATTATAGTTTTTGAGTTCCTTCATATTCATATCATATGATGAAATAGTAGGATCATACGTTTGATTTTTAACTTTTGCCCAAGATTATTTAGCGCGTTAGGTATATTGGTGCCCATTTAAAAATATATTGATCAATTTTGAATAATTAAGGACTAAAGTGGTTAGCCGTGGTGGATTCGAATTTCTAGTGCTTTTCATAATTGAATTTTATTATGAAATCTTCACAGTCTAATATTGTTTTATTTAGTTATTAATTAGGTTAATTAAAAACACTAGTCAAATCCTTATAAATATCTGTATCTTAGTTAAAGTTTGGAGTATTGGTATTTAACCCCCACGATATTAAAACAGTAGTCTAGGTGCCACTAATGTGGTATTAAATGAGAGATATAATTAAATAAATTATTAAATTTTACCTTTCATTGAGTCTATCACTTAGCACCACTTAAACTGCGTTGTAGCACCAATGGTGTAGATATCATTAATCTAAAGTTAGTTATAATGAAAGCATCAATGGATAATTAATTCTCGTGACGTAGATGCTCTACACATTTTAGGTTTAAGTATAAAATATTTTATTCTAAAAATAAGTCAATGTCAACAATCAATCACTCTTTGATGCCCATCGAAATTGGGAGAAATTAGTTTTAGAAAGTGATTTTTTTGAGAATGTACGGTTAAAAAGTAGTGAAACGTTTTAGGTTTAAGTATAAAATATTTTATTCTAAAAATGTGTACTGAAAATGAATTTTAGAAAAAAGAAAAAAAGATTTTTTGGAGAATGGTAGACAAATATGGTCTTAATTTTAAGCGCATTTTTCATGCGACTCACAACATTTTAACCACACATTCCATCAATTTTTATTAAAATTTACTTAAAATCTGATTTGGATCTAATTTATTTCCTATAAAAACACTTGATTTTTGCCGCTAAACATAGAACGAGAATGTAGTTTTTGTTAGGACGGTAGTATATAAGTAAATGGTTGTTAAGGCAAACAAAATATTCAAGTTTAATTCGTAACAGTGTAACTAAACTCTAAAGAAAGAAATTAAGAAGAAGAAAACAAAAAAAATGGAAGTTTAATTCGCAATAAGGTTTTGTCATCCATACTTTCCTTATTGTGTGTTTCATTGTTAGAATTAAATCAACTATTGTGTAATTAAGTAATCATACCTCGTGGGATCAACAATCCGGACTCCTTAGTCCACTTTATTATGCAACCTGTGTGTTTGCGGCTTACACATTTTATAGCGAACAAATTTTTTGCATTGTTATTGGGGAGTGTAATTACTACTTTATTTGATACTAGTTTTAACAATTCTTTTTCCTTTTCTTTTATAATTTTGTTGTGAAGTTTAACTTCTTCATTCTTTTGGCCTGGGTCTTCACTAGTACATGGTTTGTTCGAGAAGTTTTGATCTCGTTGCATTTGATCCGGACATCGAAGGAACCTTTCGATGAAGACTAAGAAAACAATGACAAGCAAGAAGACATTCTCAAGTTGAGATGGTACTCGAAATGCTCCATTTTGATCATCAAGTTGGAAAAGTTCAAGATCCCGTAGTAAATGAAGATGATAAACTTTTTGTGGACTTCATGTTGAAAAGGCCCACAGCACACGATATTAAAACAAGATTCCACCAAACATCAATCCACTGGAAAATAAACTTACAGAAAATTAAAGATTGAACACAAATTCGATGTCCGCTTATAATGCCTACATTCCCCGTTGATCATCCAAATAATGGATATTTGCTTGGTTGCACTATATAGCCAAGAAATGGCAACAAGTTACAAAACGTTCTTCCAAAACAAGAGAAAAGCACAGAATACTTACCTCTTCAACAACAAAATACAGATCTACGAAGAATCACTAAAGAAACTTCTCAATTGCCTACTGAAATCGCAATCGCAAGAAAACCCGTATTCTCACAGCAATCACTCAGAAACTACAAATTACAGAGACCGAAAATATGTAATGATCTCAGTTTACAAGTTCATCAAGAGAGATAAGGAACATACAGATCAAACCCTAATCTACAGGAAGAAAAGACGTCTCTCAAAAGAACCCAGAAGTTATATATATTTGTTGAGAATGAGACGTTTGAGGTGCCACCATTTTCACCGTTATCTCCCTATCCAAATTATAGCTAAAGTGATACAAGGTGTTGCTTGTGTACTCTAAAGCCAAGCATGTGCTTGCTTTTCACAGTCAACATTAGTCGACATTTGTTGGATTTACATTATTAAATTAAACAAGGTGCAATAACTTGTTCGTCGATTGTTTCATTCACTACTATTGAGGTCAATCTTGATACGAAATATTCTCTAATAATTTGGTTAATGGAAATTGTAACTTTTTCATGTTGAGTTGTATGCTTCAGGATGACCAATATGTTATTTAAATGTAATTGTAATAATTTTATTATCTATTTTGGGATGTGTTGCTTATCCAATCCATTTTGTCTTCCAACTTATTTAGGAAAATAGTCGTTGGAGTTTCAAATCTTTCAAAGAAATGCAGTGCGGTTTCAAACCATTAATTCTTGAGACATGAGGTCTATTTTTGGATAATAACTGTTCCAAGATTTGATAGTTCAACACATGAGGTCTACTTTTGACCAAAAATTAAAAAGGCAAAATTGTTTCACGACATTTTTCCATTTGAAAAAAATAAAAATAAAATAAAATAAATTGTCATCTTACCTAACGTGCACCCAACCTGCTACCGCTATCGCTACCACCATCGCTACCACCATCACCAAGAGAAGAACTCCCCTGGTTTTTGATACGGGAGATTTCAACTTGAGGATTTAAAGTGGAATAAAATAAAAATATCATAATTGCTTCTTATCTTTATATGAAAAAGGAGTTGGAAACTAGAATATCACAGAGATATTTTCATATGCTTAAAAGATAAGTCATAAGAGGATTAAACATGATTTTTTGATATTGCAACATATTGAGTATATCGCATCACAATTTTTAAACTTAAATCTCTTTATATCCAGAAATCATCTCTCTTTCCAAGTAATTGGGAGTAAAGTGGCAGAAATAGAGTTTCTTCAGGAATTAGTGACGAGGATGATGAGGATTCTAATGGAATTAGAAAGAAAGAGATTGTTTGGAAACTTTTATAAACTGTTTAAATTATAAATAAAAACAAATAAGTGGTGAATAAGTAAATAGTGTTTGTAGATTTCTCCAAATGAGTGGATGGAAAGTGACTTGAGATTACGTAAACCGTTTATAAATATGAGCCAAGTATATGCTCTCACTAAACCTGAACATAATAATTTGGGAAAGCTCGAACTTCAAAGCAACAACAGCACACTCAAGATTTACCTTGGGTGCCTTACTATTGGATCGGCACCCTGCCCAAATTTGATTCATTGAGAATCAATAAAAGGCCTGTTGGATTGACGTGAGGGGCACTTATGATGTCATTTATACTCCTTGGTGATAACTATCATCAGGATGTATGGACGCTTATGAAACTATGTCCAACTTGACATGGAAATTCAAGAGTTAGCTGAAAGAGCTCCAAGAACTCACGAGTGGACACGGAGTAACGAGGAGCTAGAATTAGCTCATGCCTACAAATGCATTCCACTTGATCTCGACATCCTAGCAAAAGTTTGAGGCGACCAAGCTTGTTATGGGCAGTGTAACTGGAGGTTGAAAGACTGAGCTCAATCACTTCAAGTATGTACTGTATCAGAAGTAGTGTCATTCCCTCTCATTTTTAGGAATGAATAAGGTCATGTATCCTTTCATACATAACAACCTACATGCCTAGTAACAATGATAAAGCCTATATATGGTGGGTTGGTTCCTCGTGTAACCTTTAGGCCAGTGACGAATGCACACATTTTGAGTTTGGGGGCACAATCATACTTAAAAAAAAGTTGGTGCCAGTTTGTCGAACATAGTGTTGAAGTCAATCGATAGTTTGGTCATTGCAATAGTATAAAATCAAGTTGCTCCTTTAAAATTATTATACCACTGTAACTTGAAAGGTGCGAAACCCGGAGTCCAGTCTATCCGAAAATTTTTAACATCATATACCATGTAAAATTTCCTAATAAAAATGGTGTAAATTATAATGAGATATTTGTTTTGCAAAAACAACAAACGTTAATTAAATAATTGAAATTTTCTAAATAAAAGGTGAGTTAGATACCTCTTTTTAAGACGTGTGTTTGACGCTTGTCTAACAATGTTCTATATTCGTTTGGATCATTCGATATGTCTACAATTTAGTTTTCGAAACAAGCTTTGAGATAATGTAGGTAATTTATGGATTCTACTACAATGCACTGGAGAATTTTTAAAATTAGTATGTTATCAAAATTTTCGAAATACTATTTTGGAACAACCTAATTTGACTTGGTGTAACATTTGCTATGATTGGCCATTTTGCGCGTCGTTAACGACTTGAAAAATTAGGGTGTGAGCACTTTGAAATGGTTTTAAGAATGCAATATTTTGACTTTATTTAACATTCCTTAATGGTCTTACAAATTGAGACAAAAAATATAAAAAAATTAGTGTGATCAAATACGGGCCAACCTTTTTTTTTTTCAAGTTAAATAAAGGTAATATTGGCAATATTATTTCCTTGTGTAACCATTTATGTAAAAAGTAGCAAAATCCCTACTTTATTTTTTAAATTCTCCTTTAAAAAAAGTTGGTGGGTCACGTGACCCACCAAGCCCCACTATGCTTTCGTTGGTGCTTAAGGCTCTCTCCATATTTTCGAGCCTTCTCATAGTTCATGTATTATATTTCTCTCTACCCATTGGCTGACCTGGGGGGTCACGTGTCCCCTCCCCCCTCCCAAATTTTGAAGACTTTTTTTAAAAATAATATTGTATCCAAGTCTTCAAATCCCTAATTTCCCGTGTCTCCCCCCGTCTCTAGACTCCAATCTCCCTTCTCCACTCTTCTCAGTCTCCCCGTCTCCCTGCAGCAGAATTGGCCTCGCCGACCACCGTGACGCCATCCATCTCTCACACTTCACATGGACACCCTATTTCCCACCAT
Organism: Fraxinus excelsior; assembly: GCA_019097785.1. Classification (NCBI taxonomy): domain Eukaryota; kingdom Viridiplantae; phylum Streptophyta; class Magnoliopsida; order Lamiales; family Oleaceae; genus Fraxinus; species Fraxinus excelsior. Next base: position 15,803,589 of record CM032631.1, on the reverse strand, counting down.
CCCATGGCCACAACTGACACCACTATCTATCCCGTCCGATCCGAGACTCCGCGTCCGCCCTTCCTCTTTCGGTCTCTCCCACAACACCACACACAGTCACACCGCGGACCCGTTTCGAGCTCTGCCCAACTCCAGTCTCCAAGTACAACTTCCAAGCTCCGAGGACCAAGGTAACTTATTGTATTGACCGTTAATTTTGTTATTGAAGTTTTTCGATTTTTCCACAGTTTCTCCTCTCAAAATGAAATTAATGGGGTTATAATATTTATTGTTAAGTGTTAATCTAATTCGGAAGTCGAGATAAAATTATTTAAAAAATACTTACAGCCGCCTTCAAAAAAAGAAGCACGAAAGCAATGAAATTGCTAAAGGGCTAATTATCAAATTATGAACTTTAGTAAATGGCCATGGATGTTGTTCTCCTGATCTATCATATCTATCATAGTATTTACCACTATGGTACGATCTGACTTGTTAAATTCTTTTACTCATTTTATAATACTTGTCCACGATTTGTGCACTTGCGAAATTGAGTGAACGGCATCCCAAGTGGGTGTCATACTTGCAGGAGTTCACATTCTCACTAAAGCACCAAGTTGGGAGCCTGAATTATGTTGCAGATGCATTGAGTCGGCATACATCACTTATTACCACCATGAGCACCAATGTCGTGGGGTTTGAGGTTTTTCCGGATATGTATGCTGCAGACCCTTCCTTCGGAAAGATACTTCAGGAGGTAAATAACAATCAGGGGCATGATGGGTATCTATTTCGTGGATTGCAGTTATGTGTTTCAGATTGTTCACTGAGGCAGCATATTGTTAGTGAACTTCATAACATGGGGCACTTTGGAAGGGATAAGACACTGGCATTGGTTTTCTCTACCTATTATTGGCCCAAAGTGAATAGTGACGTGGCTCATCATGTTGGGCGTTGTTATGTGTGCCAGCGGTCAAAGGGGGCTCTTACTATTGCGGGTCTTTACACACCTTTGCCAGTACCTGAAGCACCTTGGATTGATGTCAGTATGGATTTTGTAATAGGGTTGCCCCGTACCCAACGAGCCTCAGATTCAATTTTTGTTGTGGTTGACATATTTTCAAAGATGGCCCATTTCATAGCATATCGAAAGACAATAGATGCTACCCGGATTGCCCATCTTTACTTCAATGAAATTGTGCGTTTGCATGGTACGCCTCATTCTATTACTTCTGATTGTGACACTAAGTGTATGAGTCATTTCTGGAAAAGCTTGTAGGTGAAACTGGGGACGCAGTTGAATTTTAGCAGTACCTACCGTCCCCAAACAGATGGTCAGACCGAAGTGGTGAATTGGAGCTTGGGTAATCTGTTGAGGAGTCTGGCAGGAACCAAGCCGAAGCAGTGGGATTTGGCATTACCTCAAGCCGAAGTTGCCTATAACAGGTTCAAGAATAGAACCACATGGTTGAGTCCATTTGAAATTGTCTATGGTCAGGTTCCAACTGGGGTACTTGACCTAGCCCCTATTCCCCGTGTGGGTCATATAAGTCACAAAGCTGATGAGATGGCAGAACATCTTCGAGGAATCCATGAACAAGTGAAGTTAGACATTCAAGAGAGTAATGCCAAGTACAAGGTTCAGGCTGACAGCCATCGTCATCAGGTCCTTTTCGAAGTTGGTGATTTTGTGTATGTAGTGTTAACTCATGATCGTTTTCCTGTTGGGGAGTATAATGAACTAAAAGAGCGGAAGATTGGTCCTTGTGAGGTTTTACAGATGATAAGCTTTTTGTGGACTTCATGTTGAAAAGGCCCACAACACACGATATTAAAATAAGATTCCACCAAACATCAATCGACTAGAAAATAAACTTACAGAAAATCAAAGATTGAACACAAATTCGACGACCGCTTATAATGCCTACATTCCTCGTGGATCATCTAAATAATGGATATTTGCTTAGTTGCACTATATAGCCAAGAAATGGCAACAAGTTACAAAACGTTCTTCCAAAACAAGAGAAAAGCACAAAATACTTATCTCTTCAACAACAAAATACAGATCTACGAAGAATCACTAAAGAAACTTCTCAATTGCCTACTGAAATCGCAATCGCAAGAAAACCCTTATTCTCACAGCAATCACTTAGAAACTACAAATTACAGAGACCGAAGATATGTAATGATCTCAGTTTACAAGTTCATCAAGAGAGATGAGGAACACACATATCAAACCCTGGTCTACAGGAAGAAAAGACGTCTCTCAAAAGAACCCAAAAGTTAGAAGAATCTTGAAAGACAGAAGAAGTGAAATTATGTAATACTGTGCAGGTATATATATATATATATATATCACACATCAATAATGAAAGAATCCAAGGGCCAGAATTTGAACACGTGTCACCATCTCATAAAAAATATTTCCACTAATAAAAATGTGTATCAGCAAACACAACTTTGGGCCAAATTACTCAGAGCACATCATTGATCATGGTTTAAGCCTCAACACATGAGAATCAATCGAGCACTGTATATCCATCGTATAATCATCCGAACTTTCAACTTCGATCTGATGTGGTTAACTTGTTCTCCAACACCATATCATTCAATCGGAGGAGTGATGAAAATCCATATTCTCACACTATTGCACATTTCACGAAAATTTATATCAACTTCAAATATGAAAGTGTGAGTGTAGAAGCAAACATATGAAAATATTTGTACATACATTGAAGATTAAGGCAAGAGAATGGCTTTCCACTTTACCTCCGAGAAACATCACTAGTTGGGCGGAATTTATTCAAGAAATTACTACAAAGTCTTTTCCACTACAAAGGGGTCTGGAAGAGGCCATAGGGCAAGTACGCGGTGGAGATCCGGGGATCCCAATTGGCTCTTCTCGCTATCTGGCTGGGGACATTCCATACTACCATTAAGGTTGGAAAACCTTACGACTATGCTGCTTTTAAGCCACGCAAATGCATGGTAATTGTGAATTTACCACTGGACATAGAAACAGACGTGTCAAGCACTGATAAGTGTGTTTTTGGCACACTTATCTAATATATAAACAAGCTAATTATGGAAGGCAATATTGAAATGAGAATTGGACCAAAATGAACAAGGTCAGAAATTGGAGGACTTGAAGTGCAATTTATGGAGGAGCAATATTGAAATGAAAATCAAAATCTAAGGATGAAATTATACAACATCATAGTTAAGGGACCAAAGGTGCAAATATTGAAGGACTAGGCTGCAAAATGGCAAAAATCCCTTAAATTTCTGCAGATTTTAGAGACAGTGGCACTCAATAGAAGGGAATTTAGGCACGATCATAGGATTGGCACGACATAGGTTTTTACACTTTGAGAGAATATAATAAATCTATGAGGCTTACTCCATAAAAGAATCGGAACTTTTGTAAATTCTATGCTTTAATTTGGAATAAAGATATTGGGATTGAAGTTTAGGATTAAATTCTAGCCGGAACTTGAGAGAGGAGATAAAATTATATTAGGATTTTTGCCTTTAAATATGGGAAAATTGACTGGAATAATTTGATATTGTTGAATCATAATTGAAAGTTGGTGTAATAATTACCTAGGCTTTTCATTTTGATAATTTATATTCTCCAATTTTGTCGTAGCATTTTACCTTTGATTAGTTGAATTTAAAGCATGCATTCAAATATTCATTGTCTAGATAAAATAGAAGTTGCATAATTATAGTACTTGGTGGAAATTAAATTACAATCCATGTGGGTTCGACACTCTAACTCTTTTACTATATTACAAAACTTGACACCGTACACTTGCGGCATAAATTCAAGTTGAGGAAAACGTGTGACACGCGCTAACTTTGATATTTGATCAAAGCGGAGGAGAGAGGTAAAGAAGTTAGTTGCACTAGTGGATGTCGAGAAATATATAAGGCGTGAAACAGAGGTTCAAAATGAAATGCTATTTAATGAGAATGAGACTTTTAAGGTGCCACAACTGTCACCGTTATCTCCTTTTTCGTCTTACGGCTAATGTGATATAAGGAGTTGCTTGTGCACTCTAAAGCCAAGCACGGGCTCGATTTTCATAGTCGAGGTGAGTCGACATTTGTTCAATTTAACATTATTAAATTAAAAAAGGTGCATTAACTTGTTCGTCGATTGTTTCACTCATTACTATTGAGTTCAACCTATGTCCCAAATATTCTCAAATAATTTGATTTAATGGAAAACTCAAAAAATTTCATGTTGATTTGCATGCTTTGGGATGACCAATATGTCATTTAAATGTAGTCGTAATACACTTGATTATCTATTTTGAGATGCTTTGCTTATTCAATCCATTTTGTCTTCCAATATATGTTAAATTAATTCAGGAAAATACCCGTTGGAGTTTCAAATATTTCAGAAAATGCAGTGAGGTTTCACACCATTAATTCTTGACAGGTGAGGTGTACTTTTGGATGATAGTTGTTCCAAAATCTGTTAGTTCAACACATGAGGTCTACTTTTGACCAGAAATTAAAAAGGCAAAATGGTTTCTCAACATTTTTCATCTGGAAAAAAAAATTATCATCTTCCCTAACCCTACACCCAACCCATTACCTTCTACTGTTACCGCCATCACCTTGAGGAGAACTCCCCTAGTTTTTGATATGGGAAATTTCAACGTAACAATCAAACATGGAACAAATTGAAAAATATCAGAATATCACATAGATATTTTAATATGCTTAAAAGATAAGTCATAAGAGTTGTCCTCATGAGTTATATTTCCCTGGTCTTGATTTGATTTTCCGAATGAGATATGGGTTGAAAGTTTCGTGGGTATATCGCGTCATAATTTGTAAAATTAAATCTCTTTATATACAGAAATCAACTCTCTTCCCAAGTAACTAGTAGTGAAGCGGCAGAAATAGACTTTCTTCAAGAATTAGTGATGAAGATGATGAGAATTCTAATGTAGACTGTTGTTATGTTTATCGAATTAGTATAATTTGTAGACTCTTGTTATGCTTGATAGTAAAGGTCGCTGAACTAGAAATATAGCACATAACAAGTTATTTCACGAAAGTGATAGTGTTGATAAGCCATTTGACTGATTTTGTCAGAGGTATTGTTCAAAAACTCGACTCATATAATGGAAAATTAGGTTATCGTTCTTAGAAAGAATAAATCCTATCAATAAAATAATTTTTAGTTGTTTATCGGATACAATAAATTAACTCCCTGATCATCATTTTGGAGGATTGAACAATGACATATATACCAAAGCACATGGGTATGTTTATCTATGCAAATAGACAACGTTCAGATATTTCCGATAGAAAATTTTAATAAAATAATTTTTGTTTCATATAATTAATATTCTTTCCCACCCGAGTAAATCTATTTTGGCTTCAAGAGCGTAACATAACAAAATTGAAACTTAGAAACTAAGTGCATGTTCGGACCATTTTCAGTTTTGGAAAACACTGAAACCACGTTTACTTACCTATTTTCATAAACGAATTTTCAAAAACGAGTTTAAAATTTACAAAGATAATGGAAAACACCAAAAAGTCATTTTGGCTACTTTCAGTTAAAACCAAGCCAAAATCTCAAAACGTGGAAAACAGCCAAATTTTGTCAATAGTAGAATAGCTTAGTTGGGAGAGTCCGGATTTTCTCAAGGTCACGATTCAATTTCATTTCACCGCAATTCAATACAAAGGAAATGATTTATTGATATATTTGTAATGATTTTTTATATATTACCAAAGAGTGATTTGATTATAAAACCGATGTTAATTTTCATTATCTTAGACCAAAAGTATCGAGATCAATTGCTTAATTAACAAATAAGGAAGGAAACTTCAAAGAATGAGTTTAGAATTGAATTGGCATATATAAAGTGAATAGAGAGATGGTGAATAAAAGAGACCTTCAAATAGAAGAGGATATTAGAATGGAAATTTCAAATGAATTTAGACTAGTGGAATTTGGAAGTATACTATTACGGAAATTTTTCTTTTTCTTTTTAAAATTAGACATTTTCGCATTTTCTTGTTATTGTGTGTTGAATAAATAGAAATTTCAAATGAATTGAAATTGGGTGAAACTTGGAAGTATAATATTATTTTTTTTACGGTGGGGGAGGGGGGGGGGGGTTTGAAATAAATGTAAAAGGAAATGAGATTATTTCCAATTATGTTTCATAGGGGGCTTCTTATGTAGAAAAATGACATTATTGATTTTGTTCCATGTAGAGATCTTCTTTGTATTATCAATTTTTCTATTTGTACAGTTTTTTTTTTTTTTTTTTTTTTACAGAAAACATATAGATAGTCACCGTGTGTGTTCTGTAGAATTTATGTTGGTTTTACTTTTGTACATGAAGCATTTCTCTTGTATTATTCATGTATTCTTTGTTTTCTGTATTTTCTTCCCTCTAACTAGGTATGTTTTTGTTTCAAATGAATATTTTTTCTTCATAGAAGATACGTCAATAAAATGAAGCTTAAAAGAAAAATGCAACGGAAAAAAATTTGGAACTTAACTGCGACAATAAACAAATGACAGAACCGTCATTACAATTAAAATATGATGTAGCAAACAAAATATGTAGCGTGAATATTATACTTATTTAAAAACTCAAAGTTGTAGAGAAATCGATTTTATTTTGCACTCCTAAAGAATTTCCTCAACCAGTCAACTTTTCCTGTTAAAGTTACGTTAGGATGTGTGTGTGTGTGTGTGTATATATATATATATAGGTTTAGGTTAATTAAAAACACTTGTCAAATCTTTATAAATATCTGTATATTAGTTAAAGTCAGGAGTAATGATATTTTAAGACCACGATGTTAAAACAATAGTCCAGGTGACACTAATGTAGCATTAAATTTGAGGTATAATTAAATCAATTATTACATTTTACAGTTCATTGAGTCTATCACTTACCTAGACTGTGTTGTGTAGCACCAATGGTATAGATAACATTAATCTAAAGGATAGTTATATTAAAAGCGTCAATGGATAATTAATTCTCGTGACGTCAACGCTCTAGTCATTCTATAATATTTGTCCACTATTCGTACACTTGCAAAATTTTATTAAAGTCAAAGACACTTAGTCCTTATTTTGTTCATCTTAAAATTCTGATTTAAGTATAAGTCAATGTCAACAATCAATCCCTCTTTGATGCCCATCGAAATTAGGAGAAATTAGTTTTGGAAAAGTGAGTTTTTTGAGAATGTGTGGCTAAAAAGTAGTGAAACTTTTTGGGTTTATATAAAATATTTTATTCTGAGAATGTGTGTTGAAAATGAATTTTAGAAAAAAAAAAAAGTATTTTTGGAGAATGATATACAAATATGGTATTAATTTTAAGTGCATTTTTCATGCTACTCACAACGTTTTAACCACACATTCCATCATTTTTTTAATCAAGATTTACTTAAAATCTAATTTGTATCTAATTTATTTCCTATAAAAACACTTGATTTTTGATGCTAAACATAGACTGAGAATCTAGTTTGTCCACTCTATCGTTTGGTCTAGCTTGTAGTTTCGTTATGCTTCCTTGATGCTGGAGTCTTTAGGCCCTGTTTGATAGGAAGAATTTTCCATGGAAGTTGGAAATTATTTTCTATTTTCCACATTTTTGGCTGTTTGATAGCCTTTTCTAAGCAATTGGTTTTCCAACTCCACCTCACGTGATACCATTTTGCAAATTTTCTTTGAATTTGCTTTCCCTTGGTTTTGGTGGTGTTTAGTTTTTTATTTTTGGTAATAGAAACAAATTATATCCCCAATTGTAACAAATTTTATTCCTTTTAATGGACAATTTCCGTGGAAAATAAAGCCAAACGAACACCTAAAGATCCAAAATTTCATATTTTTCAGGTGGAAAATTATACCAATCAAACACAATTAATTGACAATTCCGAGTAAAACAAGTTCTCGCAATTCAATTCTCTGAAATTCATTTTCTTTCCACCCAAATTTCATTCTTCCAATCAAACGGACCCTAAGTGGTTGGTAGGTCATCACTCAAAGTTCTCTTGGATAAATGAATGTGCACCCCATTTATAGATGATAAGTGTGGTTTGACACACTTATTGGAAACTTTGAAGTCTGAAATAAGTTAAATATTGATGAAATGAGCAGATCTACTTGCAATCGTGTAAATATTGTCTTTGTAGGCGAAGATCTCCAACTTGAAGGAGAATAATGCAAAAGAAGAGAAAATGACTAAATGTGCACAAAAACATAAACGAGTGCCATGGGACATACAACGTTTTAGTTATATATTCCATTAAAAATCTGATTTTTATTTAATTTATTTCTTATAAACACTTGATTGGCACTAAGCGTAGATCGAGGCATGTTCTTCTATATTAGAGTGTCCTTTTGCTTCAGGGTTGTAGGCTGCAGTGTCATCTGGGTTTGGGTACTGTAACAAGCAATGAGGATCTCCTTTAGCACGCAATGAGGGTCTTCAATGGAGCTAGCGTCGAGTTTGGCAACAATGATTTTGCTGTCACCCGCATCTGCCAAGATGGTAACAGGGTGGCTGGCTGCATGGCATCGAATGGTCCATGATTGTTGGCCCAACATGGAAATGGACTGCTACTTCTTTCTGTTTTTTAATTTCTATGACGTTTTCAGTAGTCCTATTTATAGTTTCTATTGACTTTTTTTTCTTCTTGATTTAAACTCTTACGTTCTTTGTTTTTATTAAAAAAAAATTCGTAGATTATGAGTACGTTACAGATGTACCATTGGATGTCCCAGTGCACGATTCCTATAGGCTATATTACCAATAAATTTTTACACATTTTGTTCAAAACAAAAGCAAAAGTTTGTTTAGTATTTTATGGTGAATTTTGAAACAAAACTAATATCACCACAAAATTTGTGCATAAAGAAGTCTGTAGGTTCATCAGAATCAAAATCGATAGCAAAAATCTTAAGATACATCGTTGTAACAGATTTTTGCAAGAACTATTTGTCGTCTCAAATTTCATTGCTATTATAATTTAACATTTTTAATTATATCAATTAATTTATAATACTATAAATGGCTAAATCTATCTAAAAAAAATCTCGTATATGGTTGAATAATGTAGTAGCAAATGATTTAGGTGGTCAAAAATTCTTTTATTTGCAGTGAATTATTATTGAATTCGAGAGGAAGAAAATCTTGGAGGGAAAATATTTTCATTACTTACCTGAAACAAATACAGCAGCAACAGATTAAATAGACAAGGAAATGAAAAAGGCGGGAAAAGACAGTTGGCAAAACTAATTGAACTAATTGAGCTAACTAACTTTCTAATTACCGAGTTAACTAACTTTCTAAAATAGGGCAATATGTCTAATACTCCCCCTCAAGATGTGCGTAAATATCCTTCACACACATCTTGGATAACAAGTGAACCAGATTTGAAGTAGGTAATGGCTTGGTGAAGAGATCTGCCAGCTGATGCCGTGAACGAATTGGTAATAATTTGATGATGCCATCATTGATTTTGTCTCGTATGAAATGGCAATCTACCTCTATATGCTTCGTTCTTTCGTGAAAAACAGGGTTGGTGGCAATCTGAATAGCAGCCTGGTTATCACAATAGAGTGCAGCAGGATTCGAAATATTTATTTGGAAATCTTTGAGCAACTGTCTAATCCATATGATTTCACTAACAGTCGAAGCAATGGCTCTGTATTCTGCCTCTGCCGAAGAGCGAGATATAGTAGGCTGCTTCTTGGATTTCCATGAAACCAATGAGTTGCCAACAAAAATACAAAAACCAGTAGTGGATTTTCGAGTATCAACACACGTTCCCCAATCAGCATCTGAGAAAGCTCGAATGTTGATGTCGGTGTCTGAGTTGGTTTGTGATGAAAACAAAAGTCCTTGTCCAGGGTGACCCTTTAGGTATCTCAGCAAGTGATGAACGGCTTTTAAATGTGTCAATCTTGGTTGAGAAACAAACTGACTCAATTTATGAACAGCAATCGTTATATCAGGACGTGACAAGGTTAGATACAGAAGCTTTCCAATTAATCTTCTATAATGAGAGGCATTAGGTAGTAAGTCTCCTTCATGTTGACTAAGAGAAAGTTTAGAATCCATGGGGCTATTTACTGGTTTGCAATCCAAGTAATTGGTATCTTCAAGCAACTGCAATGTGTATTGTCTCTGTGATATAGTAATTCCAGAGGATGATCTGGCCACTTCGATCCCTAAAAAATATTTCAATGCCCCCAGGTCTTTGAGTTTGAACTGGGTTTGTAAGAAGGTTTTTAGGGAATTTATCACTTCAATATTCGGACCAGTAATCACTATATTGTCTACATACACCAATAGAGCCACAAAATTCGACCCTGAGCCTTTTGTGAAAAGAGAATAGTCTCCTTTTGACTGTGTAAAACCATACTTCACAAGGGAATGGGTAAACTTAGAATTCCATTGTCTTGAGGCCTGCTTCAGGCTATATATGGATTTGTGCAGCCGGCATACCAATTTTTCCCTTTGATTTGAAGGCCTAAGCAAATCATATCCAAGTGGAAGATCCATATACACTTCTTCGAATAAATCCCCATTCAAAAAAGCATTATTCACATCCAATTGTACCAAATGCCATCCATAGTGAGAGATGCAAGGGTGAGCATCAATTTGACAGTGACTGTCCTTGCTACAGGTGAAAAAGTGTCAAAATAGTCAAACCCTTCTTGTTGGGTATACCCCTTTGCAACCAGGCGTGCCTTATGCCTTTCAAGGGAACCATCAGACCTGAATTTGTTCTTATAGATCCATCTGCACCCCACAGTATGTTTTCCAGGTGGCAGCTTCACAATTGACCAGGTATAGTTATCTTCCATAGCTTTTAACTCAAGTTTCATAGCTTCACACCAATGAGGAAATTTAATAGCCTGATGAAAAAATTGAGGTTCAAAAATTGAGGAAATGGATAGGACATAATGTTTGTGAGAGTCTGAAAGGTTATGATATGAGATAAAATTTGCAATGTGATAAGAAGAATGAGAAGAAGGGTGTTTATCATGAGCCATCAGATTACAGTGATAGTCATGGAGATATTTGGGAGGTCTGAAAGGTCTGGTAGATTTACGAATAGCAACATCAGAGGTTCTGTGGGGAATTAATTGATTAAGTACTTCAGGGCTACATGTTTCATCAGAATGATGCAACTCAGTAGAAGGAGAAGAAATGGCGGTTTCTTGTGTATTTGTTTCTTGATGATCATGAACAGTTCTATTTGGAAGATCACTGGGTATAGGCAGAGTGGAAGATGGCAACACTAAATTAGGAAAAGGATCAAGCATTTGATCGGACTGAGTTATGGTATGAAAAGGAAAAATGTCTTCGTGAAACACATCTCTAGAGACAAAAATCTGCCTTGAAGTCACATCAAGTAATTTGAACCATTTGATTCCAGATGGATAACCCAAAAATATGCATAATCTTGCACGAGGTTGGAACTTATTTCTATGTGCCGTAAGAGTGGAGGCAAAACTCAAACATCCAAATACACGAAGGTTGGAGTAATCAGCAGGCTGACCATGAAGAATTTCATACGAAGTTTTGTGTTTCAAAATGGGTGAAGAAGTTCTATTGATGAAATAGGCAGCTGTCAAGATGCATTCTGACCAATAGGGATTCTTGATTGAAAGAACAAAGCACGAGCAACATTCAAGAGGTGTTGATGTTTCCTTTCTACAACTGAGTTTTGCTGTGGTCTCTCAATACAACTGAACTGATGTACAACTCCCTTCTCAGAAAAAAATGCTTACAAGACAACTCATGCGCATTGTCTGATCTGAAACATTTAATTTTGGCCTCAAATTGTGTAGTGACCATGTTAAAAAATCGAACTATAGTAGCCTCTGCATCAGATTTATGTTGCAACATATATATCCAAGTAAACCTTGAACAGTCATCTACCAATGTTAAAAAATATTTATGTCCCGTATGTGCCGCCACATGATATGGCCCCCATATATCACAATGCAGTAAATCAAAAGGCTTATCAGATAATTTGTTTTGTGACTCAAATGATAATCTTCGTTGTTTAGCCATGGGACAAATATAACAAGGAATTTGTCTATTCAAATTCGAAGTAATACAGGAAAACTGATTTCTCAAAGCATCTAATCTCTTAAAGGACAAATGTCCAAGTCTGTTATGCCATACTTGTGCAGATACATTGCCAACAAAATTATTAGAAAGGGAATCAAGCATTCTGGTATCAAGCACATACAATCCTTGAGCTCTATTACCCCTGCCAATCATCCTCATGGTGGTATTCTCCAGAATTTGAAAGTGATCCTGAGAGAATTTCAATGTGAGTTGGGAATCAATAGCCAATGCACTAACTGATAGCAGATTAAACTTGAATTGCGGCACATATAAGACATCATGTAACGTAATGTTAGAACTTAGCTTGATTTCACCACATAGATTGACAATTATCTTGGTATGATTAGGCAGAGTGATGCTAGCATTTTCGACTGATCTCATGGTAACAAATGCTTCAGCATCACAACACACATGTTTAGTAGCCCCTGAATCTACTATCCAGATTTCCTTAGTGGCAAAAATAGGATCAACAGATATTGAGTGACAAATACCTGTATTGCCTGTAATATTCTGCTGTCTCTCGAGTTCAGTTGGACCAGTGCTTGAGGTCTGTGCCAAATTGGATAACATGTTCACTAATTGCTGGTATTGAGTTGTGTTGAGATTTTGTATAAAATCCTTTGCTACCGGTTGATGATCCAGACTTTGATTAATAGACATTTGGTTGACATGGCTATTTGAAGAATAGCCTTGATTATTTTCCTTAGCTCTTGGCTTTTATCCAGGAGGGTATCCATGCACTTTGTAACACTTATCAACAGAATGTCCATGGAATTTACAGTGGGTGCAGTATGGCTTATCCTTCCTTTTGAAGTTGGTCACATTCCTAAATCTTGATCCCTCATAACGAGAGTCGTGATTCATTACTGGTTTAGCAGCATCAGACCTAATAGAAAAGGCTGCAGCAGTTCCAGTAGACATGTTATCAGATCCTAAACTTTGTGCATTTAATTTTCTTTGATTCTCCTCTTGAACCATAAGTGTAAACACCTTGTTCACTGGTGGCATAGGATCCATAAGAAGGATCTATCCCCTGGCTTGAGAGAAGGAATCATTCATCCCCATTAGAAAAGACATGATATACTCCATTTGAAGGTATTTGTTCATCTCCTTAACTCCACCACAGAAGCATTTTCCACAATTACAGTTAGGCCTGAAGTTAATCAATTCTTCCCATACGGTCTTCAATTTAGTGAAATATACATTAACTGAAGTTTGATCCTGAGCTAAATTCATCAGTTCCTTTCTTAATTGAAAAATTCGAGATCCATTGCTTTGTTGAAACCTCTCTTTGAGATCATTCCAGATCTCGTGAGCTGTAGAAGCATAAATGATACTCGATGAGATTTCCTTCGAGACCGAGTTCAATATCCATGACATAACAATGTTGTTATTTCTGATCCATGAATTAACTAATTCTGGACTCGATTCATTCGGTTTTTCCATAGATCTATCAATAAATGTGATCTTATTCTTCACCGAAAGTGCGATTGTCATTGCACGGCTCCATGATGGATAATTCTCTCCGGTGAGTACCTGCGATACCAGCACCAATCCCGGATTATCATAATAGTGAAGAAAATATGGACCGGATGGTTCATCGACGGCAGATTTGCTCGCAGATGCTTGGACATCAATATTCACTTGGTTATTCACTGGATCCATATCCTCAGAAACGAAGGCTGACTTTCGATGCTTTAAACAAAATCAGAGTTGAGCTGCAAAGCGCTCTGATACCATATTGAATTCGAGAGGAAGAAAATCTTGGCGGGAAAATATTTTCATTACTTACCTGAAACAAATACAGAATAGACAAGGAAATGAAAAAGGCGGGAAAAGACAGTTGGCAAAACTAATTGAACTAATTGAGCTAACTAACTTTCTAATTACCAACTAATAGGGCAATATGTCTAATAATTATTGGTGAAATTTGAATCAATTTAGCCACAAAATTTTATTTGTGACGTACAATATTGCTGATTTCTTCATGTTATAAAATTGTTGTGACGTTTGTGTTGAAATTGATTTTGCTTCAAAATCAAACAAGATTCAGACACAATTTTATTTTTTGCAGCAACTCGCTAATAAGTCTCTATTTAATTTGTCATAGAAAAAATCGGCTTGAATATTTTGTCCCTAGTGAAATAAATAAATTACTTATTTTAAAAATTATTTTATCTTATTATAAAAATAATTAAATCTTTATTTATAAGTAAAAAAAAAAAATTTATCTAAAAATGGTTGGAAATAAATCTGTATTACCACTGGATGATGAGTGATGATCCCACAAAGCCGCCAACAAAGTTAACTATTCAATAAACATAGGCATTCATTCAACCTCAAGTTTTACAAGACAATGAACAATTGTAGGAAGAACCCTCCCCACCCCACCCCACTCCTTGGACCCTATATATATAGAAGGCCATTCTCATGCAAAATAATTGGACTTTCAAAATAACGAGAATGGATTCATTGAAAGGAAAAACTATTTTTTTTATTGTGTTTGTGCTTTGTGCATCTCTTTCAGAAGTTGTGCCACAAAGAGTAATCAACTACAAAGACTTACCACCAATTAATTGCGATCGTGACGGTAATCATGAAGGAAATTGTCGACCATCAGATCCTGTAAATACATACACGAGGGGATGCAGTTCGATTACGTGTTGTCGAAATGGAAAAAAGTGTTCTGATAATTTTGGTACATTGAATTGAATAAGCCTAAACTTTATAATAAAAACCAGACATGTAACTGTCATGTTCATTAATATTCAATTCAGCCTATAGTACGTGCTCAAATCGTGAGCATGAAAGTTTATCCAGTGATTTCTTCTGTTTGGGCATAACATTTGTTTCATTGGCAATAAGATATACAATGTTAATATATCCAATGGCTTTGCTTTTAGTTTTGCCCAATTTTATCATACATTATATCTTTGGAAAATTTATAATATAAAAGTTTGAAAGGATACAATCATGTAACAATTTACATACTATTTCTTTCATTATTTTATCTTTCTTCAAAATTTAATTATTTGAATCATTTTATTGAACGGTTTTTGTCAAAAAAAAAAAAAAAAACTATTTATATTCATTTCTCTTGAGTTCCACCTTATTTAATATTAGTAACATATTAAAATATAGAAAACCCTCCTTTAATTATTTCGTGTTTCCCAGCATTGTAAATTCGTACTTGTTATATTCTAGCGAAAAGTTATGTTTATTATTTTAAAAATTACAAAAGTCATTTAAAATATTTTTTCATACTATTTATTATTTTGCAGCTTAAAATTAATTATTATTCGTTTTAGTTAAATTTAGCTTTATAGCATTCTGGAACCTGAACTTTTTTTTTATTTATAATTTTTATTAATTTTTGTTCTTCTCTTATCTGCGAGGAAGCTGAATAAAATAGAATACGTATATAAATATTTTTTGTAAAGTTATATAATTTTATTCAAAACTTGCAAAATGAAAAAAAATATGTTAACATAGATGAAAGAGAAATAGAAAAAAAAAAAAAAGGATGATAAATATAGTAATAATTTATTAAAATAACAAAATAATTAAAAATGTAAAGTGTGATTCACTGATTTGTTATTTATAATGGAATATTTGTATTATTTTTTTAACATCAAGTGTGTCTCTTTTCCATTCAAAAAAGAGTAATATGTAAATTTAAAATATGCGGTATTTAAAATGTAAATATACCCTATATAAAAGTGAATTTGTAAAATTTCTTTAGCTCATCCGGAAAAGTATCGCATGGTCTATATAGCAAAGAAACTTCTCAATTAGCGGCGCTAAATTGAATGATTTTGTAGTTACGAGTTTTAACCGTTTATCTTGTTGTCAGATGAATTATCTATTTAATCAATACAAGAAAAAGAGACATTAGCAACGAGAATTACTTGGAAATTGAGACATTAGCAACGAGTTTTAACTCTTCCTTGTCTAGAGTGTTTAAATTAGAAAGTTTTGTTCTACACCTTGCCCCATTCCCCTTTGTAATTTGGAAATTTAATTCGATAGTCTTTCACATTTTTGTCTTCTTGTTCTACTATTGTTCGGATCTCTTTGTTTGTAGGTTTTTCCTTTGTTTATATTACTCCGTGTATTGATTATAACGCATCTTCAAAATGTACAATTTTGTGAAATTTTTTATAATTTATGTTGTAGATTTTTTTTTTTTTTTTGTCAAATCGGTTTACTATAATTTGATACTTTTTATGAAAAAACATTTTTTTATAAACCCTTACCTGCACATAAAATCCACTCTATTTTAAAGAGTTAATACTTATAATTAAGTTTCCAGTGACTTTCCAAATTAACATTTTAAAATGGAAAATTTGAATAGTCAAACACACTCTAAAGTTAAAATACTTTGAATTAAATACTTTAAACGTATTTTAATTTTCAATGAAAAAGGTAATATAATAATCTAGAGGGAAGTTAGAGAAAGTAAAATATAGGAAGAATAATAAATATTTTTTTGTAGTAGTAAAATGAAGTGTTAAAAATAAAAGAGTTTGTCGGAATACTTAAATTTTTTTAATCTAAATTTATAGGTGCTCTGTGAATTGTTAAATATAGTTTTTAAAAATAGATAATTTCTTGGGAGTCATTGTTTCAATAATCACCCATTTTATACTTTGATCACGATTTACTCGCTAAACTTCAAAGTGATTTACAATTCTTAATGAACTTTGTTCATTTGCACTTCATCCATCACCATAAAAAATTTGTTTTATTAGTCCCTCAGTGGCTAACGAAAATCTGACGTGGCAAGTTACGCCATTAAAAAAAATTACAACTCAACCAAATCATTGTTTAATTACTCATCCAACTTGTACTTGGTCACATTTTACACATCAAATTTCAAAATACTTCTCAATAGTCACTTATCTTTCAGATGTTACACTCCATCCATCATCCTCCATATTTCATTCCCTTTATTGCTAATGTTTGCAGGAA
This sequence comes from Fraxinus excelsior, assembly GCA_019097785.1. Taxonomy (NCBI): domain Eukaryota; kingdom Viridiplantae; phylum Streptophyta; class Magnoliopsida; order Lamiales; family Oleaceae; genus Fraxinus; species Fraxinus excelsior. The sequence goes on along the minus strand of CM032631.1, from coordinate 15,786,496 downwards.
AATTCCATATGGTAAGTTACATTAGTTAACAAAATTACAACTTAATCAAACTATTAACTCACCAAAATCACATTTTCCGCATGGTAAATGATTGTAAAGGATTTTGGTGAGTTGATAGTTTAATTGAGTTGTGGTTTTTTTAATGATTGTAACTTATCACGTGGAATTTTCCTAGGAATATTAGCAACAAAGGGAATGAAATATGGCAGATGATGGATGGAATGAAACATCTTAAAGATGAGTGGCTATTGGAAAATATTTTGAAGTTTGATGATTAAATTGTGACCAATTGTAAGTTAGATGAGTAATCTAACAATAGTTTGATTGAGTTGTAATATTTTTAACAGTCGTAATTTGCAACATCACATTTTCATTAGTCGCTTCAGCGAATAAGGTAATGAATTTTTTAGGGTGATGGATGGAGTGCAAGCGATCAAAGTTCGGTAAGTATTCACGAAAATATGTTTCAGATTTAAATCACCGCAAGTACACGGTTCGTTGACAAGTAATAAAGTGGAAATCCTAGAATTTTGAGTATCGTTCCCACGAGAATTGATTTAACGTGATTATTATTATTTCGACCTTAACTGAATCTATTAAACTCATGATGATTGTTTTTGTGATTTTTGATGAAGCTATGACTACTACGTGAATCAAACTAAAATGATGAGTTAAATGCAAAAATATGTCGAATGCAAGAGGTTGATAAAATTAATGTATGAAAAAGCGTACTAGGATCCCGAATCACCAAGCAAATTCACTTTTAACTCCAATTTCACAATTTGACAACATTATGAATTGGTTGAAGAATCAATGTTTCTAACTTATTCAATAATCTCTTTCGAGCAGAATTGAACCTATTCTAGCATACCATTTGACTATATTTCTATGATAAATGCAATATACAAGAATGCACGACGTTTTATAAACACTTGGAGATTCACATAAAGCATAGCGGTATATTTCTATCCCCTATCGGACCTTACGATGATTTATACCTTGTAAAATCTATTTTCCTTTTTTCGAATGCGTAAAATAAATCACCCAAACTCATACAACTATTACGTATATAATTGTAGAGGCAATAAAGTGTATATAAATCATTCAACATCCCCAAACGCATTTAAATATCAAATTGCAAAATAGAAATTAAAAGTTCACAATACGAGGTTCATCGTTCACCTAATACATAAAAATTCTAGCCTAACATGAATAAAATTAAAGAACAATAAAAGTAATAAAGAGAAGACATCACCAAAGAACTAGAATTTAAATTTTGAATCTTGAAGTGAAACTCTTGTTCACGCCTTTTTTCTTCCTATTCAATGGTGTTTTTCTCTTTAAGAATGCATAAAAACCTAGTCTATGACGAGTTTAGGCTTTTATAGTTGCCCTAGAATCATTACCATAAGAGTTGGAGTTGGATAAGGAAAGAAAAGATTTTCTCGCCTAGAATACACCTTGCTATAGCAAGGTATATTTTCATGTTGTAGCATGGGCAAAGTAAATGCTTCCTGAAAATCTCTGTTGAAGTCTGGGCTATAGCAAGGTATATTTCCATGCTATAGCATGGAAGAATTTTCCTACTCCTATGTATTGCGACAACCAGAGTTCTATTCAGATTGCCTACAACTCGATTTTTTATGAATAGACTAAGCACATTGAGATCGATTGTCACCTTACTCGTCATCATCTCAAGCATGGCACAATTACTTTGCCTTTTGTTTCTTCTTCTTTGCAGCTTGCGGATTTCTTTACTAAGTCGCATTCTATTTCTCGTTTTCATTTTCTAGTTGACAAACTATCGATGCTTGTAACTGCCGCATCGTGAGTTTGAGGAGAAATGTTAAGAAATATAGTATTATTTTATTTTATTGTTTATTAAGGGTAGAATAGTCTTTTTAGTTTCCCTTATTTTAGACAATATATAGTCTCTCTACATTTAGGTTTTGTATTCAATTTTTCATTATGCATTATTAATGAAACCCTAGCCTCCATTTCTCCTTTCTTTTTCTTTGAATTGTTTAACAGTATTCACATATTTGTTATTATGTATTTAAATCCTTGTTGTTACATTAGGTTCGGATGTTCAGCTTCAATCTGATATCTACTAAAACTCAAAGTCAAAAGTCAAAAGGGTCTTCTGTAATTTAATTGCGCAGTAAGACGGGTTGGGCGCAGAGCTAAGGTTTTAGATAGGCCTTTTTGCTGTATGGTTTGGTTGCGCGCTTCTTATATACACTCGTAAGCATATTATAGGTGTAATACTCGATTTTTCATTTCAATTAAAATGTAGTTTAAAAACTTGTGGGCCTTTGCTTTTAGAAAAACGAAAATTGGAATGATAGTAGTGTTATACCCATAAAATATTTCTTATTGGGCTTGGACCTCGGGCCATTATCCATTCGCCGCATTTGTTTCTTTATATATATGTGTGGTCCATTTCAATTAAGGGATGTTCTCTAACCATATCCTATTCCCATTTTCCGTCTCTTGCAATCATTTTTTCTTTTGTCTGGCCGTTGACTTGACCGTCGAAGTGCAAACGATCGTCGAACCTTTTATATATGCAAACACAATACACAAGAAGTCTAGAATATGGCACAAGAAATGGAAACTCTTAGAATAATATTCTAAGACTTGGATAGAATGCATTTTACGAAAAATAGTTTAAGCAAATACGCATTCAACCCAAAAATATTTTAATTAACAAAAAAATTTCTTGGCTTCATATAATTTAATAACAATTTGTCCATGTAACATTTCCAAGCATGAAGTGTCAAAATAATTCAGATTTTTTGATCATTGCAACTATAGAGACATAATTTTATATAAGTCACGAGTCAATTATAAATTTGCCCAACCCGACCCACCTATTTTAATCTTTGTTAATAAGTTGTTCCAAACCGACCAACCCAACCCAACCCATACTAGATTTGGTTGGGTCTCAACCTTTACACAGGTTGTGTTTGATTAAATTATGATCAAACCGTTCATATTGTGTTGGGTTTGGGTTGAGGCAAAAACGGACCCAACACAACCCATGCCTATCCCTAACGGGAGCGTCAATGGAAGGAATTTTTTCTCTCCAACTCGGTTCATCGTCAAACAAAAGTTCTAGTAAAAGCTACTTGTTCTTCCTTCAAGCCAAAATTTTCTCCATGAACTAAAACGAAGCCCCTTTTTGTCTTGAACTAAGCCATCTAGAATAAAAGAAGTTTGAAAAACACTAAAATATTTCTGATTCTTGAATGGAACTTTTCTCTCAAAATCACATTCATGGAAACAAGCAACTATACAGACTTCTTCATCCTTTCACAATCATAGATCTCAAGGCAAAGATAAAGTGAATAAAGTTTACAAGATTTTGCTACCGACTTCAACAAATCAGTGTTTTAGTGAAATCTTTGGCCGAAGTTATACCTATGGAATATACCGTCAAAATCATTGCAAAGGGCTCAAAAAATTTCGGCGGCCATCGAATTTGCACAGGAGACTACATTTCTTAGCAGCTTCTTCGAGGTGGTTTCTCGGCTTAGATTCACGTAGTACGTGTGTTACTTTCAACAAAGTGAAAAATTGCTCTTGGCGATGGCATGACTATCCATGCAAACTATTTGCTAGTTGTCAATTTCAGTAGATTATTCATTTTGACTTTTTTTGCACCGCCTTTGTGAAGATAATAATTGTTCTTGATGGTGTCGAGGATGGGGCTACAAATATCAGTCATGCTAAAGGAGTTATTATTATTATTATTGCAATTGCATGCAAAGTGTTCGATAAATTGCTTAGCTTGGAATTCTCTTGTTCAAAGGCTCCATTGATCATTCTAATTGCTCAAGGCGAGCCATAGCAGCATCTCTTGAAGTCCTCATTCCTTGAATAAAGGAAGAGGTGGTATTTTGGAATCCTTGTTCCTTGAAAAAGGAAGAGGTTAATAGTCGACGTGTTTGCCCTAACAAAAGGAGCCTTTCCTGACCTCATTCGTGGGATGTCTATTCTCTGCTTCATCATATGCTTATTCCTAGCTTCGTGAGATGTTTATCCTCGTCTCTTACTATCATTAAACCTAGTTGTAAGACATCATCATTCCAAGGCCAGCCTAATTGTAAAACCTCGCCATTCCGAGGCCAATATATAAGACTTCGATGGATCAAGAGCTATTCGCTGGATGTTTATTCCCCACCATGCTAGATGCTTATTCCTGGTTAGAGTCTTCATTCCTTGAACAAAGGAAGATGTAGTATCTCGGAGTCCTCGTTCCTTGAACAAAGGAAGATGAAATATCTTGCAGTCATCGTTGAATAAATGATGAGGTAGTATCTTGAAGTCCTTGTTTCTTGAAAAAAGGAAGAGATATTATCTTGAAGTCCTTGTTCCTTGGAAAAAGGAAGAGGCAAATTGCTAGATGCTTATCCCTAGTTTCATGAGATATTTATTTCTCTCCTCTTACTAACGTTGAGCCTAGTTGTAAGACCTCATCATTCCGAGGTCAATCTAACTATAAGACCTTGTCCTTCCAAGTCCAATTTATAAGATTCTAATAGTTTGAGAGCTATTCACGAAAATTTTTTATTCCCTGTTTCAGCAGACACTTATTCCTAGCTTCGTGAGATTCTTATTCCTTGCCTCTCTATAAGATCTCGTCATTTCGAGGCCAGCCTAGCTGTAAGACCTCATTATTTCGAGGTCAGTCTAACTATAAGACCTCGTCATTCCGATGCCAGTTTATAAGATTCTGATAATTTGAGAGCTATGTGTGGGATGTTTATTTCCCGCCTTGCTAGATGATTATCCCTGGCTTCGCACATATTGAAGTCCTCATTCCTTGAATAAAGGAAGATGAAGTATTTTGCGAAGTCCTTATTCCTTGAATAAAGGAAGAGGCGGTATTTTTCGAAGCCCTCGTTCCTTAACTAAAGGAATAGATAGTCATTGTTCATTGAATAAAGGAAGAGACAATATTTTTTGAAGTCCTCATTCCTTGAATAAAGGAAGTGGCGATTTCTTGAAGATCTCATTCATTGAATAAAAGAAGAGGCAATATCTTTTGAAGTCCTCATTCCTTGAATAAAGGGAGATGCAATATTTTTTGAAGTTTTCAATCCTTGAATAAAGGAAGATGCAACATATTTTACAAGTCCTTGTTCTTTGAAAAAGGAAGAGGTAAATCGCCAAATGTTTATTCCTGGCCTCAAAGATGGTTGTTCATCGCCTCTCACTATCGTTGAGCTTAACTATAAGATCTCGTTATTCCGAAGCCAGTTTAGACTCTGATAGCACTATTGTTGAGACTAGATGTAAGACCTCATCTATCCGAGGCCCGCTTATAAGACTCTGATAGTTTGAGATCTATTCGCGGGATGTCTATTTCTCACCTTGCCAGATGCTTACTCCTAGCTTTGTGAGATCCAATTCTTCGCCTCTCACTATCGTTGAGCCTACCGACAAGACCTCGTCATTCCGAGGCCAACCCAACTGTAAGACCTTACCATTTTGAGGCCCGATTATAAGACTCTGATAGCTCGATAGCTATTCACGGGATGCTTATTTCCCACCAAGCCAGATGATTATCCCTGGTTGGAGACCTCATTCATTAAATAGAGGAAGAGGTGGCATTATCTTGGAGTCCTCATTCAAGAAACAACGTTCGCAACCTAAAAAATTAAATTTGCACAAGTACAAAAATAATAAAAAAGAACCTCCTATTGAGAAAGCTCAAAGGGGAAGCTTCTTCATAGATGATTCGTCCCTATGAAGAGACACGTGAGCACTTCGACGAGGGGTTAGATCCCAAGAAGGACCACATCTGCACTCGTAAAGTGTGGCACATGCCTTTAACAACTAAAGTTGTTAAGAAAGCCTCAGTATCGACGAACCACTCAATCTCATGCTCAGGATGACATTTACTATGGACCAGTTCGCGCAGTTATATGTGAATGAGATAGTAAGGTTATATGGTGTACTTATTTCTATTGTATCGGATAGAGATCTAAGGTTCACATCGAACTTTTGGAAATGTATAAATCGAGCTATGGGAACTAAACTAAAGTTGGGCAGTCTGAGCGGACAATTCAAACATTGGAGGACATGTATACATTTTGGAGCTCAATGGGAAAAACATTTACCATTAGTGGAGTTCTCATACAACAATAATTACCACACTTCAATTGACATGGCACCATACGAGGAATTATATGGGAGAAAGTGTAAATTACCAGTTCATTGGAATGAAGTCAATGAGCTCAAGATTTTGGGGGTAGAGATTATTGAATAGACAGTACATGCAATTGAAAAAATTCGCGCCAGCATGAAAATTGCTCAGGATAGACAAAAGAGTTGTACGGATAAAAAGAGAAAGGGTTCAGTTGGTGATAAGGTGTTCCTCAAAGTGTCACCAATGAAAGGAGTGCTATGTTTTGGCAAAAAGGGTAAGTTGCAACCAAGGTTTATTGGCCCGTTTGAGATTTTGTAGCGTATCGGGAACGTCACATATCAGTTAGCATTACCTCCAGAACTTTCAGTTGTGTGTCAATGCTTAGGGAGTACATCCATGATTCGAGTCATGTGGTCAACCATCAGTCTATTGAATTACAACGAGGTTTAAGCTATGAAGAAGTGCCAATATGAATTGTTAATCAAAAATTTCAAGCCCTCCGGAACAAAGTGATCCCGCTAGTGAAAGTACAATGACGTAATCACTCGGTTAAAGAGGCCATGTGGGAGCGAAATGTGGAAATGAGGGACAAGTACCCACAACTTTTCGATAAACTTCAAAGTAAATTGTGAGAGCGAAATTTATTTTTAGAAGGATAGATTATAGCACCAGCACCCGAATTTTTGGTCTAGTTATGAGAATTGAAAATTTAGGGACTCATTTAAGAGTTAATCCACCTCTAGGACCTTATAGCAAATTTAGTATAAATGCTAATTTCCACAATTTTTGCTCTTTAAAAAAAGGTTGAATGTTTGGTCAAACCCTTATATAGAAAACCTTGATATATTTTTTTGTCATATTTATGATTGACCAAATATATGGTGATGTGTAGTGTGAATGCATGTGTATATAGAATGTATTAATCACGTGAGGAATGAGGGAGACAATCTTGCTCATTTCACAAATTTCAAGGAATAATTTCAATCCTAAAATTAATAGCATTTCCACCATCATAGATTTTTTAATGATGCATGCCTAGTTTTGTTCTATTTAAACCCCTCATTCATATTCACATGCTACCACACACTATTATTTTTTTTAGTCCAAATAATATACGCATATACACACACATAGCCACATGGAAATTGTAAGAGGGATCAAACAATTTTATTCGATCTCTATTACTTTCTTTTAAATTTCACAGTAAGTACGCTACCTATGTTTGAATTATTATTATGTTTTAAGAAAGTTATTATGGATCCCATATGATATAGTTACCACACTATGTGATTATGATTATGTTTTTAGGTTTCATTTTTTTAGACATTATATGTCAATGCATTATTCTTCAATAATATGATTTCGCAATTAATTATTGAAGTTAAAACCACTTTTTATTTACTTAATGTGTAATATCGCTTCTTGTTACTATTTAAGTCCCTATAAAAAAATCGAATTTTATTTAGTAACACTTGATATTAAAGGATTTGGGTCGTCACAGTTGATATCATGAATAAAGACAATGACGTTTGAGAACTCATTCTATTGTCTTCCGATGCGAAGCCCATAGGTTGTAAATAATTATTTAAAATCAAGGGGGATTCGAATAGTGATGTGGAGAGATATAAGGCTTATCTTGTTGCAAAAGGGTTTTACAAAAAAAAAAAAAAAAAAACATTGACTTTAAAGAGACTTTCTCTCATGTTTCTCCGAAAAAAACTCTTTTAGGATTATTATGATACTTGTGGCACATTTTGATCTTGAACTACGTCACATGGACGTAAAGACGTTGTTTCTCAATGGTGACATTGTCGAGACGATTTATATGGTGCAATCGAAAACTGTGTCTGGAGACTTAAAAGATTGTTGGTAAATTAAAGAAATTCATCTATGGGCTTAAGCAGCTTTCTGTCAATGATATTATAAATTTCATCAATTAATTATCTCATTTGATTTTGAGGTGAATGCAGTTGATAATTGTTTGTTAACCTATGGTTGGTTATAACCTTAAAAAAATATCGATGGTTGTTGAAATATCAAAAGCTATCATCACAAATCGGACTCACAAAGAAGACCAGATCGAAATAAAAGTCTTCCAAGCATTTAAGAAAAGATCATTCAAGACGAAAGCCCAAAGAACTAACGAAATATCAAGAACTAGGTCTTTTTAGATCTCAACGAATTGACCCTCCTGCCCCAGCTACCAAGGAAAGTGGCGAAAAATCAAATGAAAAATATGATGTATCAAAAAGTAAAACATGACTAGGTTTTAGAAGTTGTGATTGATATTACCTTGGATTTGATTTAGAGAAGCACATTTGTAAGGTACCATTCTTTGATTTTAATAGGATAAATGCATTGGGTAACAATACCCAAGCTTCTCAAATATTTTTTCTTCCAAGGTCGTATATGTTATTGGCAGATTTATTTATTTTTTAATATAAAAAGGAAGTGTAATATGAGACCAAAGAGTTGATACCATAAATATCAGAATTATCTAATAATATGGAAATCACATAACTTACCAAGGGCAAAAATGACTTTAGCTTTCTTGTTAGTATTTACATTTTGATAGGCTTCCTACAATAAAAAAGTTAGTTTATAATAAAATATTGTTAGTTTTGTGCATTGCAAACTGAATTTTACAAAATCATTCAAAGGTAAAGGTTAAACAAGAGTATTTTCATTTTTGTGCTTTATTTCTAAAGAACAACAAATTCATAAATTGTACCGCTCTTGCACAGGGCCTAGGCTCAAGCCAACTACGCAAAGGGAGAAATTACATATTAGATAGGCCAATAGATTACTAAAAGAAATTATTTGACTATAATTTTTTGATCAATTCTAACTTCGAACTTATCCAAAATCACTTTTTCTCGAACTTACTATACACGATTAATTATAAGCTATCAAACGAGCTCAATATTACTATGACAATATGGTCTATTTTGAAAACTTAAATTATCAAAATAGTTTATTTTAATGTGTTTAGTCTATAATGTTCCATTTAATACAAGATTTGAAACAAGCCCAATATCTATATGTAATTTTCAATCCTCCAATAAATACACATTTGGCTTAAAATCATTATTGACTTCAAACTTATTTCATTTTATTCCTTCAAGATTTCATGATTTCTATTTTAGTCATTAAACTTACTAGGATTCGTTAAATGACACCTTACTCGAGTTTTACCAATTAATAATTCCTGAAAATTTTTATTTACATACTGATAATATTTTATCCATCAACGAAATATTATGCTACCCAAATATATCAAATTTTCAGAAATTATTTATTTTGCTACTCTATCTTTTTGTGTTGTACAAAATTTTCGTTTGAAATACAATATTCTACACTTGTACAAAATTATTGCTTATGGCCTCATAAAAAGTTATTGTTTAGGGCCTCAAAATTTCCAAAACGAGCCTTGCTCTTGCAAATGAACATTCTAGCAACAAAAATATTCCATAAGATTCAAACAACTAAACAAAGTTGTAAGTTTGACCGAAATTGTTTAAATCCAGAAAAGTAGGACATGAAAAAATCATTTTAAATTTTTTAAATTACACATTTATATATAATCTTTTTATACTTTAAAAATATAGAGATTTCTAATAGCCAATGAGCACTTGCTCCAATATTTAAGTACCACCGGATATTTATGATTTAGCTATCAAATTTACAGTGAAAAGACTTTTAAAAAAATTGAATTGTCATATCCAAACTTAGTTTAAGAAGTTCAACTGATATTATCAAGAATAATTCTATTCGTACATAATCATTTACCGAATTTTTTACCGAATTGACAAGTGACGGCCCCCGGACGCCCCCCCAATAGGGGGCCGCCACTTGTCAATTCGGTAAAAAATTCGGTAAAGGATTATGTACACGTAGCGCGATCGTATTATCAATTGGTAAAATTTAAAATTCTTGCAGTTATTTTCAGAGATAATAAAAAGTAATATCGACCAATTCTTGTCCAACGTTTAAGATGCTCGCATAACTTAATCGAGTAATTTTATTCATCCCCAGTGTATTTACAAACACAGTCTAGGTGGCTCTAAATGATAAGTTAAATGAAATGTGAAATTAAATGACTTATTTAATTTCACATATTATTTAATGCCACATTAACGCATTTGTAAACATACTGAGGATGAATAGCATTACTCAACTTAATCCCTCCAAATATGTTTTTTTCTTCTAAATTTATAAGTGTCATTAGATTGAAAGCCATCACGTGTCTTTAATCATGCTAGAAAAACTTTGTACTTTCGTCTTGGAACTATGATCCATTCTCTTACCAAAGGTCACACTTGGTACATTGGAATTGTATGGATATGAAGGGAAACATTGCATTTCGAGTCCATTATAAATGGTTATGAATGTACAATTAATACTTAAAAATAAATATACTTGTAAATAAATGAGTTTTAGAATAAATAACATTTTAGTTAAAATTTGAAATAAACAAACTACTTATTTTGAAAGTTATTTATCTTGCTATTAAAATAAGTAATATTTTTACTTCAAATTTATTTCCAAGTAATAATTTATTATCCAACATGTTTAAATACATGATTCATGGTCAAAAAAAGTATTATCACTGGATGGATAAAAAATAATCGCACAAAGTCGCTAGCAAAGTCAAAAGTTTTAATGGCTTAATTCATTTCAACCTCAAAATGTATAAGACACCGAACAGTTTTCCTCAATTCATTCCATTCCATCAATGTTGGTTGTTGGAAGAACCTTCAACCCTATATATAGAATATAAGTAGTCCATTTCCATGCAAAATAATTGGACTTCCAAAATACCGAGAATGGAAACATTGAAAGGAAAGACTATGCTTCTTGTGGTGCTTTTGGTTTGTGCATGTCTTTCAGAAGGTGTACGAGGAAAAGCTATCGATTATAAAGACTTTACCCGATCTCCATGCATTGGAGGAGGTGATCGTGAACGGAACTGCAAACCACCAAATCCACTCCTAATTGAGGAAGGGGCCAACAATCCATATGAGAGGGGCTGTAATCCGATTACAGGTTGTCGATCAAGATGACTAAAAGTTATTAGACGTTGTTGGTACTAGATGTGCCTGTAATAAGCATGAAAATTTATCCATTGATTTCTTCTCGCGGAGGTCTAGCATTCTATATATAAGAAAATTTTTTATACGAATTTGAATTTGTAATAAAAATAAATAAATTTCTCAAGTTGTCATGCATGCTTTGAGATGAACAAAATTTTAAGAAGCACTAATGTAATTGTACTACATATATTCATTGGAGATGTTTTGTATATCCAATCCGTCTTGGTTTTCAGTATATCTCAAAAAAAATATTTTGCGATTCAATCGAGCTAGGATAAACATTTGGTTTCTAGGATTAAGACGAAATCTCATTAACTCAATAGTGCATGATTGCTCGATTTTAATTCTTAATTCTTGTTCATTGATTATATACCGAGCATTAATGGCGTTTGAATGCTTGATCACTATTTGAACATGTTTTTGAATTATATTGTTTTCGAGAGATTAAATATAATAATAGCATTTTTAACAAATATCGTAAGGTCCTATAAGGGATAAAATATAGTTTTATGTTTTTGCAATCTTGAATTAAATATTGTAGTTTTTGTGTTCTTGCATATTCATATCGTATGAAGATATAGTAGGCAATATTGAAGAGGATTTTTTTTCCTAAAAAAAATTTGCTCGAGAGATTATTATATGCATTTGGTGTATTGGCCATTTAAGGATTAAAGTTGTTAATAGTTGTGGATTCGGATTCCTGTGCGTTTCGTAATTGGGTTTTAATCTAAGATCTTCACTCTTCAATATTGCTTTCTTTAGTTTTTAACTAGGTTAATTAAAAACACTAATCAAATTCTTTTAAATCTATGTAACTTAGTACAAGTTAATTTTAGTTAAAGCGTAAACACATAATTATTGTAGTGGTGTCAAAAGTCCAAGTTAGTTTTAGTTAAATCGTAAATAGATAATTATTGTGGTGGTGTGAACAATCTTCTCATTCTATATTATTAGTTCACGATCCATACATTTGTGGGATTTATTAAAGTCAAAGACAGTTAGGCATGTTTGGTTCAACTTAAAATTTTTATTAAAATTCAAGTCAAATTCAATAATTAATTTTAACAACGAGTGTCATGAGACTTACATCGTTTTAGCTATATATTCCATTAAAAATTTGATTTTTTTTCTAATTTATTTCTCATAAACATTTGATTGCCACTAAGCCTAGATCGAGGGATGTTCTTCTACTAGAATGTCCTTTTGCTTTAATGTTTTTGGTAGGCCTATTTATAGTTTTTTTCGTGATTTAAACTCTTACGTTCTTTGTTTTTATTAATTTTTTTCGTCAATTATGAGTATGTTATGAATGTACCAATATAGTTGGATGTCCCCGTGCACGATTCCTATAGGCTATATTACCAATAACTATTAGCAAAAGTTTGTATCAGATTTTATGGTGAATTTTGCAACAAAACTAATATCACCACAAAATTTGTGCATAAAGAAATCTGTAGGTTCATTAGAAATCAAAATCGATAGCAAAAATCTTAAGATACATCGTTGTAATAGATTTTTGCAAGAGATATTTGCCGTTGCAAATGTCATTGCTATTATAATTTAACATTTTAAATTATATCAATTAATTTATAATACTATAAATGGCTAAATCTATCTAAAAAAATCTCGTATATGTTTGAATAATGTAGTAGCTAACGATTTAGGTGCTCAAAAATTCTTTTGTTTACAGTATAACTGAGATTTCAATGTAGTTTGCAGTGAATTATTCGTGAAATTTGAATCAAATTAGCCCTGAAATTTTATTTGTGACGTGCAATATTGCTGATTGTTGGAAATTGGTTTTTATTAGTTGGTTTGACCAACTTTTGACCAATTATTTTAGTGGGTTCCATTAGTTGGATTAAATATTTCTTTGACCAAATGTGTTCTACTCCATGAGTAGATTAATGTAGTGTATTTATTTTTTCAAAGCCAATTTAGAGTGAATGAGAAATTAAGGCCAAAATATGACAATTTGAAGTTGAAATAAATTGGAATAATAAATTGTTGGGAAATTGAATAGTGTCAATCTGACATAGAAAAACTAGAAGAATGTTAACCACTTTATATTGCTCAAATTTGGGACTTGAATTTGGGCCATAAGGGGTACCAATAGTTTTTGAAGTGAAGAGAACCTACATGCTAATAGGTTGGGCCAAAGCTCATGCGCGCGCGCCGTCGCCACTGCCGTCCGACCGGCACAAGTCGTGGACTTTGGCTTGACTTGGACTTGAGCTAAGCTGAGATATATTTTTTAGTAAAAAAATATTTGATTTATATTATTTTTATTTAAAATAATAATATATTTATATTATAATTTTTCCCCGATTTTTCTATGGATGACACGTTTATTCTTCTAGAAGGACGGTTGGAGGCGGCGGTTAGCGGTTGCTGTCCAAAAAGTTTGTGTCTGTTGGCAGTGGCAATTGGTGGCTGGCGGTTGCTGTCCAAAATATTTTCGTGCATTTTAGTCCTTCAATTTTTAGAGAGATCAAAACATTAGTAGATTCGCCAGGACTTGTAATTTGTAGTGCTACTATTACAAGTCGAGATCATTATATCCTGGAAGATAAGTGTCGGACTACCGTCACACCAGTGTGGGGTATTATCATCTTAAGGAGAAAGAGTCGAACTCTTGCCTCGACCATTTTTTCCTATCTTCAACTTCACGTCGTTATTTTGCTCAATTTTATTCACGATGATTTCATTACTTACCTATTATTCCCAACAATCTTAAGACGATAATGACAAGTAATACTACATCAGTCGTACCCTCTAATAATGCTCACGGGGAGAAACCGAAAAAATTCACGGGAGTGAATTTTAAGAGATGGCAACAGAAAATGTTGTTTTATCTCACGATTCTGAATTTGGCGAAATTCTTGAGTGAAGATGCTTTAACTGTTGAGGAGGATGAAGTAGATTCTCAAAAACGAGCAGCATTTGATGTATGGAGTCATTGTGACTTCTTGTCCAGGAACTATATCTTCAATTGCCTTGACAACACGCTATACAACATATATTGTTCGGTCAAGACAGCTAAATTACTGTGGGAATCATTGGAAAAGAAGCAGAAGACGGAAGACGCCGGATTGAAGAAGTTCGTTATGGGAAAATTCATGGACTTCAAAATGATAGATTCTAAAACAGTATTAAATCAAGTCCAAGAGTTACAAATCATTTTGCACGACATACATGCGGAAGGAATGAAGCTCTCTAAGTCGTTTCAGATCGCTGCGATTATCGAGAAATTACCACCGATGTGGAAGGATTCAAGAACTACCTGAAACATAAACACATGGAAATGGAACTTGAAGATCTGATTGTACAGTTAAAAATCGAGGAAGATAATCGCAATTCTGAAAAGAAATTCAAAAAATTGCTAATGGATGCTAAAGTCAATTTGGTGGAGCCAAGTACGAGCAAGAAACGGAAGCACACGGGTAATGGCAAGCAAAAGAGAAAGGCCAAGAAATTCAAAGGAGATTATTATAACTGCAGTAAGTCTGGTCACATTGCAAAGGATTGCTGACAGAAAAAGCAAAACAAAAAGGATCAAGTACACTTGACTAAAGAAGACAGATTGTCTAACAGTGTATAATCCGAGAGAATGGTTCATTGATATTGGCGCTACTCGTCATGTTTGTGCTGATAAGAATATGTTTTCATCTAACACTTCTATCAATGGACGACGACTATTCATGGGCAACTCGGCAACATCAAAAGTTGTTGGTCTGGTAAAGTAGTGCTGAAGATGACATCAGGGAAAGAAGTAACACTCATCGATGTGTTGCATGTTCCCGATATTCGCAAAAACTTGGTGTCTGGTGCTTTGTTAAGCAAGAATGAGTTTAGACTAGTATTTGAATATAACAAGTTTGTAGTCACCAAAAATGGCATGTTTGTAGGAAAAGGATACTTAGCCAATGGGTTATTCAAAATGAATGTAATGCATATACTCCGTGATTTTGATATTAATAAAAATAAATCTTCTGCTTACTTGATTGAGTCTTCTAACTTATGGCATGATAGGTTAGGACATGTAAATGTTAATGCTATACGTAAATTAGTAAGTTTAGACTTATTGCCTCCTATTACCTTTGATCAAAATCATCGATGTGAAACGCGTGTAGAGGCTAAATTAGCTAAAACACTGTTTCATTCAGTTGAAAGGAATTCGAATCCTCTAGAACTAATTCACGGTAATATTTGTGATTTAATTTTTGTGCAAACTAAAGGAGATAAAAAGTATTTTATTACTTTTATAGATGATTTCACAATGTATTGTTATGTCTATTTGCTAAGAAGGAAAGACGATGCCTTAGAAGTATTTAAACAGTATAAGAATGAGGTTGAGAATCAACTAAACAAACGAACAAAAATTGTTCATAGTAACAGAGGTGGAAAATATGGAGGGTTTGAAAAATTTTGTTCAAATTCTGGGATTATTCATCAAACTACAGCTCCTTACTCACCTCAGTCGAACGGTGTTGCAGGACGCAAAAATCGTACTATGAAAGAGATGATAAACGCTATGTTGATCAGTTCTGGTTTACCTCAAAATTTGTGGAGGGAAACAATTCTGTTAGCTAACCACATTCTCAATAAAGTACCACACAAAAGTAGGAATGAAATTTCGTATGAGTTATGAAAATGTCATAAACCTTCTTAAAAATACTTTAAAGTGTGGGGGTATTTGACTAAAGTAGAAAGACCAAAGCCTAAAAAAGTTAAAATAGGGCATAAGCCTATCGATTGCATATTCATTAGATATGCTAATAATAGTAGTGCTTATCAATTCCTCATACATAAGTCGAACATTTCGGATATACGTGAAAATACTGTCATTGAATCTAGGAATGCTGTATTTTTTTAGGACAAGTTTCCTTGTAAGGAAATAAAATAGATAAGTTCGCAAAAACAAACTTATGATAATGCTATTGATAATCATCAAAGTGATGAAGAACCAAGACGTAGCAAAATGGCCAAAAAGTCTACATCTTTTGGTCCAGATTTTTTAACTTAATTGTTAGAAAATGAACCTAGGACATTCGATGAAGTAATGTCTAGTCCAGAAGCTCCATTCTGGAAAGAAGCTATCAATAATGAAATTGATTTTATTATGCAGAATCATACATGGGAGTTGGTAGATCTCCCACCTGGTAACAAACCGTTAGTTTGTAAATGGATTTTCAAAAGAAAATTAAAGAATGATGGATCAATTGATTAAAGACTCACACGTGACAAGGATCACATCAATACAAGTATTAATTGTAATCGCAGCATTGCATAATTTGGAAATTTATTAGATGGACGTCAAAACAGCTTTCTTAAATGATGAGCTAGAAGAAATTTACATGGAACAACCCAAAGGGTTTATTACTCCTGGACAAGAGAAAAATATGTATAGGCTCGTTAAGTCGTTATATGGACTAAAACAAGTGCCAAAATAATGGCATGCAAAATTTGACAAAACTATGTTGTCAAATGATTTTAAAATTAACAAGTGTGATAAATGTATTTATATTAAAACCACACCAAATGCATATGTAATTGTATGTCTATATGTTGATGATATGCTAATTATGGTAGTAATTATGACATCATAATAAATACAAAGAAAATGTTGACAAAACATTTTGACATGAAAGATATGGGTATTGCAGATGTAATATTAGGAATTAAGATCCTTAAAATATCTGTAATTAAGAAGTTTCATATGTACGATGAAAGTCCAGTTAAAACACCGGTAGATCTAAGTCTACATTTGGCCAAACATAAAGCAAACACGTATCTCAATTAGAGTACTCTCGAATAATAAGCAGTCTAATGTATATTACAAACTGCACTCGTCTGAATATTGCATATGCAGTGAACAAACTTAATAGATATACAAGTAACCCAAATAATGATAATTGGAAGGCATTGGTAAGGGTTCTTAGATATCTACGATACACCTTAAATGTTGGATTACAGTATACTAGATATACAGTTGTATTAGAAGGATACTGTGATGCCAATTGGATATTAGATACAAAAGACTCAAAATCCACTAGCGGATATGTTTTTACCATTGGTGGTGCCGCCGTATCTTGAAGAGTCAAAGAAGCACTTCGGAGTCAACTCATACTCATTCCTACGATAATAAAGTGCTATCTGCAAAAAGTTCTAACTTAAGTTATACTTTTAATGATTCATATATCTTGGTCTATCTAAGTGGGGTATGGCATGTATTCTTAATAGGAGATCATCTATATAATTGTGAAGTGTGGCCGTTTCTATGAGAATGTTTCAAATGCTTGAATTCTCTAAAACACTTATAAAATTCAAGAGTTGTTTAGGGCCAAAATGAACACAATAGTGAGAACTCGAAAATCTTAGGGAGATTATTGTATTGATACTATTGTCTTGGTTTACACCAACGGTAACAATTCAAGACACCGCATTCATTGATTAGCCAAGTAAATCCGATAGTATTCTACTACGGAAGGTTCAAACCCATAAGGTACGTATCCGGATGCGATAACATTCCGTCTGATCTCTCTATAGGGTCTGCATAATCTATTGCATTAATTTTCATTCATGCGGAGGATTGTTGGAAATTGATTTTTATTAGTTGGTTTGACCAACTATTTTAGTGGGTCCCGTTAGTTGGATTAAATATTTCTTTTGCCGAATGTGTTCTACTCCATGAGTAGATTAATGTAGTGTATTTATTTTCTCAAAATCAATTTAAGGTAAATGAGAAATTAGGCCAAAAGATGACTACTTGAAGTTGAAATAAATTGAAATAATAAATTGGTGGGAAATTGAATAGTCCCAATCCCACATAGGAAAACTATAAGAATGTTAACCACTTTATATTAATCAAGTTTGGGATTTAAGTTTGGGCGCCAGGGGTACCAATAGTCTTTGAAGGGGAGAGAACCTACATGCTAGTAGGTTGGGTCAAAGCCCACACGTGCTCGCCGTTGCGCCACCGTCTGTCCGACTGACCGACTGGCTAGGCTCGACACAGCACGGGCACGGGCTTGGACTTGGACTTGGGCCAAGCTGAGATATATTTTTTAGTAAAATAATATTTGATTTATATTATTTTTCTCTGATTTTTCTATGGCTGAAACGTGTATTCTTCTAAAAGGACGGTTAGCAGTTGTTGTCCAAAAGGTTTGTGTCTGTTGGAAACACAAATTTCCGGCTGTTGTATCTTTTGGACACAACTTTTCAACTTTTATAAATAAGCCCCTATACCTCTGGTTTCATTTACTCCAAAATCAATTCTGATTTTATTCTTCTTTCAAAATTCTTCCTTCATCCTTGCATTATTCATATTTTTGCAATCCAGCATCGGATAAATATTTTCGTGCATTTTAGACCTTCGATTTGTTGAGAGATCAAAATATTAATAGGTTCGTCAGGATTTGTAATTTGTAGTGCTACTATTACAAGTCGAGGCCATTGTACCTTGAGAGATGAGTGTCGGACAACCGTTAGCACCAGTGCGGGACATTATCGTCTTAAGGAGAAAGAATCGAACTCTTGCATAGATCATTTTTTCGTGCCTTCAATTTCATGTCGTTATTTTGCTCAATTTTATTCGCGGTGATTTCATTACTTGCCTATTATTTCCAACACTGATTTCTTCATGTTATAAAATTGTTGCGACGTTTGTGTGAATTGATTTTGCTTCAAAATCAAACAAGATTTAGACACAAATTTATTTTTTTCAAAAACTCGCTAATAAGTCTCTATTTGTCATGGAAAAAATCGGCTTGAATACTTTGTCCCTAGTGAAATAAATAAATTACTTATTTTAAAAATTACTTGATCTTATTATAAAAATAATTAAAATCTTTATTTATAACTAAAAAAATAATGTATCTAAAAATGGTTGGAAATAAATCATCACCTAAAACTGTATATCCGTACTAGTACTACCACTGGATGATGAACGACGATCCCACAAAGCCGCCAACAAAGTTAACTATTCAATAAACATAGGCATTCATTCAACCTCAAGTTTTACAAGACAATGAACAATTGTAGGATGAACCCTCCCCACCCCACTCCTTGGACCCTATATATATAGAAGGCCATTCTCATGCAAAATAATTGGACTTTCAAAATAACGAGAATGGATTCATTGAAAGGAAAAACTATTTTCTTTATTGTGTTTGTGCTTTGTGCATCTCTTTCAGAAGGTGTGCCACAAAGAGGAATCAACTACAAAGACTTACCACCAATTAATTGCGATCGTGACGGTAATCATGAAGGAAATTGTAGACCATCAGATCCTGTAAATACATACACGAGGGGATGCACTCCAATTACGCGTTGTCGAAATGAAAAAAAGTTTTATGGTAATTTTGGTACGTTGAATTGAATAAGCCTAAACTTTATAACAGAAACCAGACATGTAATTGTCGTGTTCATTAATATTCAATTCAGCCTGTAGTACGTGCTCAAATCATGAGCATGAAAGTTTATCCAGTGATTTCTTCTGTTTGGGTATAACATTCTGTAGATAGTTCATGTCTAGAGTGTTTAAATTAGAAAGTTTTGTTCTACACCTTGCCCCATTCCCCTTTGTAATTTGGAAATTTAATTCGATAGTCTTTCACATTTTTGTATTTTTGTTCTAAAATTGTTCGGACCTCTTTGTTTGTAGATTTTTCCTTTGTTCATATTAGTCCGTATATTGATTATAACGCATCTTCAAAAAGTGTACAATTTTGTGAGTTTTTTTATCATTTATGTTGTCGATATTTTTTGTCAAATCGAATTACTATAATTTGATACTCTTTATGAAAAAATACATTTTTTTATAACCAAAATAATAATATATATATAAACCCTTACCTGCACATTTCGTTCATAAAATAAAAAAATCAATGAAAGAATAACAAAACCATTACATTAATGTAGAGATTTCACTCAATTAATAGACTTTATAGAGGAAGAATTAGGAAGGAGACCGGAAAGGAGAGAAATTAGGAGGTTGAATACTTTTTTTGTTAGATTAGTCATAGGCCCGTACAATGTATGAGTTTTAGTATTTTTAAGGTAATATTAGCGTATTAAATATTAATGGCATTGTGAGATGTCGTAAGTGATTATCTAATAGAATATTTAGTAAAATTTAATAATCATAATATTCTAGTAAGATTCAAATGAAGAATTTTTGGTAGCAAAAAATTATTACAAGGAAGAAATTAATGGAGACAATATTAATCATTTTTAAGCTTACTAACGTTTCAAAAATTTTATAGTACACACTTTACAAGGAAGAAAGTTTAATGAAAAAAAAATGAAAATATTTTCTGATAATATTAAAGACGCTACGGTTCTATTTTTGAGGAGTCATGCAAATATTGAAAAAAAATATGATCAAGTATTTGGGAGTAATGCCCTGAATGTGATCGACGTAATCGGTCAGATCACGGAGGCCGAGAGAGCAACGCCCCTCGTGGGGATTTGGGGGCAACGCCCCCGACGGGGATCGACCTATCAGGTCGCGGGGGTAGCGTCCCTCGTGGAGACTTGGGGACAACGCCCCTGAAAGAAACTTTGGTGTTTATATATGTATGGAATTGAATATTTTCTAATGTTTTTGAATTAAATTATGAACAAGTGAAATTATATTTATGGTTTGTATAAAATGTAAATGAATTATTCTACTTGTACATCGAGAAATGTACATAAGGGTGCACACCCCCTCACATGGAGTTGGGACCCACTTGTATAAAATATTTTTTTATTCAAGCGGGTCTCACCCCCATGCGAGGAGGGGGGTGTACACCACAATGTACATCTTAATGTACTACTAGCAAAATCGAATGTAAATGAGTAGAATTTTTTTTAAAAAAAATACGCTTCTCCGACTATTCACGTTCTAGATTGCTGTCACTTGTTTAAGAAGTCATGCCCCGAAAGGAGTTTTGATTTTCATGTATGTATGAAATTGAATATTTTCTAATATTTTCGAATTAAATTATGAATAAGTGAAATTATATTTATAGTTTGTGTAAAATGTAAATGAGTAGAGTTTTTTGACAAAAAAATGAGAAGAAAAAATGTGCATATCCAACTAATCACATTCTGGATTGCTGTCACCTGTCCAGGAAGTCATGTCCCCGAAATGAAATTATGTTTTCATGTATGTATGGATTGAAATATTTTTTAATGTTTTTGAATTAAATTATGAATAAGTGAAATTATATTTATAGTTTTGTGTAAAATGTAAATGAATAGAATTTTTTTACAAAAAAATAAAAAATTAAAAAAAAAAACAACGCGGAGACACAGAGTTCCGTGTCCGTATTGTGCGAAGACATACCCTAAGTGTCTTCGCACAATTCGGAGACACCGTGTGTGCGGTGTCTCCGAATTCTGCGGAAACACTGAAGCTGTGTCTTCAGATAATTCGGAGACACCAGCCGTGTCTCCGTGTTGTGCGAAATTTTTTTTCCTGTTCTTCTTCTTCTTATGATATATTATGTAGTATATTATACCAAATTGAATATGAACCATTTTCTCATTCAAACAAATAACTAACATGAAACATGAAAAAAAATTTAAGTAATTGACAATTTTCCTAACAAGAAAAATTAAATTGATCTGTCTGTAAATAAAATCACATCTCATCAAATCAAAGCCGCATAAAAATCATTCGTTTCCTATTACACAACTAAAACAAATAAAAATTGCATTGAACTTAAGCGATTGAATGTTGTCACAGTAAACTTAAACACAATTTGGAGACACCGTGTGTCTCCGTATAATTGGAGACACCAGACACCAGTCGTGTCTCCATGCTGTGCGGAGTTTTTTTTCCTGTTCTTCTTCTTATTATTAAATATTATAAAGTATATTATACCAAATTGAATCTGAACAATTTTCCCATTCAAATAAATAACTAACATGAAACATTAAAAAATATAAGTAATTGACAATTTTCCTAATAAGAAAGATTAAATTGATCTGTAAATAAAATCACATCCTATCATATCAAAGTTGCATAAAAATCATTTGTTTTCTATTACATGACTAAAACAAATAAAAATTACGTAGAACTTAAGCGATTGAATGTTGTCACAGCAAACTTAAGCAAAAGTAGCAGAAAGCGAATATTGTCATAGCAAACCTAACTTATTATATAAGAACTTACAGTGACATTAATGAGAAACCCTCTAACTCTCTGTGGTGCGCGAGAATTCTGGGTTTCCTTATGTTATTTGTAGAGTTTACATAGGGAAAGTGAAGAAGGAGGAGAAACCAGATATTTGTTACTAAGAGTCGGTTTAATTAAAATTGAAAAGTCAACAATTGTGGCTATCTCACTATAAATAAATTAGAACTAAATCAGTTAAGTGTAAAAGGGAAGATGCAAAAATGAATAGTGATAGACTCATTCTCTCTTTTATAGTAGTAGTGATTTTAACGGGTTGAGATTAGATGAGAGAGGAGGAAATTTTGATTTTTAAAATCTGGACATTAGCAACGAGAATTACTTGGAAATTGAGAATAAAGATTTAATTAGAGCGTCTTTAAGAAAATTTTTAAACATAAAATTCACTCTATTTTAAAGAGTCAATACTTATAATTAAGCTTCAAGGGATTTTTCAAATTAACATTTTAAAATGGCAAATTTGAAAAGTCAAACGCACTCTCTAAAATTAAAATACTTTGAATTAAATACTTTAAACGTATTTTAATTCTCAATGAAAAAAATAATATAGCAATTTAGAGGGAAGTTAGAGAAAGTAAAATATAGGAAGAATAATAAATATTTTTTTGGGAGTAATAAAATTAAGTGTTAAAAATAAAAGAGTTTGTTGGAATACTTAAATTTTTATAAATCTAAATTTATAGATAGTCTCTGAATTGCTAAATATAGCTTTTAAAATTAGATAGTTTCTTAGGAGTTATTGTTTCAATAATCACCCAATTTATACCATGATCACGGTTTACTTAATAAACTTCAAAATAATTTACAGTTCTTAATGAACTTTATTCATTTGCACTTCATCCATCATCATAAAAAATTCATTACCTTAGTCGCTGACGTGGCTAACGGAAAACTGACGTGACGAGTTAGGCTATTAAAAAAATTACAATTCAATCAAACCATTGTTTAATTACTCATCCATCTTGTATTTGGTCACATTTTACTCGTCAAACTTCAAAATGCTTCTCAATAGTCACTTGTCTTTGAGATGTACCACTCCATCCATCATCCTCTACGAAGGGTGGGCATGGGTTGTATTGAGTCGATTTTTGCCTCAACCCAAACACTACCCAATATGATCGGTTTGATCATAATTTAATCCAACTCAACTCGTGTAAATGTTGAAACCCAACCCAACCCAATCAAATATCAATCGAGTTGAGTTGGGTTGGGTTGGGTTGGTCGGTTTGGAACAATTTGTCAACAAATATTAAAGTAGACGGGTCAGGTTGGACGGATTTATAATTAACCCATGACTTACATAATATTAGGCGAGTCGGGTCGGGTTGGGACAATTAAAATGTTTTTGTATTGAATGTGTATTTGCTTATACTATTTTTCATAAAATGCATTATATCCAAGTCTTATAATATTATTCTAAGAGTTTTCATGTCTTATGTCATATTCAACTTCTCGTGTATCGTATTTGCGTATATAAAGCCTAGTTAATTAGTAGTATATAATTTGTGTATGGTTTCCTCAAACTTTTCAACTATTATACAAAATTTCCCCAATAAAAATTGACATTTTAATATAAGTTTTTTTGAATATTGGAATTCTTGGAGGTTGTGTGAAGAAACAAAGTGACTCAAATTTGTCCAAACAACATCATAACACTTGTAAAGTTCATCAACATAGGTGGGTTGGGTTGGGTTGGGCTGAGCTGGTTTATTCGATTTTCATGACTTAACTCATAACCCGACCCGACTCAACCCGCTTACACAACCAACATATCCAGCACGTGTAAAAACAACAAAAAAATCGACCCAAATCGGTCGGATTGGTTCGGTTTGGACGGTTTGGGAGGGTTCGTTCAGGTTTTACCCACCCCTATCCTCCACATTTCATTTCCTTTATTGCTAATGTTCGTAGGAAAACTGCATATGGTAAGTTACAATAATTAAAAAATTACAATTTAATCAAACTATTAACTCACCAAAAGCACATTTTCCGCATAGTAAACTATTGTAAAGGATTTTGGTGAGTTGATAGTTTAATTGAGTTGTAATTTCTTTAACGATTGTAAATTATCATGTGGAATTTTCCTGCGAATATCAGCAACAAAGGGAATGAAATATGACGGATGATGGATGGAATGCAACATCCTAAAGATGAGTGACTATTGGGATGTATTTTGAAATTTGATGTGTAAACTATCACCAATTGTAAGTTAGATGAGTAATGAAACAATAGTTTAATTGCGTTGTAATTTTTTTTAACGATCGTAATTTGTCACGTCAGATTTTCATTAGTCACGTCAGCGAATAAGGTAATGAATTTTTAAGATGGTGAATGAAGTGCAAGCATACAAAGTTCAGTAAGCATCATGAAGCACTTTGAAGTTGAGTGAGTAAATCATGACTATAGTATAAGTTTGGTAATTATTGAAACAATTAACTCGTTTTCTTGGATATTCTCTTAGAATGTGAGGTTTTTCCGGAAATACTTTGGTTCAAAATGGCCATTTGTGTCTTTTTCTTTTTTTTTGTTTTTTTCGGAAAAATGGGGATTTTAAAATTGACCGAGAAATATACATTCAACTCAATTTCACTCTAGTTAGTAGTGTACATATTAGTTGATAGTTGGTACTACGAATATCTTTTGAAGTAGGCAAAGACAAGGTTGAATCAATATAAAAGGAAGAATAAATAATTTAAAAAAACTCTAGGGGTGCCATTGAGATTAAAACGTAACTTTTGTGATCTTTATTAAAATTAATTTTAACAATTAACTCATTTCTTGGAGATGCTCGTAGAATGTGAGGTTTTTCCAGGAATACTTTGGTTCAAAATGGCCATTTGTGTATTTTTTTTTTGGAAAAAGTGGGGATTTTAAAATTGACCGAGAAATATACATTCAATTCAATTTCACTCTAGTTAGTAGTGTAAATATTAGTTGATAGTTGGTACTACGAATATCTTTTGAAGTAGGCAAAGGCAAGGTTGAATCAATATAAAAGGAAGAATAAATAATTAAAAAACTATAGGGCTACCATTGAGATTAAAACGTAACTTAGTGGTGGCAATGGGTCGAGCCGAGCCGGCTCGGCCCATGCCCGGACGAGGTCGAGCTCGTGGCTCGTCTGCACCCGCTCGACTTGTGGCTTCTTGGACGAGCTCGGCTCGTGCCTGAGCTTTCCCAAGACTAGCCGAGTGGCTTGGCTCGCCAATTTTTATTTTTATTTATTATATAACATTATAAATTTATAACTATTAAATCACTAAACTTAAAAATATATATACACACAAACATTGTCTATTTTTTTTAAAAAAATATACATTTTTCAAAACAATTTTTATTTTTAAAATAATAAGAACAAAATTTTATTTGTTAAGAAATGACAACCTAAACAAAAATATATATAAACACGTTTTGTAAACAATTTTTTAAATATACTTTTTTCCTACGAACATTTTTATTTTTTACAATTACAAAAAAAAAGATAAACTCTCCTCCTTTATCCGGACTTGGGACCGGCTACTTCAATTTCGAGGTGGCGGAGTTAAAAATTGTACACGAACAACTTGTTATGTGTACAATTTTTTTTAAAAAAAAATTATAAAGGTATGAAAATAAAATAATTTGATGAATGTTGTGAAATTAAATATCACTTACTTGGTTACATGCAATTTCGACATATTTATCTTGAATTCGATAATTAGCGTCTTCCCAGTCCTTCACGCACATTAACGCCTCCAAAATATTTTCTTTTAGTCGACTCCTAACCTCAAAGAGAACCTTTTTTCCTGCATTAAAAGCATATTCCGAAGTTACAGTGCTAACCGGAGGTGTTAGTAGATCTTTTGCCATTGTAGAAACTACTAGCCATCGACATTCGTTATTTCGCCAGAATTCAAGGACATTTTCTGAACTTTTACTAGTTGTTTTGTTAGTGGGCAAATGTTGACTAAAGTAATCAATTAATTCATATGGAAACGCATTTGAATTTTGAGTGCGGCTGAAAGTTTGAGTACATACAGTGGAAATCAAACTACTACTACTACTACTACTACTACCACATGCATATGCAGTTGCATCAAATCTATACGAGTGCATACTTTCAAATAAATTCAAAATTTCAGCGTCGTCATCTGTTATATTAGTAGGAGGAGTGTGTGAAGGTATACGATTAATATGTGTACCCATTCGTGAAGCATATAATTCATACATTTCACAGAACGACGTTTCCAAATTTCTATAAGTAATAGGTGTAGTAAAAGTTAAAGCATTTGACATTTGATCAATTATAAATTTAGTACTCGATAAATTATATCAGAGGTCCATGACACATGTTAAAGGAAGTAACAAAGGTAATTCTTCCCAATATTTTCTAAATTTCAATTCCATAGATTATGTAACAGCATGAAAATCGGGGTCATTTTGAAATCTACCAAAAGCTCTAGCAGTTATATAAAGACGTTCAAGAACCATACAATTAGTGGGATGATAAACACTGACAATATATTTGTAAACTTATAAAAAATTGTCAAAAAATTTTTTATTTTAAAAATTATATTCTAATTGGATTCACTCAAAATAGCATCGTCTTCATCTCTAACATGCCTATTGTTATAAAATTCAGTAATATACGATTCATAATCTTCACATGATTTTAGTAATAATTACGTGGAGTTCCATCTATTGCCTACGTCAGTAATAAAAGTTTTTGTATTGGTAATCCCAGATTATGTACAAAAATCATCAAATCCTTGTTTTCTACTAGGTGTACACGTGATATAAATAAGTACATTCCTAATTCGGTTAATTTCATCATTAACATGTTTTAAACCGTCTTGTACTATTAAATTAAAAATATGACATACACATCGAATATGAAATAAATAGCCACTGAAATCAGGATTAAAAACTCTATGCAATTTATCGATAACAACTTTATTTACAGTAACGTTATCGAACGTAAAAGAATGAATTTTACTCTCACATTTATATTCTCGAATTATTAATATAATAGCAATAAATATAGTTTGAGCGTTGTGCAGGTACTCAACAATTTTAAAAGCAATAATTTTTTTATGCAACACCTAAAGTGGTCTATGTAGTGTGCACTTACAGCCATATAACCCCTCTTATTAATCCCTTCCCACGTATCTGAAGTTAAAAATATCACACTCCCCATATTTTTCCAAATCCGAAATCAATAGTTGCTCTGCATTAAGAAAATGTGTAATTGTGGAGTACCAAATTGTAGTTGTGTTTGACCAGTTGGAAGAAGCCCATGTTTGGCCGAACATAATTTCTAGTGATGGTTGAGGTGAGCGGTTCCAATGCCTTTTTGCCATGACAGTCGTTGTTGGCAGTATTTACATACTGCTTTGGTTTCTCGAAGTCCATTGACCACACGATCAGTGGGAACCAATTTGAAATGATCCCAACATTTTGCCTGCTTCTTCCTCTTTCTCTACCCTGTTGCATCGGGAATATTTAAGTCGGTTCTTCATTTTGTTCCAAATCAATTGGAACACTAGCCACAACATCAATGTCATCCAAATCAATTGGATGACTGTCACGAACGTCGAAATCTTCAATATTTTCGGGAATTGGTAATTCATTGAGACCAGAGAATTCATTCCTAAATTGATTTTGGGCAGGTGTTTGTGTTTCGTTCTCCATACCGAACAAATTTTCAACAAATGATCGTGATCGCGAATCCATTTGTTATGAATTATAGAAATTGAATTTAGAAATGTAGAACTGAGAAGTGAATGAAGATTATGTAGTAGTTGTCAAACATAATTGTAAAATAGTAAAAAATAATGTAAAAAAAGAGAGTAGAAGATGATTATAGAATGAATGAAAATAAATGAGAATGATATTGTTGATAATTGATAAATGGAATTATGAAGAATGTAAATTGTAGAGAGTATTGTATAGTAAATAATGAGAGATTGATATTGGTGGGAAAAAAATGTTGATTATGGTGTTTATAGAGGAAAAATGTATGTGAAATTGAAAAAATAAAAACAAATATAGTGACCAAACAGTCACTGAACTTTTTTGTCTTTTTATTTTTAAATATTACACACGAGCCCACGAGCTGAGCGGCTCGTGTTCGGGCTCGTCTTTTTACGAACTTGAACAACTCGTGAGTATGAATAGTACAAATCGAGCACCCGAACCGACGAGCCGCTCCGCCCAATTATCACCACTAACGTAACTTTTGTGATCTTTATTAAAATTAATTTTATGGCCCTTCAAACGACTCTCGAAATTGTTCAAATACCCTACTCTGATCTCTCCCACCTTCCCTCTCTCACTCGCACACCAGAGGCATCAATTTTCAATTGCATGGTGAACTCGGCCAGTACAATCTCAAATTGCGTAACCCTTTGCTGTACTTTCATTAATTGTTAATTCCCATCTTTCTATTCACCTAAAACAACAATAGAGATTGTAGAGAAATGGAGGGATGGAGATTTGACGAAGCCGGCGGCGGCGGCTCCAGCTCTCAGACCTCACCTCCTCCTCGTCCACCCAATTACTCTTATTCCCTAGTCCAGGTACATTCTTACTCTCTCTCTATCTCTATCTCACACTCGTATGTATGCACATATTTGTTATTATGTATTAAAATCCTTGCTGTTACATTAGGTTCTGGCTGTTCAGCTTCAATCTGATTTCTACTGAAACTCAAACTCAAAATTCAAAATGGTCTTCTGTAATTTAATTGCGCAGTAAGCCAGGTTGTGGGTAGCTGAGTTAGGGTTTTAGATAGACCTTTTTGCTGTATGGTTTGGTTGCGTGCTTCTTATATACGCTCGTATGCATATTATAGGTTTAATACTCAATTTTTCATTACAATTAAAATGTAGTTTAAAAACTTTTGGGCCTTTGTTTTTTTGAAAAACGAAAATTGGAATGATAGTAGTATACTGTTAAGCGGCATAATTTTCAGCTTAACAAATATTTCGTTTGATACTTGAGGCTGAGGCTATTTAATGATTTAGTTCCCGTTTGGCCTCCATTAAAATTTTGACACATTTTTCTCTATCTTCTTTTCAACAACATATACTCTAATAAAATAATATTACACGTAAGTCGAAAATTTTTCCTTCTTTTTCAACTTCTCAATCTCTAAAAAAACACTATTCCAAAAATCATAATCTTAAATAATGGAGGGCCAAACAGGGGCTTAAGAAGCTGTGGAGCTTATATCCCCTATACTTGCAGGCAGCATTGGAACATTTGGCATCAATTGATCCAATTGAGTTGTGCAGTGAAGCTAAAGTGGAGCGATGTCGGGCAACTAGGGATCTGAGAAGTTGTGGACGCTGCGTACAAAGTGTTTTGATATCTTGCGGCCATGCCTCCTTATGCGAGGAATGTAGTCAGCGATGCGACATTTGTCCAATATGTAGAAATCCCTTGCCAAAGGATGGAAATAGACTCCAGCTTCGCCTTTACTATGAGTGTATAGATGCCCGTCTTATCTCCAAAAGGTGTGATGACAGGTTGCAAGATAAAGATTTTATGGAGGATCAATTGATTGCAGATGTTCAACGGCTTTATTCTCTATTTGATGTCTCGTTGGAGAATAATTTGGTTTCTCTAATCTGCCACTGTATCCATAAACATTCTTTTACTTATTTTGGCCTGGTAGAAGCATTACCTTAATTTTTATTGCAGAATACCCTATAAAATAGATTTGAATGTTTCTCCTGCTATGAGATTGATTTGCTTAATCGATTACATTCTTAGTTATTTTTCCTTAAATAGAGGGCACAGATGTTACAGATGTTTGCATGGATGAAACTGCTGTCTCTAGTGATCCAGTTATTGCCTTCTTGCTTGATGAGAAGGTTGTTAAAGATTGGTGCAAAAGGGCATTCAAAAACATTCTGACACAGCTTCAAGCAATATGTATCCTAAGGTTTTAATCTTAATAATCTGTTTTTAAATTTAATATTTGTCAGGTAGAAAATGGATTGATTCTGCACACCTTGACATCCTTAATAGATAACCTTGCGTTGCTAGAGATGAAAGAGAGTTTAAATTTGCTTCTGAAAATATCTGTGAAGCTAGCTGGTATATCTGTGGTTCTCGAGGTTTTGGAATCATCCTTTAAAGGTTCTATTTCAGCTAAGCTTCATGATTTGCATCATCTTCAAGAGAGTACACTAAAGACAAAGCAGGTTAAATTGCTTGTTCCAAGTTTTTTATTTATGCTCAACTTGCTTAGAGAAATCTCATTAAATTCTTGGTTCAATATTCAATAATTATTTTATGAAGGAATCAGGTAATACAATGAAAATCTAAAAGTTTTCTTCACAAAGTATCTCGCTCAAGGTCTCTTCAACATTTTATTGATCATATAGTTATTAACGTGTGCACCGGCGGAGCTAGCACTCGGTGAGCACCGACGGCTACCTGTGCTGGCTTTTTTTCTTTTTTCAGTAAAAAAGGGTACTTAGTGGTGGTGGGAATCAATGGGACAGGAGATTGTGATGGGGGTATGAAATCTTGCGGTTGAAAGGGTTGGTGGAGAATACCACAGTTGTGGGTGGCGGTGGAGGATAAGGGGCGGAGAGAACATAGGCATTTTTTTTATTCTTGTGTACAGATAGAGAGAGGAGTAAATGTAGAGCTGTGTGTGATATGAATTGGGTTTGTTGTGGGGACTGTGTTCTCACATTACACCTTCACTCTATGTGAAAAAGGTAGAAACAGTAGAGAGAGAACGTGTGAAGATTAGAGTGGTGATGGAGAAGAGAAGACTAATGTTTGCATGAATGGATGCAACTAAAGCCTTGTTTGGTGGGATGTTTGGTGGGGATTAAAATCAGATTTTTAGTATATTTTAATAGAAGATGATGAAATATGTTGTTGAAAAGTTGTGGGATCCATAAAATGTGTGGTTGAAGTGAATTGTTGACTTTGACTTAAATTAAAATCTAGATTTTAATCCATACCAAACAGGGGCTAAGATTAATGAGTAACAATAATTAATTCTCTTAATGACGTGTTTGGCTGCATGGTGAAATGTACTTGGGAACACTCAATAATGTTAAATTAGGTTCAGCTCCCTAACCTTTCATGTAATATGGTTATAGGTCCTGAACTTTTAAAATTGAAGTTTCCAACTTGGGTCATTACTTGATAAATGTTTTTGTACAACATGGAAAAATGATAATTTTCACTGTTTCCTCATTACAGCACTTGGAGATTATAATTTGGTGTACAAGACATCAATTTTTGGAGAATGTAAGATCTCAGCATTCCAATTTTGCATCGTGGTGTTCACTTGTTCAAGATAGGAAATCAGCTGCGAGTAAGCGTTCATGGCCTGATTTTTATTTGAAGACAGAGTCCAGCAGACAAAGTAGTTCTACCCTCTTCATTGAGGAAGCACTTTCAAATCTTGAGACAGATGGAGGAAATATGGATAATGATATAGAAGAGTTGTCAATTGCATCTTTGCAGAGAGAGGGAGGCTCTTTACTTTCCCGGTTGAAGTTACTTGGAAAGGGAGGGTGCTATCCTTTCGAAAATCTTCGAGCTGCTGCTGACTCGCTGTTCTTACAAGGAAATTCTGATTTGGTGGTTGCAAAGCAAGCTATAGTATCCTTTCATGTGGTATTTGGTTTAATTTTAATCGTTCATACGCTTAATATGGGAATTAGCAATAGTGTCCTTTCCCATGGGGTGGTAGATGGTGTTGCTCAGAGAGTTTTCCATTTTTGAAATTCCTTAACTTTTGGCATAGTTCTTGTATTACCTATTTGATAGGCAGTGGACAGTGCCTGATGAGGAATGGAGATACATTGTGGATGACTTTGCTGCCACTTTCAGTATAACCAGGCACTGCTTGCTGGAATCTTTTACCTTTTATCTTCTGGATGACCACACTGATGAAGCTCTGCAGGTGAACTTTTTAAAATGAGAACATACTGAGCAACTATTATCTTAGAGTCATTTTGAGTTAGAATGCAGTGTTGTTAATTACGCTATCTTTTGGCCTCACCGCATTAGGACTTTGGAATTTCAATTCGTAAATAATCGTTTTTGGTTTGAATGGAATGCGAACTTAATTATTCTATAGCAATATAACCATATATAACTTCGAAATCATCATTGCTTTGGCAAAGCTGGTGATGGTTTTGATTTAATATTTGCAGAATATTCAGATAATGTTGTGTAATGACCTGCTGGTGCACTATATTTCTTTTCTAACAGAATTGCGAAATAATCTTTAATTTTTTTCACTGCTTTGGTTTTCACCTAATGTATATACAATATGCTGCTCGTTTGAATAATTTGGTTCCATTGCATTTCCAGATATATTGCTATTATGTTGCAGTTCATTCAGCAACTTGAATTGAATACTCGTCCGGTTGACACATGTTGGTTTTCATTTCCTGTTGTTTCTCAATTTAGCTTCACATAGAATTTGGAATACATTGGGTAGATATTTGGCAAATTGGAATATGTTTGATGGAATTGAAAGTGAAGTTAGCATGATGCCGCATACAAAACCAACATGTAAGAAAGAAAGGAAAAACCAAGATGCATACATCCAACCATGTAATGTGCTAATACAATTTGTTTTAGCTGGAAAGCTGAAAATTTGCAAAAACTTCTATTTTTAAGTTTTAAAGGTAGCTTGAAAATCTAATTGAGAAAGTAATGTTGGTTTTTCGACAACTTATTTTCCTATCCCACGTGTCAAATTCTGTGGTTTCCAATTCTGTTAATAAGGAACAAAGGTCTTCCCATAGGTGCATTCAATAAAAAATAAGAGACGTGGAGTTTCCATGGTTTGGTCCTAGAAGATGTGTAGTACAGTAGGCAAAGTGGCCGATAAATTTAGATGCCAGTTTGGACATGAGCTATTAAACTCCTTGGTCCCTTCTCCAACTAGGTTTATTTAAGTATCTATCTTTCTTTCCAGTGTAATTTGGGCATTTTCTTCGTCTAGCACATTACCTTCTTTATGCATTTTATTAGGTGAATTTTATTTTAGATTATCTAATTTTTTGCTTCTTTTAGTTATTAATGCTTACTGCTTGTAAGGTCTTAGTGCTAAGAACAAGATCACACTATAGATATCATCCCAAATTTATATTTTTCAGAACTAGGGCTATAAGCAAAAACCGTCAAACCGAAAAATCGAATTGAAACCGCATTTTAGAAACCGTCGGTTTGGTGCCACGTGGACTGTCAACGAAATGGTTTTGAACCAAACCAAACCGGTCAAAAACGGTTTGGTTTATGTTTGAGAATTTTAATTGTGGTTTAAAACAAAACCGGACCGGCGAAAAAATATATAAAAATAAAAATAATGATTTTTTTTTTAAATTCATCCAAATATGCAAAATTCAATAGTTCTGTCATTTATATGTATTTTTGTCAATTTATAATTTTCTATTACATATATATTATTATTATTAAATAATCTTAGTTTATATCTAATAATCTCAAGACTAACCTAATCTATCAAAAACCATTTTTCTCTTTAGAATTTAAATTTCTACAGTTGCTTCTGAGTCTGCATTCTCAAATAGAGGTAAGATATTTGATTCCTTTAGGAGTTTATTAGGTGTAAGGATGGTTGAGGCTTGTATATGCAAAAAGAATTGGTTGCAAATTAAGAATGAACCTATAGTGTTGTGCCAATATTTAGATGAAATGGAAGCATTTGATGATTTAATGAAAGTTGTGGCAGGTGGTATATATTTTCTATTACCATATTTTTAAAGATTCTTTTATCTATTTAGTATCCAATACTATGATGATATAACGAATACATTTGTTTGACAATGAAGACTATGAATCATGTATGACAACAATTGGTGTTTGAATATATGTGAGAAACTGAATTCATAACAAAATACAACGGTAAGCTTGTGTAATTGTTATGTTTAGATATTATAAACAATTGATTTATTATTATGGTTGATTATTCTCTCTGTCTAATCAGTAGTTTTGTTTTTCAGATATGATGATCACGAGGTTTTGTTGAACATCATTATATTTTTTGGGCTTTATATTTAGTTTAATAGACTTGTATTGTAACGCTATCTACGTCTTAGCCTAAAATGGCAAACAAAAAACTATATTTTAGTTTATTGTGATTGCACTTTGATTTAGTTGGTATTTAAATTTGTAGTAGATATATTTAGTTTGTTTTAGATTTATTGCTAGTAAGATATAAATATATATTGAATTCAATGAATTAATGCCATAAAAGTAGATAGATAAAAAAATATACGGTGAAACCGACGGTTTAAAATCGGACCAAACCGTATGGTTTAGGTTTGAATTTTTTTCAAACCGTTTAAAATGGTTTGGTTTAGGTTTGGATTTTTCTCAAGCCGGTTTAAACGGTTTAGTTTGAAAATTTGTCAAAAATCACAAAAACCGGACCGCTTACACTCCTATTCAGAACTATCATATTGACACTTTGGGCGTATTAATTGTGTATTGATAATTCATCATTTGTATTGCTAGGAAGCCACTCGCCTTCTTCCTGAAATTGCAGGCCCAACAATTCATCCCAAGGTTGCACAGGCTCTCTTAGAGAGACAGCAACCTGATGCAGCTCTCATGGTTTTGAGGTGGTCAGGACAAGATGGTGGAGCTTCATTAGTTTCACTTGAGGAGGCTGTTACTGCAGTTCGAGTCAGGGTGGAATGTGGGCTTCTGACTGAAGCATTTGTGTATCAGAGAATGGTATGCACAAAGGTCAAGGATAAGAAACTGAGGGATGCTTCAGATAAAGTAAAATATGACTGCTGGAATTGGGTACTCTGGGTGGAGGCATTGGTGACTGAAATTTGTTGTCTTTGTATTTGGAGAAACTTGGTTGATCAAATGATTGAATTACCTTGGAATCATGATGAGGAGAAACATCTTCATAAATGCCTATTGGATTTTGCTATGGATAATCCGTTGAAGGCTGTCGGAGGTCTTCTCGTGGTTTTCTATTTACAGGTATTCCTGCATTTGTATTTAGGTAGAGATCTGCTGTATATATTTTATGTCCTATATAGTTTAGATACGTGCTAACTCTTGGAGTTGTCTTAATTCAAAGTTATTTAGGAATTTTTTGACTTGTGAATGTTTTCCTTTGTGGCTTAACATGATTTGTTAATTTAGTTATCATGTTGAAGTGAATGGATACAACCTGGCTTTTGTTTTGCTTATAAAATAGTCTTCTTTTTTTCTGAGATTTTCCCTCTGTTTATTTTGATGAAACCTATAATCACGTTAGCAATTTGTTTAGCTGGTTGTCGGTGTGCACCTACCTGATCTATGATTGCTCCCGCATATTTTACTGGCTTTGCTTAGTTTAGAAGCTGAAATTGTTGCCAAGCCGCTTTAAGAATCATTTGGAAAATTTTGGTATCGTGTGCTGCTGGTTGCTTAGTTTGCCAAGTTAGTATTTAATATTAAGATGTACACAGCATGATTGACATATTGATCTTTCTTTGTTAGGTGTGTGTGGTATCAGATTATATGGTATTGGGGGTAAGATTTTGGAAAATAATACTTACTTCAAGTCGGCTTGATTTCTTCCAGACTTATCTTTTGCAAATATCTCTAGAAGTGAAACTATGGCAGGCACATGAATACAAGCCCTCTCTAACCTTAATTGCCATTGCCTTAATTTATCCTAAACTGGTGCTATCTCTTCTTGTTGAAGTATATTCTCATTTCTTATTTTGTCCATTATAGAGTATGGGCACTCATCTATTTAACATTTTCTTTCCTACTGTCTTATAGAAAACATTGTCCTTTAATAACTTAGCGCCCAATACCATAAAGTATATTGGTCTAATGTATGTTGTATAGAACTTGCCTTTACCTTATACCATTTCTGACAAATAGAATCCATTTGGTACTCGGTTTCATCCTACTCACCCTGATACTATGATATCCATCTTTTTAAAAACCAGTTTGTTAATAATTGAATCTAAATACCTAACTCATTGGGAGAACATGATCCTCTAAAGTCTAAAGTAGCTTTGCCCACATCCTTATTACTACTACGATGTTCAACTTGTTTCATCTTAGTTCTACTTAGCCTAAACTTCAAATTTTCAAAGTTCTTGTTCTTGTTCGAAGTTCTAATTTACAATTTATTCTGTGCCTATTGGCCAAATAATGTGGGTAAGATCTCAATTAACTTATTCATTATCTGTTCCCCCACACAAATTCTTTTGGGCTGATGGACAATCACTTAGATTGTGTTTCTTTACCATTTCAGCGTCACAGGTACATTGAGGCGTTCCATGTGGATTGTACACTTCAGAAGGCAGAGGAAGATTTCATTTCAAAAAATTCAATCAGTGAAGAAGACTCATTTAAAATAAGGTCAAAAAGGCATTGGAGAAGGGAATTAGTTGTAAGTGGTCTTGCATTTTTCAGGTTACTCTTCAGTTACCCATTCTTGTGTGGTTATGAATTAACAAAATGAAGAATAACGGAATAAGTTAATGAGGCATAAATAATGGAACTAATTGAGTTTAAGTCTTGACCTAATAGGTGCAAAAGTTGCTTGAAAAATGCAGATACGAATTGAGTTTGAGTCTTGACATAATAGGTGCAAAAGTTGCTTGAAAGATGCAGATACACGATTAATCATCAAATCTGTAATCTCCGCTTGAATAGAAACCCTTAACAAACATCATGTACGTGCTTTCTGCGTTTTTGCTACTTCAGGACACCATATCAACCATTTACCCTCTGGATATGTTCTTTTGCTGGCTTGATTGATTTTCTTTCTTACACAGCTTTTTTTATATGACATCTAATAGTTCCTGTAATTTCAAAGGCCCATAAGTTATACTTGGAGCTGTAATTTGACTTCTGTTATGCTTTGTTGATAGATTAAGGCTTTTTAGTCGAACTCGGTCTTTTCTTGTTCCTCATTTTTTACAACAATTTTTCCTTGTAAGTTGGGCTTTATCAGTTCTATGGTTACTTTGATTGTTCTTTTATAAATGGGATCATTTGTTCCCAAAGAGGGAACCATGTATTTGAACCAAACTATTGTAAAATGGGGAAGTGTGTATCAGGGACACAGTAAGATCAAACTATGGAGGATACTAACCGTGTCTATTTCCTTTTTCTTTATTATATTTCGTATTTATGATGTTGACTGTGGTGTCTTGGGATGAAGATTTCTGGGGTGCCATTCGAGTGTGCTTTGAATTAACAGTTAACTGATTCTGACTAAGAATTTGATGTAAATAGAACAAGTTTCTTAAACTTGTGTTCTTCTGCAGGGGAGAGGCATAGAGTTGTTGCCAGATATTTTACAACAAGAAGTGAAGACTGGAAAAATTCCTGAAGTTGATGTTTCTAGTTGTAATGAAGCCAATATTCCACCAAAATCTGATCTCCCTCAAGTACAAGGACCTATCTTGGGAAGTTTCTTAATTCCTTCCACCATTGATTCTCCCCTTGCTGGGATCACAGACATTGCTAGTCCTCCCTTGAAACTTCCAGTTCTTCAAACTCCAAAAATTGGTGAACCTCTTAATATTTCAAGTTTTGGCATCGGAAATTTTAGCTCCTCTACTGCCTCAACAAATTTTTTCAACAAGGCAAATAAAGAACTCGACACTGGAAGTGTTTTTGGAGTTCTTCCCAACTCTGATGACATTTCAATTTCTGCAAATCCTTTAAATCCTCGAACTGCCTCCTCACTTAGAGAGTTCAACAGAAGTTCATCAAGTGTTCCTCGAAATAGCATTTTCCAAAATAATCAAAGGAATAAAATTTATCCAGAGAGATCACAAAATGGTTCGATTGACCAATTGCAAATTTCGAGTTCATTTTTAACCAGGGCTGCTGCTAATCCTGTCACATCGCTTGGTAGCAACCTTAACATATTCTCAGAATTTGCTCAAGATTCAGAACAAAATATCTCCGATAAGCATTTGCTGCCAGACGCAGCTGATAGACCTTGGATACCACCCCTGAATAATTTAGTGGACACGCCTTGGAGGTAACGTTATCCTTTATAACACCCCCAGTTACTTTTCCGTGCTTTCTTAACTGCTTGTGTTACTGACTGGTGGAAAAATTGCTGCTCCTTATGCTGTTCCCTTGCATTTTCATTCTGCATTTCTCAGTCATGAACCGAAGGACTTTCCTTTTGGGAACATAAATCCTAATGGTGGACCTCGGTGGAGATCAGATGACATGAGTGATGATGAAGACCATCCCAGTCCCAGTAGACTTGCAAGAATGTCACCTTATACAACATCCACCCGTAGAATTAGAAAAGGCCGAGGCATCAGACCATGAAGATTTTGGTGAGAGATTACTCGTATCGTGAGCTTCCAGTTGCCTTGAAGGGAAACATTTAAATATGCATATCATTAATCAAAATTTGAGTATCTGTCTGAAGTCGTGCTGTGAAATTAAGTTGACAAAGAATTGTTTGTAATACTTGTCATGTTTATTAAGGTACACATGGATTTGAGTTATTATTAATAGAGCAATCCAGGACAGTTTTGTGTATGATGTTAAGTTAATTTGAGATCAAGTCCTTGTTTAGTAGAGATTAAAATCATATTTGTAGTAAATTTTAATAAAAGTTAATGAAATTGGTGGTTGAAAAGTTGAGGACCTATTAAATTCAGGTTTTTTAACGGTACCGTGGCTAAGTTGATAGATAATGGCTTTCTCCAGTACTAAAGTTAAAAGTAAATATTGATGAGATCACAAAGATCTTAGGCGATAAGCTAATCGATTGAGTCCTAGGGATGACAATCAACCCATACGCTGGTGATTTCTGAGAGGCGGGACTGGGATTAAAATTATCCCTTTTTCTATATTTTCCTATTTACTTATTAATTTTATTTAAATTCAATTCAAATTTAAAAGTTTAACAAATAAGAGTCAGGTCGGGAAACATATGGTCGGTATATTCAATGCATTGATTGTTATATAGGTGGAATATAAACTGAAAGACTTTCGATAATGTATACTCACCTCAAACTTTTTCTCGATGAATTGTATCAATTCGTTGAGTCAATACGTAAAAGCATTATTTTATTTTATTTTTAATTTAGATGGAGGTATATGTATAGTGTCCATTTTTGCTTTGTTGTGTTGGAGATAAAAATAAATAAATAAATAAAATCTAAACGTTGTGTTTTGTTTTTATATTTGCTCTGAGCTTGACCAACTCGTGGATGAAACAATCAAATAAAACCATCTATATAGCATTGAATTAAGCCCCTGCGTACAGGGCTTAATTTCACAAAGGCCTTGCAGCGGCGGGCTCCTCGCAGTCACAAATCACAAATTTTATGTTATAGATTATCAAATTATTAGTCACGTATTATTCTCAGTCACAAATCACAAATTTTATAAGTCACAATTTCTTTATCTATCACAAATTATTAAATTAATAGGTCATATATTACTTTTCAGTCACAAATCACAAATTTTATAAGTCACAATTTATTTATCGATCACGTAATTTAATTTTCTAAGTCACAATTTATTTATCGATCACGTATTATCAAATTAATAGATCACATTATTTCGTTATTATGAATAATCAAATTAATTGATCACAATTATTTTTCAATTACAAATTATTAAATTAATTTATCACAACTCAACAAATTGTGAGTTACAATTATAAATTTAGTAAGAATTTCACAATTTTTAAATCGCATATTATTTATTAATCACAAATTAATTACTTTATTGGTCATAATCAACCAAATAATTGATCACAAACATTCTTCTTTCCACCCCACCCCACGCACAACCATTGCAACACCACTATCACGACCATCATCACCACCTGCAAATACAACTGACAATACCTAGACCATAAAAATATTAATAATGTTGTTTGTACAAAATTCCTTGAGAAAGTTGGGTGACAAAGTCACGTGTAAGCTGGAGATCAAATGAATACGGAAATGGGCGCCAAAATGGAGTATAGTGCAGGGAGAAAATTCATAATCTCTCAAACCCACAAACCATTCTCTCTCCCCATTTCCCCCAAATCAATTCCTCGTCCAAACCCAGTAGCTCACAATTTGAAATTACACAAAATCATAATCCATTTTAGTGGATTAGGCGGTATATTCTTCATCATCTCTATATACAGAGACAAATTGGACGACTTTCGTCCATATTCTTCATCTTCTTCGGAATCAGGTAATTACAAACCTCTGGTAAGAATTTGTGCTTTGGGTTCCTCAACTGGACATGATTCTTTTGAGAACTCAACTCATGATTGTGTGGGGGATATCACTGTTGGGAATCTACTTAATCATGCACAACGGAAATAAAGCAATTTCGATTTCCAAACAAGGATATGCTTTGTATTTAGATAGAAATCGTGATAAAAATAATAAATTTGATGAATTCTGCAAATTCCTTTGTTTATTCTCGAACTCGAATGATCATGATCTACAATCCAAGCTGTCCAATTATCCAACCTCCAATGGTGATCCACATAGAGAACAAGAATGGTGGCTATATTTTACTTTTCTCGTGGTAGCAAGAATAATGAATTTTCCATCAGGTTTTTTAAACCCTACCAGCCTGTTAATATAAGTCTAAACGGATTTGGCATGTCTCTTATAATTAACCCGGTCCATGAATTAATTAATCCAATTAATTAATTCGGGCATATTAATAAGCAACCCAATTAATTAATTACCCAACACTTGTCAATTAATTAATTGGTAAATCACGTTCTTCTGATTCTCTTTTGTGTGTGACCCATTAGGTTTCCGATCACGATTTCTAACGACGTGAATTATTATTTTGATCTAATCAAAATTGATAAATTAAAACACCTCTTTTAATTTATCATCAATTCACATCTGTCGTCCCAAATTGACATCTAGCAATGTGTCAGGGCAATACATGTAACGGGAAATATCACGTGGTATGACAAAACCAAACTTATTCGTTTATCGTGAAACTATAATCCTTTCGTCAATATGATCCGATTAATTACGAGATATGGATATGTGTCAATCTCAATCATCGATAATATCTTTTATCCCACTGTTAAGTTAATGTAAGTCAAAAACTTATTTTCGACTTATGAGTTCACCTTGGCCAAGGATTTCATTATCAACTTAATTGGATCAAAATGTAGATCATAATCTCTTACTATCTAAGAGTGACGAATCCTCTATTGATTATTCACAACTTTCATATGACTCTTGACATACCCGAACGATGCCGTATTAGTAACCCTTGGTAGAGTGACATCCAACATCACCAAAGTATGACTGTCCTCATATAAGTTACTATGATGACCTCAAGTCAAATGACCAATTCCACTACCGAACGTTAGAGATTAACCACGACACTCAGATAGTTATCCATATGGAATCTCCTAGAGGGTCTCCAATGTTTTGTTTTATAACAAAACATCCACGTGTTCATTCAAGTGTCTTGAGCACGAGTACCGCTTTACGCTGCGAAGAGTCGCGCGGAGAATGAGTAAATTAAAAGTTATTGGAGAATAAGCCAGTGAAGAGGCATTGAAAAATGAATCAAGAACTGGGTATTTGTGAACGATCGCGCTACTTGTACATAAATCTTTGACACCTTTGTTGATAGAATGCCACATGGCGGCCTCCTATTGGGGGAGCGCTTGTTGCGGGGCCCCCGCCACAGGCGCCCCCCAATAGGGGGCCGCCGTGTGGCATTCTATCAACGAATGTGTCAACGATTTCTGTATAAGTAGATTAATGCATTTGTGAAAATGAATTAGGGATTGTAGTTATAGGTGGAGTGGGGTACTTTTTAAAAGGCCAATCAAAG
The DNA here is from genome assembly GCA_019097785.1 of Fraxinus excelsior. Lineage (NCBI taxonomy): Eukaryota > Viridiplantae > Streptophyta > Magnoliopsida > Lamiales > Oleaceae > Fraxinus > Fraxinus excelsior. Next base: position 15,744,240 of record CM032631.1, on the reverse strand, counting down.
GCCCAAACTTCAACTTTGACTTTTTCTTTATTGTATAATGATTGATTTCATTTAAGAAATAAGGTTGGACCAGTTGGAAATAGACATGTTCGGATTACATAACATGTAATTTCCATGCTACACTCCCATAATTGATCTATGTCATTTGGTTGTATGGGTGTACGTGAATATTGATGGATTTAGTCACGTTAAATGTGACACAAATCGCTTTGATCCTATATCAATATCACTGATGGACGAGATTGTTTGAAAAACATATAATAATAATAGCAAAATTTTGAGCTTATAAGGTTATGCACATTTGAAAGGTTACACGTATGGCCAAGTGGGAGATTGTTGAAAAATTCTAACATATTTGGGGCCACACGTAATATATTAAAATGTGTGGTGCTATTATTTAAAGAAAAATAGCCAATTAAAGTGATCAACTAAAGATGAATTTGACTAATGTGTATTAGGTTTCATGGAATTAAAGTGTAGAGACCGAACGTTTGTTTTAGATTGATGAATGGGCCAATTTGAAACAAATGAAAGATAATGACTATTCATTATCTTATTATTATATTGGGGTCATGGTCCCCAATTGTTGGTGTTCTTGAGTTTCTCTACCTCCCCATCAATAGAAAGCAAAATTGAAGTGGAGATCACCAATCAATTGGAAGATCTAACCCTTTCAGGCAAACAATCAGAAATTTATGGATTGAGGTATGTTTTATGTTTCTGTTAATTTTTCAGATTTTAATATGGAGTATGGATCTAGAGATTTTTATATGAGAAAAGGATTTGATTAAAGTGTACATGTTCATAATTCCTTTACAATTTTTCTATCAATAATCTCATTTCATTTCCATTTATTTCAAAAAAAAAAAAAAAAAACCAAAATATTATACTTCCAAGTTCCACCCAATATCAATTCATTTGAAATTTCTATTTATTCAACACACAATAACAAGAAAATGCAAAAATATTAACCTCAAAAAGAAAAATAAATTTCCGTAATATTATATTTCCAAATTCCACTAGTCTAAATTCATTCGAAATTTCCATTCTAATATCCTCGTCTATTTGAAAGTCTCTTTTATCCACCAACTCTCTATTCACGTCATATGCCATCAAAATATACCAATAATTGTAGAAAGTTTAGTTTCTGAGTTTCAATTTTTTTGTTACGCTCTTGAAGCCAAAATAGATTTACTTGGGTAGGAAAGAGTCTTAATTATATGAAACAAATTTTTTTATTAAAGTTTTCTATAACATACATATCTGAAAGTTGTCGCATTTATAAAAAAAAAAAAAAAAAACCCCACGTGCTTTGGTATATATGACATCAATATTATGTCTAAGAACGATAACCTAATTTACCAATATATAAGTCGAGTTTTTGAACAATTCAAAATCAGTCAAATGGCATATCAATGCTATCATCGCTTTCGTGAAATAGCTTGTTATGTTCTCAATTTCTAGTTTAGCTACCTTTTCTATCAAGCATAATAAGAGTCTACAAATTTTATTAATTTCATAATTTGTACCAAGGGTATGTGTAAATGAAGGCCATAAATATGAAAAAACCAAACTTGCTTTCATTATGTCATCTTCTATTCCTCTTTAGACACTAGGTAAAACCTAACGGAAATCACCACCCAACACAATCACTTTTCCACCAAACGGTAAATCTTTTTTATTTATATCTCTTAACATTTTATCTAAAGCCTCTACAATGCAACGATTCACCATTGGGGCCTCATTCCAGATAATTAATTTAGTTAGTCTAAGAAGATCTGCCAATGCAGACTACTTGCTAATTGAACAAATAACATCATCATTTATTTCTAATGGAATTTTAAATCTAGAATGTGCAGTTCTACCACCTGGTAATAAAGAAGCAGCAACTCCAGATGACGCTGTAGCTATAGCAATCATATTTTTTGAGCGTACAGCTGGTAATAAAAATTTGTATAAATATATTTTACATGTTCCACTAGGTCCATCAACAAAAAACATGCTAGTAGCATTATTGAAAACTCGGTCCAAAATTGTATCAAAGGCATAAAATTGTTCTATATTTAAAGAATATGTATCACGATAATCACTTTGATTACTGCTATTGTTGAGCTCCTCAGAAATCATGGCAGCTAATGTTTCGGCTTCTCCTATGCTTATATCAAATGGAACTAATTGATAATCATTTATATTTTTATTCAGTGGTTCTAATATAGAATGTATAGACTATAATGCTTTTATTTCGGCATTAAGAGATAACATGTCTTGTTGGATGAAATCTTCAAATATATAAGTTTTGAATTTATTCCATAACGAACGTGGATTATGAGGATTACAAAAGGTTAATAGAGTAGCAAATAACATACGAAGTGAAGAGGGCATTTGGTAGACAATTCCTTTATATAAACATAATTCACAATTATTGTCTCCACTTAATAAATCAAGTAAAAGAGCTGCTTCATGAAAAGTAGATGTGAATATACCGTTTACAAATCGTAATTGTTCAAAAGATGTAGATCCTATAATATGATTTAATAAGAGGCGTAAGTAATATCTTTCACCTTCATATGGATTAGCTGTAACTATTCTACTAATAACATTTTTTTTTGCTTTCTTGGAGTCCAAATTCATTTGTTTGCATCCCACACAAAATAAGAGGGAAAATCTCTATAGGTAAGTGTTCTAGCTTTTGCATTTGTAATATTGGTACGAAAGAATTCTGTCAACGTTGTTTTGTGTGCATAATCTCTGTTATAACTGATTGTAAATTATTATTGTCTTTATAAGTAACGAGATGATAGTTTTCGAGATGTAGTTGTAATGAAACAACTGATGGAGATATTTCGGACAATACGAAACTATAAATTCTCCACATAGCTTCAGGAGGAGAAATCCACCTAGCGGTTTGATATCTGGAAATTTCACCAATGTAAACATCATCCTTTATCTACAAATTATGTATTACAAGTACATTATGACTTATCTTTTAAGCATATAAAATTTTTGTGTGATACTCTGGCTTCCATCTCCTTTTTCATGTTCTGATATTTTTATTTTGTTCCATGTTTGATCCTAAAGTTGAAATCTCCCATATCAAAAACTAGGGGAGTTCTCCCATATTTTTTTTTGTATGTTTTCAAATGGAAAAATGTGGAGAAACCATTTTGCCTTTTTAATTTTTGCTCAAAAGTAGATCTCTTGTTCTGAACTAATAGATTTTGGAACAATTATCATCGAAAGGTCCTCCCTCCCGGCTGCATTTTTTACAAATATTTGTGATGGCAATGTCAAGAATTAATTGTTTGAGACCTCACTGCTCCAACGGTTATTTTCCTGAATTAATTTAACATATATTGGAAGACAAGATGGATTGGATAAGCAAAACATGTCAAAATAGATAATCAAATTTATTACAACTACATTTAAATGAAATATTGATCATCCCGAAGCATGCACTTTGACATGAAAAAGTTACAATTTTCCATTAAATCGAAATATTTGAGAATATTTGGTACGTAGGTTGAACTCAATAGTAATGAATGAAACAATCCACTACCAACGAACAAATGTCAACTTTGGAAACACAACATCTTTGAAAAGCAAGCACGTGCTTCTCTTCGGAGTACACAAGCAACTCTTTATATCAAGTTAGTTGTAAGCCCGATGGGGGAGATAACGGTGACAATGGTGGCACCTTAAACATCTCATTCTCATTAAATGACATTTCATTTTGGACCTATGTTTCACGCTTTATATATTTCACCACATCAACTAGCTAGCGCAGCTTCCTCCTCCACTTTGATCTGACATCAATGTTGGCGCACGTGATTTAATCATGTCTGTTTGTATCTCTAGAGGGAAATTCACAATCACCTTGCATCCGCGCAGCTTAAAAGTAGCCTTGTCATAGGCTTTGAGGCCTCAATGGCGGTGTCCTATGTCCCAAGCCAGATGTGCAAGCCGTGATGATTGGGGTCTCGCATCTCCGGGCAGTTTCAAAAAAGGCCCGGTCAAAGGCCCATATTTCCATTTTGAGTTTTCCTTAAATGCATATTTCCACATTGGCCTATTTGAGGTCTAAAGACAAAAATGCCCTTGAATGTATAAAACAATTACAAAATATGATTTTGTGAAAAGGACAATACTATCATTTTAGTTAACAAATAAAAAACAAATACTCCCTATTTAAAATTTCAAAATCAACTACAGCACAGATAAAAATTCTCATCTTTTTCAATCTAAAAATTTCAAAAATATCGAAAGCTGAAGAAAAAAATTGATTTATGTCAATTACTTCGAATCAGTAAGTATATTTACGTATATTTAATTTTGTTTCGTTAAATGTGTATATGTTTTTAATCGATAAATTAAGATCCGAGATAGATAACAGGCAGATAAATATTTTTAGCAGATGTATAATTTTTTCAAGTTTATGTTCCCTTTGTTAGCTGAATTTTTGAATGAATGTTTACAAATTCTGTTTTGTCATGCAAATATGATGATTGTACTCCCGATTTGTTATTTTGGTGGTTTTGAATTGGATGAAAATAATCGATGGGCATGAAAATAGACGGATGACATATAAGGTGGTATGCTAACACATATAATAGAGACTACATCGTACAAGGAATTGTACCTTGATATACAGAATAAGCTGAACATCGATTCATCTTGATACGATATGGTACTGAGACATCAATTCAAAGAGCATTTGCCATTTTCAATTACACCTATGAAGATTACATTTGATATTGAAGTGAATTATTTGTTTGAGTTGAACAAAATGCAAATGACACCGATTTGCGTGACTTTAGTGATGAAGGACAATGCGAAAGGTAGAAATGAACATTTGGATAGAGTTGATGATAATGCAAATGATTTTTGAGATACAATGGAGATGGCTTGCAATGATGAAGCTAATACTCTTGAGACAGCTGTTCATCATCGTGACATCGCTGTAACGCACAGAATTTAGTCAGTAGTTCATGACAACAATAATGTAAATGAATTTACAAATGAGGATTTGATTACTTTATCCCATCAGAGACATGAACGGGGTGGGAACTCAGGGGCTAGAATGAGTTGACCATCATCTAATTCTTCACGTGTAGTTCCCGATGATGAAGATCTGTATGTTGAGCAACTGTTTGAAACGAAAAAATATTTGCAGGAAGATGTGCACCTCCTGGCATTGAGATTCAAAGAAATCAAACAAGTCATTGTTGACACTTGTTTGCATCGACGACAGTTGTCGTTGGCGGTTACGAGTGACTAAGATGGATATGATTTTTTAAGTCATTTGTAATTCGCAAGTATACACAGGAACATACTTGCGAATTGGGGATTTGTCAAAACGATCACATGTGAGCTCAATCATGGTTTATTGGTCGACAAATAATGTACAAGTATCAGGACCCACAAACGATTTACAGACCTTGAGACATCATTAACGACGTTCAGCGAGAGTACGGAGTGGTCATAAGCTACTAGAAGGCATGGAATGCCAAAGAATGTGAGTTAGAGGGTTTAATGGGTTCGATCGAAGAAAGTTATGCTAAATTGGCTAGGTACTGCCATAATTTGGGGACAACTAATCACGATTCCATATTTTTCATTGAGATGGAGGGCGATAATTGCTTTAAATATTTCTTCATGACTCTTGGACAATACATTAGAGGATTTCAAAATACGATGCGACTCGTAATTTCAGTAAACGGTACAACTCTCAAATCGAGATACGAGGCAAGCTCATTATTGCTACATGTCAAGATCCCAACATTCAGATGTACCCACTTGCAAGCGAGAATGATCTGTCAATGCATTGGTTATTTTCGAAGTTTAGGAAAATGATTGGAAAAGTCGGGGATCCTACCTTCGTAACTGATCGGGATCAGTCTCTAATAAATTCCATCGCTGAAGTTTTCCCCAAGGCATATATGGGTATTGTAGGTACCATATACAGGGTAATCTGAAGAATAGATATCAGGGATAAGGTATCGTTACATTGTTCAGGAGAGCGGCTGAAACTTACAGTGTCGAGTAACATAATAAGTTTATGGTCGAGATTGGAAGTAAGTCGTTCCCGGCATGGGGATTATCTTACGAAAATGGGGATAGAACATTGGGTGTGGTCACATTTTAACTTGATGACGTCGAACAATGTGGAGTCTCTGAATGTATTGTTCAATAAGGATCGAGAGTTGCCAATTATCGCAATGATGAAGCTAATACTCCTGAGACAGTTGTTCATCATCGTGACATCGTTGTAATGCACAGAATTAAGTCAGTAGTTCAGAACAACGAGAATGTAAATGAATTTACAAGTTAGGATTTGATTGCTTTATCCCGTTAGAGACATGAACAGGGTGGGAGCTTAGGGGCTGGAACGAGCAGACCATCATCTAATTCTTCATGAGTGGTTCCCGATGATGAAGATCTGCATGTTGAGCAACTATTTGAAACGAAAAAATATTTGCAGGAAGATGTCCACCTCTTGGCATTGAGATTCAAAGAAATAATACAAGTCATTATTGACACCTGTTTGCATCGACAACAGTTGTCGTTGGCGGTTACGAGCGACTAAGATGGATATGAATAAGTTATTTGTAGTTCGCAGTATACACGGGAACATACTTGCAAATTGGGGATTCGTCAAAACGATCACAGGCAAGCTCGATCATGGTTTATTGGTTGACGGATAATGCACAAGTATCAGGACCCATAGACTATTTACAGACCTTGAGACATCATTAACGACGTTCAGCAAGAGTACGGAGTGATCATGAGCTACTAAAAGGCCTGGAAGGCCAAAGAATGTGCGTTGTAGGATTTAATGGGTTCGACCGAGAAGAGTTATGCTAAGTTGGCCAGGTATTCCCATAATATGGGGACAACTAATCACGATTCCACATTTTCCATTGAGATGGAAGGCAAGAATTGCTTTAAGTATTTTTTCATGGATCTTGGACAATGTATTAGAGGATTTCAAAATGCGATGCGACTCATAATTTTAGTCGAAGGTACAACTCTGAAATCGAGATACAGGGGCAAGCTCATTATTGCTACATGTCAAGATCCCAACATCCAGATGTACCCACTAACAAGCGAGAATGATCTGTCAATGCGTTGGTTCTTTATGAAGTTTAGAAAAGTGGGCGAGAAAGTCGGGGATCTTACATTCGTAATTGATCGGGATCAGTCTCTAATAAATGTCATCGCCGAAGTTTTTCCCGAGGCATATCATGGGTACTACAGGAACAATATACAGGTTAATCTGAAGACTAGATATCGAGGCTAAGACATCGTTGTATTGTTCAGGAGAGAGTCTAAAACTTACAGTGTTGAATAATGTAATAAGTTTATGGTCGAGATTGGAAGTAAGTCGTTCATGGCATGGGATTATCTTATAAAAATGGGGATAGAACATTGGGTGTGGTCACATTTTCCATGATGTTGGTACAAGTTGATGACGTTGAATAATGTGGAGTCTCTGAATGTATTGTTCAAGAATGATCGAGAGTTGCCAATTTTCGCAATGATGAAGAACATTCGTACCAAACTGCAGCAGTACTTTCACGACTGACGTACAGAATCACAGAATTGCATGAGCGTGCTAGCCCCAGCTCAAGAGGATAAATTGTTCAAGGCCACAGATGTTGCGAGAAAGTTGATTGTGGAACCGCTGGATGAGTCGCGCTTCTTCGTACAATGTACATGTCATGTGGTATACATGGTGGACCTGACTAACAACACATGTACTTGTACTCAATTTTAGCTGGAGAGTTTTCCCTACGAGCATGCATCAGCGGTAGCTATGAACAGAGGCTTTGCAGTGAGAACATTATGCTCTACTTATTATAAGGCTAATTATTGGAGAGCAGCGTATGCTGAGACTATATTTTCCCTATTAAACGAAGCCGATTTGGAGGTTACTGACCATATTCTACCACTTAATAGTTTGTCGCCACCGCTAGTTGAACCGCATGGCCCGGGCGTCCACAAACTTTTAGAATACCCTCTACTAGAGAGTTTTCTAGATCGCGTAGGTGCGGCAGATGTAGAGCAATCAGCAATACTCACCAACTGGCAGATGGCTAGCCTGTCATTCACAATCATGCCGACTTGGGCAGCCATCAAGGGAACGATCACTGAAAGCGGCTCCAAGTTATGCTCGAGCTAGCCTTGTGTTAGACTGGAATGGTCGGAGTCGTACAAATATATAGTGATGTCAGCAAAAACAATCTCCACGGTAATGCAGTGATGATTCATGATCACTAGAATGTATATATGCGTACAACCCTCCTATAGCTTTCCCCCGAGACTTGGCCACATCCCTACGACCCGTTCCACCATATATTCGAGCAGCACGAACTTATTACCCATAAGTTGAAGCGACGGATGCTCAATTGTAACGACATGTAAGAACTCAGTGCTCAATATGAGTCGGTCGGGAATGTCGAATGATCTTGGATATCTTCGAGCTCGATCACGCAATAAGTCCATGGCCAAGTCAATATGCTACATCAGGAAACACCAGTAAAAAATAGAGGGAGTTATTCCATTTCATAAAGAAAAAAAATTATGTATATATAATAAATAACAATATGACTACTTCACTTACATCATCGATGAGCCAAATCCTCGAAGTGGTAATATCATGAAACCTGAAAAAAATAGACAAAAAAAATATAGATGAGTTAGCGTAGCATACTTCACTAAAATTGTAAAATACTTACCCGGACATAATTCTCCTCCACTCCGTCTCGAACGCTTTCCATTTGGCTGTGTCCACCTCTCGGAAGAGATTGGGGTATGTCCCGTCGACGAATGTCATCCTCTTCGCCTGGGTCGTGAAGGGAGAAACGACGTACTGCGACGGCTACCTGGCCCTCTTGTCGACCACATGCTCTGGGCTATCCATGGAACACTTTTTTCCCTAAGCCATGTTGAGCGTCTGCTCGTCCTTCACCCGGGGGACCACCGTCTCATCGGGTTCCCTACCTCCACCGCCATCGGGGTCATTCCCTAGGTCCTCTTTTCGACCCCCTCGTGGCTCCCCAACTTCTTCGTATGTATCGTACATATGCATGGTCCCCTTCAACCTCAAGTGTGATCTAGTAAAAACATGCATCGTCTCTTTGACACATCTCCGGCCACACAGATATGTGTTGAAGACATCGAGATCGTCGACGATCTCCAAATGGAAAAGGTCGATTGCAGTCTTCATGTTACACCGCAACATACTCTCAAGGATGTAGACCAGGCCGAGCTTCAGTCTGTCTAACATATGGTCACACCCCCTAATCTTGTCCATCGGCTGCGGCAAAAACACCGACCCTGTCCTAGGAAGCAAGCGTCGTGCAGCCTACCTCCTCTCTGAGTACCGACACAAGATACATCATCACTCATAATCTTCAGTCCAGTGATCAGAGCAAACTCGAACATAGAGAAACTAGCAACTTTGTCCCCAGACTCAAAGTGGAGGGTATCGCCGTCGACTGTACTCAACAACCGACATAGTAAGACATCTGTCCCGAAAATTGCACGTCTCTCAACTCGTACAGGGGCCAAAGAAAGGATCGGCTCAACATATTTGCATGCTGCTCATCCAACAGATCCAATACGGTAGTGTAACTGCTATGGCTATAGTTCCAGGTAGCCTTACCTAGCATATGTCTCAACGTCCTGTCCAAGTGGTTCTTCATGCTGCAAAAATTTAAATATTAGCATAAAGGCGAAAGAAGCCCTTGGTTTGGCGGAAAAAGGCAACGGTTAATGCAGTGGTTCTTCATGTTTTGGCGAAAGAAGGCAACGGTTAAGGCGAAAGAAGCCCTTGGTTTTTTGGGTGGCTTGGGAGAAGTCGGTTCTTTTTGGGGGTGTGGGGGTATTTTGGGCTTTTTGTTGTGTAAGTTATTTTTTAACTTTTTTCATTATTTTTATTCTATTTACTAGTCAAAGGCCAAAGTGGAAATATGGGGTATTATTTTAGCACTTTCCACGTATTTCCTCTAGATCTGTGTCGCGTACTTGCCCACAGCCGCTTGCAGGCCCCTCTCTAGTTCCTATTATCCTTCACTTCCAAGTTCTTCCTGTTAGGATTGATACCACTTGTTGTGACACCAATAACTGAATTGAGATGTTGGAATTATATAGCAAAGTAATAAAGTATCTGACCAAGACAAAAATATAGCAGAGGAATTAAGAGATTTATTGTCTCAAGAATAATGGAGAAAAGAGAGAAATATTACAATGATCCTAGTATTTTTTTGGAACATGTAGGAGATGTCAAAATCTTGCAAGTAAAGTTGTTGATGAAGTAACATACAAAAAAATCAAGTCCAAAACAAATTACAATTCCCAATGAGCTCCCAAATAGAACTTCAACTTGTCATAGGACTCCAATAACATTCCAAACTAAATTCTTCTTGACGTGCACTTCAATTAAAATTCTTCAATTACTTCAATAAGGAACTTGGGTCACATCCAAGTTCTAACACTTCCCAGTTGACTCCGAAACATTGATCCACTCAAACTTCCCCACGGGCGGTCTAGAGCTTGAGAAATCGAAGCTAGAAATCGGAGAGTCATAGCTTCCAGATTGCACGCTAAATGAATCCGATGGAGAGCTAAAAATCAATGAAGTTGAGTTAAATCTTCTTTTATTTTCAATTTCTTCATGATTAAACTCCCCGAGAAGATGCATTCTTATTTGCTCCAATGTTGAGACTTCAGCTGGCGTCGCCATCTGGGTTGCACATGCATAAACTTTTTGAACATTAATGTTTTTATTTCAAGACCATTTTTGAGAAACTGAACTTGTTCTAAAATTAGGAAAGGGTGGAAAAATTTAAAGAACAATTAATTTGAATTTGCAAAGAAGAGATCGTTGACAATGGAACATAGAGTGAAAAGAGGTGTGTGTGTGTGGGGGGGGGGGGTGTGTGTGTAATCAAGCCTGTGCTACAAACTTTTCAAAATGATTTCAAAATTGGTTCGAACATCTTGAGCTTGACAAGACGACCTTACCCAATTTTACTCGTCAAGAGTTTGAACATTTCAAAAAAGAGGCAAACTCGTTTTTAAAGCCTCAAGAAAACCTGTTGTTCCAATTCACTCATAATCTCAAGGTCTCGTGGATTTGCAATTGGAACTATTAAATTATTCAAAATACAAGTTCTGAATTCAATTTCAAGAAAATTGTCAAAAGACTCAAAGTGAAATGGTGGTCAAAATTCCATGAGACAAATTGTTTCCCTAAAACTGTAAACTCATGGATTCAAGAATAAAGAAATATTGGTGTTCCAAAACTATCAAAGAAAGAACTAGACATACACACCGATTTTCTTGCAGAGAAATCATGACTTATGGACGTGTTCAATCAGTGCAAAACTCTAGAAGAATTACAAATTATTTCGGAAAAAATAGCTTCATTGACATAGGCCTCTTGAAAGAAATCAAAATCAAATGATGATGACTCTTCTCAATTTGAATCAATAGACTATGCTCAAAGCAACGAAGACATGTGCTTTGATTAGGAATTGATGAATTAATTGAACAAGAAACTCAAAGAAATTTAAAATGACTACATAAACCCAGTTACTTAGATGAGTATCGAAATTACCGAGTTCAAAGTTTAAGAAATGTGCTTTTTCAAATGTGTTTGTCACCACAAAAGCTATTCTTATCAACTTTGCCGACACTCATAAATAAACAAAACTTTATTAAAGCAACTTTAATAAACTAAATTTCATAAATCAAAAGTTCAGGAGAAAATGGACAAAAATTCAAAAAGATTTTCAGATGACGGACAAAAGCAAAGCAAAAGAATGGATATTATTGGACAAAGATTCAAAAAGATTTTCAGATGGCAGACAAAAGTAAAGCAAAATGACAGATATTATTGCTCCACATATCGTGCTTCAAAATTCTTCAATTCAATTCAAGAAAGTTTCAAGTTCGAAACTGCAAGTATAAAAGAAGATATGAAGACTCAAAACTTCCTCAAGTGTGTTTTAACGGAAGATAAAATATTATCAAGAAAGTTTTAGAATAAGATATAATATCTTCAAATGAGATATTACTGTTTACTGCCTTCGCAAATTTGTGAGGCGAGAGAGAGATTATATAATTGTACTGAACATATATAGTATTCGTTTATTTATGTATTAGAGCTTGATTTACTTTGTAGATATTCAATGAGCGGGTAGCGTTAGTGGGTGAAAAACTCTTTTAAATCTTTAATCTTTAAATCTTTTAAATTGATGCAACAAAGTTGCTGGTGATAAAAAAAATACTACTATAGCCATGGAGTATGGGAATTTTCGAGAAGTCGAGTGAGACAATAAAATAGCGTCCACAGTGTGATCTTATACCATGTTAAGATATAAGAATAGAATGGAATGAGACAAATACAATGGAAGAAATTATAGAACTTGTATAAAACGTTATGTCTAAATGTTACGAAGGAAACCTTTCATATAAATACCACGCCAATTTTGTAAAAAGAAAAAGAGATGTTTCTTGTTGCAAAATGTTTGGATAACTTTTATTTTATATTTTTGGTACTTTTTGAGATTATATATTCCGTCGCGCCAGTTACTGGCGTAAGCAGTGACTGAATAATTAATATTAAGAAATAAAATTGAAAAAATATTATTTATATTTTTCTAGAACAATAAGTAATATGTCTAATAGATCCAATTCAAAGAACTGACCCAACAACTCTTGTGACTGCGGTCTTGCTCTGGATCAACTCATTTGATAATTTATTAATTTTAAGTGGAAAATAAGTGCAGAACTACTTAAGCAATTATTTAATTCAAATTTGGGACTAAAAAGTTCTTTATATAATCCTAGGATTTGGTATGCTTAGGAAAGCACGAAAACGACAAAGGAAGAGTAAAACAAGCCACCAATTTAAATTACTAGTTAAGTATACTTGCAATGTTTTGCTCCTATTTGGTGTGCATTAAAATTAAAATTTTAACAAATTTTAGTTAGAAATTGATGAATTGTTGATTGAAAAATTGAGAGACCTATAAAATATGTGATTAAAATTGATTATTGACTTTGATTTAAACTAAAATTTAGATTTTAATTTATACCAATCAAGGGCTTTTGAATAATAATATTACGAATCTTTATTCTTAAATGCTCTAATTCTTTAATTAGTTTAGGGAAAATTGCAACATCAGTTCCAAAACTTTCATTTTGTTACGAATTACACTCAAACCTTTCATTTTTCTGGCCTCAATCCTAAATCTTTATATTTAACTGTAGTCGTGGTCCATATCACACACTTTGTCCAAATTGCCTCTCACTTAACTTGTTCATTTGAGTCAAAATTGCAATTTCAATATTGACTAACGGCAATGTGGACAAAATGCGTGATATGGACCCAGGTTGCAGTTAAATATAATGGTTTGGGATTGAGGCTACAAAATGAAAGGTTTGGAGGTATTACGAAACAAAATGAAAGATTTGGGATCGGCGCTGCAATTTTCCCATTATTTTATTACTGAAATCAAAAAAGGTTTTCTTATTCATTCCTTCATTGTGACTTTATTACTTTATTGGTTTAGATTACATTATTACAATTTTATTTTATTTTTTGCACGATTTTATATTTTATATTTAGGAATGTTTATTCGATAAGAAATTTTCATTTCAAGGGAAAGCGACGCATAAAAACGGATTGGCCCATCAAAAGTCTGATTCCTTCGCAAAAGAAATTCAGAATCAACAAGAGTTCGTAAAACGAAGAGAGTGCACTATTAGTGGATGGTTAAAGGTTTGATACTATAACGTGCAACTCTATGTGTTTTACTCATTTAAAAATAGATTTTGCTTGTGTTTGACACCCATTTTGGAAAAAAAATAGATTCTGGAATAGTGATTGATGGAAGAATATGTGGTTAAAAAGTAAGGAGAATTTTTTGGTTTATGTGTAATATTATTTTATTGATAGAATGTGTGGTTAAAATGAAGAAAGAAAAAGAAAAATGAGAAATAGAATGGGTTTCAAACAAGGGCTTTATAAAAGATGTAAATTAGTTTTGAACGGGCCCTTAGGCATATTACGGACATTGTCAGATTATCATAATCTTCTATCAACTTTAAAGATGTGAAAATTCTCGAAAATTTCAATATTCATATTTGATTAGAGATGACAAAAAAACTCGCCCCGACGAGTTGGCGGGGCGGGGTGGGGGTGCCCCGAACCCGCCCCGTGAAGTTAAATAAAAAATTGAACATTATTTGTTTAATTTTGGACATTGTTTATTTTCATTACTTGGCTTGGATATTGATGTAGTTATTTTAAGTATTGTTTATTTTGAATTATAAAATTTTAAATTTGTATTTAATTGAAAAATTTTGGTTAAAAAAAAATGGGACAGGAAATGAGGCAAGGCCCAGCCCGTCCCCACCCCGCCCTGCCCTATTGTCATCACTATGTTTGACTCCCATTTTTCAAAAACTCATTCTTTCTCAAACTCATTATCAACCTCACATATTATGGAACCACACTTTTATCAATTTAACAATTACATATTTTATTAAATTTTATCAAAACATATTAAAATATGATTTTTAGCTAAACCAAACGAGAACGACTCAGACAAAATATTATGAACTGTTCGTTGTTGACTTGATCATCTTATCATGCATGGTACATGGAGGTTGGATTTTCTAGTTCGTTGAACATTTTGTTCATATTATTTCTGACAAGTACAACAATTAGAATGTAGAAGAATCATCCATTGAGGTCCTGAAATTTGAAAATCTGAATTATTAGCACAATAGCATCTGTTGAAGGTTCGATTTTGCAGTGCACTAATATAAAATAATATTTTTAATGAATTAGAAGTTCTGTAATTTCATCTTTCTGTTTCTTTTTTACTTTAGTGTCACTGGTTGTTTACATATTCATTGTTTAATTTGATTACAGATTACCCTCAATACACATTAATGGAGCCCATAGCCACGTTTAATTTTGAAAAAAATGTATATAAACAAAGAGTCACATTAAAAATTAAATTCGAGTTGTGAATTTAAATATAATGTTTGACCGATTTATAAGCACTTAAAAAACATACACTAAGTTCCTATTTGGTTTGTATAAAAATCAAATTTTTAGTAAGTTTTAATAAAAGCTGATAAAATATATTATTGAAAATTGATAAAATTGTGAGTCTCATGAAGTGAAATTAATTTAAGCAAAAATAAATTTAAAGAAATAAGGGCCTAAGTTTCAATAATTCTAGTATTGTATTATAGCCTATATGGGTAAACTTATATCTTGAGACTGTTTGAACCCCATTTTTATTGAAGAGTACATTTTAGAATAGTAAATTGATGGAGAATGTATGGTTAAAAATAAGAAGAAAAAAATTTGAATTTGCATGTAATATTAATTTATTAAAAAATGTGTGGTTGAAAGAAGAGAAAAAAATATATTTTGAAAATAATGTATATCAAACAAGGACTTACTTATGATCTTCTTATAATACATAAAGTAGTAAATCTTACTAATTAAATGTGTGTATAATAAGTGAAAATAGTTGTAAATGTGTTGTTAAAATTAAAATTTAACTTTGAATGAAGATTATATATTAAAATATATATTATTTTTAGTTTTGTAAACGTAATTCATAAAATCTATACCATATTTAGTCAAACAAAATATTACAATATAGTAACTTTAGATAGTTACGAAGCTCGAAACTTGTGATTAAAGAGTTTAAATTTGAATAAAGAAATTATTTATTTAGTTATATTTCAAATCCTTCTGAATTCAACATTTGAAGAATACACATTTGAATATTTAGGATGGTTTGGGCCCCAAAATTCATTTTTCAAAACTTATTTTCAATCATTCATTTTCAAACTTAATCGAAAAAAATTCTTAATTTTTAACCACACGTTTTCCAAAAATCATTATTTAAAAATGCATTTTATCTCTTAAAATGAGTCTCAAACAAATGTGTTGTGTTAATTATGCCAAAAATCTCTAACATCAATTGATGGGAATTCAAGGATCACGTATCGTTTGATACCACTTGATATGAAACCAATAATCGGATTGAAATATTGAAGTTATATGACAAAATATGAAGTATATGATCGCAAGTAAAAGAATAAAAGAAAGACGAAAAAAAATATGAATGAAGAATTATGAGATTTTATTACACTAATAATAATAATAGGGAAATATAAAATTAATCTTAAAGTTCTAGTAATCTCTTTTGTCACATTATAAAATTGTATAAAAAACCATAATATTTATAGAGAACATGTGGGGAACGTCCAAACCCTTTTAGTAGAGTTGTTGATGAAATATGATACCAAAAAATCGAGTCCAAAACAAATTACAACTCCCGATGGGTTTCTAAAATAGAACTCCAATAGCATTCCAAAATGAATTCTTCTTGACGTGCACTTCAATTAAAATATTTCAATTACTTCAAAAAGAAATTTGGATTACACCCAAATTCTAACTATCTCCACATTGACACGAATTTCGCTGCAACAAACAAAACTCTAAAATTTTCTCCACTTGGAGAAGAAAATCCGTCTACAATGAATGAACGACTCTTCAACAATAACCAAAACTGATTTCTCCAACTAAACACAAAATACTTCACATCTTCAAATGAGTTCAAGCACTACTCTACAGAATCACCTCAAATTCCTAAAAATCATAATGATATTAAAATTCACCAAAGTAAGTTGTAACACACCCCAAAGTAGAATCAAACTCAAATGCATGCTAAATCAGCATCCACATATCTTGAATACAATGGCACCACAGGTCAAAGCGGCATTATCCATATTTTTTGAACTCAACTAAGCAGTATTCTTCAAATCCACCACTTACGAGCTCCTATAGGTAATGTACCAAACTGAATGTTCACCACGGTACTGAGCCTGTGCTGATTGACTCTTCTAGATTCTGCACGAATCTGCAAAATGTATAATTGAGACATTTTCTGTCTCGCCAATACAACATGGGCACCCTTACAAACCTTGAAACATCCACATTCATCAAAAAACTCATAACCATTTGAATCAATGATAGATAACAAGATGAGATTCTTCTTCAAATTCGGAACGTGTCGAACATGGCTAAGTGTTCTAATTGTTCCATCCAATATCTTCAATATGATCGTATCAATTACAGCAACCATCGATGTGTTGTCTCCCATATGAAACATACACGCTAATCCAAAATCCAATCCTCCTCCGGTTTAGACTCGATGTCAGAAATAGCCAAAAGATCTCCCCCACTTACAATGTTCTCTGAAAGGTCTACTTCACCTGAAGTCTCTGATTGTTTCCCACATCGACCTGCAGTCAACATTTATTTATTCTGCAATTTGTATCAATCCTTCTTCATGTGCCCCTTCTTATTACATCAGTTACAAATCTAATTACTGAACTTAGACTTCGATTTGCCCCTTCCAAAACCACCATAAGCAACTAGGCCTTCTCCATCTCTGACCTCAGAAACCAGATGTTTCATCTTCTTTTTTGAATAGAAACATCATACACATTCTCTATAGTGAGAGTATCACAACTATACAAGATCATGCTTTTAAATAAAGAAAACAAAACGGGAAACGAAAATAATGGGATCAAGGTCAAATTTTCTTCATCATACTTTAATTCCAAAATTTTCAAATCAGCGACGATCTCCTTAAATACAGCCAGATGATCTTCTTGTGATGAGAGTATAACGCCACTTGAGAAACTGTCTTCTTATACTTTCGTAATTTCTCCTCCGAAATCAAAGTTGCAGGCATCTTATTAATTCCCAGCAACACATCATCCAAATCCAGCTGTGAGAGTACTGCACTCATCTTAACCCGTCATAGCGAAAATTTAGTACTCTAATCCAAAAGCGGAATGTTATACTTCATGGAAGCCATCATGAACAAAAAAATCTTAAACAAGTCAAACCCCTACACTCTTGCGAAACTGCTGAACCTAGGCTCTGATACCACTTGTTGTGTTAATTATGCCCATAATTTTTCATACCAGTTTTTGGAAATTCAAGGATCACGTATCACTCAATACCATTTAATATGAAACCAACCACTAGATTGAGATATTGAAGTTATAGGCAAAATATGAAGCATATGATCGCAAGTAAATGAATAAAAGAAGACAAAAAAAAAATATGGCAGAGGAATTAAGAGATTTTATTGCACTAATAATAATAGAGAAATATAGAATGGATTTTGAAGTTCTGGTAATCTCTTTTCTCACATTACAAAATTGTATAGAAATGTCTAATCAGAGGCGGCCCTAAGAGCGTCCGAATTGAGCAACCGCACATGGCCTTATCATTGTAGGGACACCAAAAAATATTTGTTATTTGTGTATATATATGTATAATTATATATTTAAAATATTTATTAAATTTTAAGTTTTAATTATTATGTTAAGTTAAAGGGCACAATTAAAAGATAAACAAATGATGATTTTTATTTAACATTGTTTTCTTTTTTATTCCTATAAGCATATCATATCAAGACATTTTTATTAAAGCAAGGAAAATTATTCAAATTGTTTAAGCTCCTTCCTAACTAATTTCAGTGTGTTGTGCTTAACTATTTTCATTTATGGATTATTTATTTATTAATTGTATGCATTTGATTTGATAAGATATGCAGTTGCATAAGATACTAAAGCTAAGAATAATGTAATTGAATAGTTATAATTTTCTTAAATAGTATCACAATTTAAATTATGTTAAGGAAAAGGGAAAAGAGGAAAAAATCTAATTCGTAGGAAGAAACGTTTTGATGAAAATGTCATTGTAAATGATGCACATGTTATCTCAAGAATAATTAACTAAGAGGGAGGTGAATTGGTGTTTAAAACTTTTTCGACAATTAATTTCAAAAGTATTCAATACAGAAGAAACAAATTCAAAGTGTAATAAGAGAGATAAATATGCAAACTCGATAGCTTAATTCAAGTATGAATATAACACAATATAAATGACAATGTAAAGTAAAGTGCAATAATGTAAAGATAACAAACTAATTTAATGGGGTTTGATACACAATGTGTTCTATGTTCCCGTAACCAAGGTTTCCGTCACGAGTAAGGTCAAATGAACTATAATGGTAACTTACAATAAAGAGTACCAATCCTTAAGTGACTTACAATAATGTGCACTTATCCTTAGGAAGCTTACAACAAGGAGCACATATTTTTAAGTGACTTACAACAATGAGCACTTATCATTAGGTGACTTATAATAATGAGCACATATCCTTACAATCGAGTTTTCACAAGGTTCTCGAAATTGTCAAAATGTAAGTGATAATTTTACAATTGAAGAAACCCTCTTAACCAATGATATAATCAAGTTAAGTATTATAGATTTGAGTAAACACTTCAATAGATAGCAAATAATAAAACTCAAGTGTTTGTATTGTAAACTTTGATGAATAATGAATAATGAAATAATTTGTATCTTTGTATTAAAGTTTTCAGCATATGATCTCTCTTAACAAATAAGACAAGTTAAATATGAAGAGAGATTTACACTTTAATATAAGTGTTGGCAGAGAAAACTTCTATCAAGAATGAAGAATAGATGAGATTGAGAAAGTTTGTTTGCAAAAAGAATTCTTGATGAGATAGATGAAAATTAGTTTGATCAATCAAGAAATTCTTTGTAACAATTGAAATAGAATTTAAAATCAAGTAAGCTCAATGATTTTCAATAAATATACTTTCTTAATTACTCTTATAAAGTGTTGGAATTGGATGCACAGAAAATGAATATTTATAGAGCAAAAGAGGAGGCTGCATGAACTTTCGATTGACCAATTTAGGTTGACCGAAAGTGTTAATATAGTCATTGGGGAATTTCGGTTGATCATTTTTGTACTTTCGGTCGATCGGAAATTTTCGATTGACCGAAGGTTGACTTTTTTTTTTTTTTTTTGGAAATTGTTTTTTATATCAAAGTATTCATTTTTCCAAAATTTATTTCAAATTATGAATCAAAAGTGTTTTTATGTAAGTGATGAATTATAAAAATAATTTGAGTTTTATGCACTTGCTAAAGATTGACGAGTTAATACATTTACATATAAATGTATAATGTATAATCGTCTTGACTTGTCGTTCTTTATACTTGTATCTTGATTTGCGTGTTTTGCGAGTCTTTAAGTTTCAATTCAATCGTCGCATACAAATTGCTATCGTCTCGAGTGATTTGACTTGAATGTATAACTTTCACTTTGAGTTCGATTTATAATTTTGATAGCTTTGAAAGCTTAATCACTCGAATTCAAATGTTAGTAAATAAAATAATTTGTTTGTTATAATCAAAACATTAAGGTTATAATCAACCATAGGTCAACAACACAATCATTTGAAGATTCTTTCATAACCAGTTATCTCTTTTATATAGTAGATCAAGCAATTGGATCACTTGACAAAAGGTTTGATCAATTCAATTCATATGATGAAAAAAAAAATTGGATTTATATTTTCTTTTAACAAGTGAAACGCATTGGATGATGCTGATTTGAAAGCATGTTGTGATCATCTTGACATTTTTCTAAAACATGTAAATCTTTTCGATCTTGATGGCAAAGATTTGCTTCAAGAATTAAAAAAAAAAAAATCACGAAATCTTTACCAAAAGAAACAAAAACAGTTTTTGATATATTAACTTACTTGAACTACCAAAAGAAACAAATACAACTTTTGATATATTGACTTATTTGAAAAGACTGGATCATTTTTCGAATACATTTATTACTTATAGAGTATTATTGACAATTAATGTTATTGTGCTGAAAGTAATTTTTCAAAATTGAAGTTATTAAAATATTATTTACAATCAATCATGTTATAAGAACGATTGAATGACCTAACTTTTATATCCATTGAACAAGATACGAGAGTTTTAATTAGTTAGTTTGCTTCTAAAAATGCGAGAATAAATATTTTTACATGATTTGTTGTATTTCAAAGTTTACACGTGGTATTTGATGTTTTTAATTTCAAGATTTTCTCATATAAAATTGCACGAAAAGTTTAAGGGTTTGAATGGTTCTTTGTTGATAACATGAATTTTGATGAAGTTTGGAAGGTGTTTTTAAACTTTATTTTGATTTTTCTTATTCTTATTCACGACAACTAAAAAAATAGTATTTAAATATCATAATTTTGCGATAATATAATATTATTGAAATATATTTAATTTAATTTCAAGAAAGGGACACAGTTTTAAAATGTCGCACATGGCATCCAAAATTTCAAGGCCGGCCATGTGCTTAATATTTATAGGGAACATTATTTTAAGGGACGCTCAAACCCTATTAGTAAAGTTGATGAAGTGGATATCAAAAAATTGAGTCCAAAACAAATTATAACTCCTAATGGACTTTCAAAATAGAATTTCAACTTGACATAGAATTTCAAAAACATTACAAACTAAATTTTTCTTGACGTGCATTTCAATTAGAATTCTTCAATTACTTCAACAAGGAATTTAGGTCACGCGCAAATTTTAACAAAAGGCTTAGTTAATTGCAAATTTAATCACAGTTAAACTATAAATGAACGTAGACAGCTCGTCTTGTGTTTGTTCGTAATTTGTACCACTGAAATAAAACTAACATGATTAGCATTACATTCTTTTAATTAAATAATTTTAGACGTTCATAATTTTTTATATTTCTTAACCACACCTATCCCAAACCGCATTTCACAAAACATATTATTAGAATATATTTTTCTCCTCTTCAACCACTGCAGCTTCCTCCTCCGCCTCTCTCCTCCGCTTACCCCCCACATCCACGGCAGCGCGTTGTTTAACTACCTTGGTTTTAATTCCGAGAGGGAAATTCACAATGGCCTTGTTTCCGCGCAGCTCGAAAGCTGCCCTGTCGTAGGCTTTCGCGGCCTCAATTGCGGTGTTGAATGTTCCCAGCCAGATACGCATGCCGTGCCGCTTAGGGTCCCGTATCTCTGCTGCATACTTGCCCCACGGCCGCTGTCGGACCCCTCTGTAATGCCTATTCTCCTCCACTCCCAAGTTCTTCCGAGTGGACTTGGACAAATCGATCCACTCAAATTTCTTGACCGCCAGCAATTCAATCTCCAGTGAATGCTTCCGACTATTAGAATTTAGTGCGTTTTGTGTTGTGAAATCTATTATTTGGCTTTGCTCGAAAACTATGCACTCAGAGCTTGAAAAATCAGAGAAATTTGTCGAGTAAATGGAGCTAGAAATTGGCGATTCATTGCTCGCAGGTTGCGAGCAAAAGTAGTCCGATAGAGAGCTAGAAAGTGATGAAGTTATGTTACAGCTGCTTTGATTTCTGATCATAGCAACTTCTGTAGGAGAAAATTCTCCGAGAAGATGCTCTCTTATTTGCTCCAATGCTGAGACTTCAGCTGGGGTTCCCATTTAGGTTTCACAGGAACTTTTAAACGCGTTTCAGAAACTGCAACGGGTCGAGTAAAAAAATAGAAACAGTAAAAAAAAAAAAAAAACCTGAAGAGTAATGGTTTGAATTTGTAAAAAGAGTTTATTAAGAAATGAACATGAAATATATGGAGAGAGAGAGAGACTTACGGGGTAGGTTCTACTGAAGCTAGGTTGATTCTATAGTATATTCGTGTCAAGATAGTCTTTCTAAATATCTGAGCCGTTTGATTTCTTGACTTTCAGAAACTGGGCGGCTGGGATTGAGAGCCGCCATAGGTCATCAAGAGATTCTATTACAGTTCAATACCATTTTAGCGGAAATTGCGATAGAGATCCCCAACGTTTTCATTTTGTTACAAATTGTACCTTAACCTTCAATTTATGCCAAAGAAGGTCCCTAACCTTTTAAAAATATGCATTTAAAGTCTAAATATGTAGACGGAGAAAATTTAATATTCTAAAAACACAATTAGAATGTCTAATAAAGTCTTTAAATTTAGTCCTTGTTTTGTAGGGATTAAAATCAAAGTCAATGTCAACAAGATTAACCACATATTTCATTAAAATCCACAACTTTTGAATCACACATTTCATTCATTTTTCTCAAACTTTACTAAAAATATGATTTTAATCCCCACCAAATAAAGACAAAACTCTAAATAATATATTTATTGTTAAACTATTAGACATTACATAACTTTAAGGGCCTGCTTCCAGTTTTTCCTAATTCGAATTGTATTTCTCAACCCACAAAATCAGTGACTTTTTGTTATTTTTTAATTTTCTTCCTATTTTACTATCTATAAATAATTATTTTTTAATCTACCATAAAAGAGAATGAAGATTGGACAAAAATTGAAGATATTACTCTTCAAAAAACTCATTTTCTCTAGACCCTTGAGAACGCTCTACTTGTTTACTAATAGGCTCTTCTTTGATCATGTTCTCTCCCTCTTCTTTTCTATTTGTTATTTTTGTTGATTTGTTCTTCAACTTCTTACTATTGTTTACTTGATTTTATGATTGATATCTTTTTATTTCTTGTGAATATATTTTAAAGATTCAATTAGTGCATCAAACTGAACTAATTAATTGAATGAGGCATCTTTGTATTTTCTGGCATTAGATTCATTATGACTATTCCAATTTCATTGCTTTCTAGGCTAATTTATAGTTATTATTGTTAAGGAATAAATTTCACATCGATCAAATATATAAATATGGACCAACATATTGGATTAAACTAATCCTTTTAACCAAATTGACGTTTTAAGATGGAATTTCATGTTTTAATATGGTATCTGTAACGACCCGGGTCCCACTTAACGGGATGTCTCGGTCGTTAGATTGATGACGTACTGTCCCCACTATACCAACATGGCTCTTTTCAGCATGCTTTGTCCTCACTCGCACGCTCCTCGAGAAAACTTCCCAAGGGGTAACCCATCGTGAAATTGCTCCAAGCCAAGCACGCTTAACTGTGGAGTTTCTAATAATGGACTTCCAGAAAAAAAAAATGTGCACCTTGTCGTATGAGTAGTACCTATCAAATCTCTTAAGCTTTCTTTGTCGGGGTATTACTATCACCCCCGTTAGACTCGCGACGTCCTCGTCGCGCTTGATCCATATGAGGATTCATTGCCAGGCGTTGGGATTCTAGAGATAGCTCCTACGGGTTCAAGAGGTGGCTCCCGCCTATGGCGTAGCACTTTGTCCCGCACAACACTTAGTTCTCGATTTCCAACTGGCAACCGCGCTCTGATACCATTTGTAACGACTCGGGTCCCACTTAACGGGCTGTCACGACCGTTAGATCGACGACGTACTGTCTTCACTGTACCAACATGGGTCTTTTCAGCATACTTTGTCCTCACTCGCACGTTTCTCGAGAAAACTTCCTAGTGAGTCACCCATCATGGAATTGCTCCAAGCCAAGCACGCTTAACTGTGGAGTTTCTAACGATGGACTTTCGAAAAAGAAGGTGTACCTTATGGTATGAATAGTACCTATCAAATCTCTTAAGTTTTCTTGGTCGGGGTATTACAGTATCAAACTTCAACAAGCAATTCAACAACTAAAAAAAAATGAGCACACGAATTTCAAGATGGATTTATTCAAACAAGCTAACATCTTGCAAAGCATGTTAAGAGACAAATTTCATATCGAATAAAGACAAAAATATAAACTAATATATAAGGGGTTGGACTCATTCTCTTAATAAGGTTGATCTTTTAAAATAGAATATGAAATCTTAAATTATTATATGTGATTTTCGTTCTTAATGACTTTTTTTATTAATTTTTTTGGTTTTGTCTTCTATCTCTACAGTTATGTAATGTTAGATGGTGGATTGTCACGATTTTGATAATGAGGATCTTATCATTTATGTCTCCATATGTATATATCATATTGGAATTTTGTTTAAAAAATATATAAAACTGGTTAAGTACAAAATTATGAAAAAATGACATTCGTGTCAATTTCGGTCAAATATTTAGATTTGATCCGATATTCAAATTATGAAATTAAATAGACTAACTTGTTTTACTCTTCGGGTAGATCGTTGTGGTATATTTGAAATCTCAAAACCAATTTTAAATGAATGAGAAATTGTGGTCCAAAGTTGATGTGAAAAAAAGAGGAAAAACTGGTCGGAAATTTTGCTTAACTCAACCGCTCGCCTGGTGCTTGAGCAGTGAGTTAGCGATGGTGCTCGAGCAACAAGAAAGTGACAAGTATCTACATAAAATAATACCACTAGGTCTCGAGCGACATGTCAACGGTCGATTAACAACAGAATGGTTTGCGACCCTTCATGAAGGCCGATGAGTTTTGGTCGTATCTCTTCACTCACACCATCTTCTCTTCTATAAATAAGACCTTTGAAATTTCCATTACTTCTTCCAATAATATGGAATCATAGCATAACATAAAAATATATCTTTTCTTAGCTGAAATTCTGTATAAAAAGCTATTTTTTCATTTCATTCGGAGAGAGTACAAAAAATATCCTTTGATTTGTTGTTCTTATGTTTTTTTAGTGCTACAAATACAAGAAGGTAGTCATTATATCTTGAGAATTGATTGACATCATCCGTAAGCATCGTAGCGGGGCAAAATCGACTTAAGGACAAAGAGTTCAACTCTGTCTCAACTTTGCATCCATTACTTTGTTGTTATTTCATCCATTTCTTGGGGATTATTTTGTTGATGCTTTACATCCATTTTGTTGGAGTTTCCTTGTAGTTATTTTGTCCAAATTTGGTAAGATTGATTATTAAAGTTATCACTCAAATCTCATTTTCAAACAAGACATCTTACTTATATAGTGTTTCTCCTACTGGTTGGTGTTGGTCCCAGAGTATTATTCGAACAAAAATAAACTATAAATTGCAGAAAGTAAAATGAAAACAAAGGATTTTTCACTCCGAAGGGCTCGAATATTCAGCCAAAGGCCTAATCATCCCTTAAGTATCTACAAAGTATATATCACTCTAGTTTCACTAGAATCACTAAGAAACGTTACAAATATATGAAGAAATGTTTTCTCTCACCTCAAATCACATAGATACAATACACAATCTCACCCAACTATACACCAAGTATAATATCTAAAATATTACTCGGATTACAGAGATTGAATAACAATCACCAAGAACCCACAAATGGCCGAGAAAAAAAAGACGAAACCCTATAACTCACAAAGTTCGTCTCACAAAAAGTAACCACCAAATGAAAACACAAAAGGGCGCTATAATACTCGAAGTCCAAAAAGCCACAGATCAATGATTGAGAGCTGGCCAAATGCATGGCTAGATCACAATATCAAGAAAACGAAGAGGCGTGTAATATGGAAACACGATTTTCATATTACAAACAGAATTGGGCCAAGAACCGAAAGCTGCATAGGCCCAAATACAAACATGACTGGGCCATGAATTGTGAGGCAGCTCATTAAACTTAACATTCTCCGCCTTGCTAAACAATTCTTGGTAATATCTAATGTCTAGAGATCTATTTGTATCATTTGCTTTTATTTACCTGTAAAATGAAAAAGAAGAAAAATTAGTACTTATTCAAAAACCAATCCTGCTTGATTATTTTAAACTCACAACTATTTAGATGGTGTTTAGAGTTTTCAAGCAGTTTTTGAATTTATTCAAAGGCAATACATTGGTCTCCAAGTCAGAGGGATTAAATTCAGTAGAAATCTTTTCTAAACTAATCAACATTTTTCAGCCACGTTTCTTACAAAGTGAAACTTTATATCAACATGTTTTGTTCGATCATGATGCATGAATTTTTTGCTGAGATTGATAGCACTCTAATGGTCAGTATAAATTCTAACAGAAGTATTCACAAAGCTAATTTCATTTAAGAACCCTCTTAACCAAAGGCTTTCTTTAATAGCATCACAGGCAGCTATGTATTCTACCTCTGTAAAAGATGAGGCAGCTAACTTTTGCAATTGTGATTTCCAACTAATGCATCCATCACACAAAGTGAAAACATAAGATGAAGTAGACCTTTTTTTTTATCTAAATCTTCAGCAAAGTCAAAATCAATGTTGTCTTTGAGAGCTATGCATTCGTGACATCTTTTAAATAGTAAGCTAATTCAAATGGACCTTTCAAGTATTTTAACATCCATTTTATAGCCAACCAATGTGTTTCACCTCGCCTTCTTTATTCTTGAGGATCATACCCACCCGAAGCAGTCAATTGGGAAGCCTCCTGGAACGATGCACATAACTTTCCAAAAGAGAATGGTTAGCCATAAACCTACTTAAAATACTTATACCATAAGTTAAATGAGGTTTAGTGCAGACCATTAGATACATTATAGACCCTACCGTGTTAGCATAAGGAACATTTTAAATTCTTCATCAGCTAAGGTAATTGTTCACTGGATGGTTTAAAATGATTTGCAATAGGCAAATAAACATATTTACAGTCAATCATAGAAAATCTTTCAAGTATTTTCTTTATATATGTACATTGTTTTAAACACAGAATGGAATCAGACCTATTTCTTTCTATTTACATACCAAGGATCCTTTTAGCTTGTCCCAGATCTATCATTTCAAACTCAGACTTTAGCTTTGACTTATAGGGCGTTTGGTAGAAATTAAAATTAAAAAATTAGTCGTTATTGTTGACTTTTATTAGACAAGTGGGACCCAATAACGGCTATATTTTCAATTTTAATTGAATTTTAAGCTCCCTCAAACACGCTCTTAATAAAATCTATTTCAGATATGTTATGACAAACAAGTAACATATCATCAATATATAATAACAAGTAAATGGACTCAGATTCTCCTAACCCTTTGAAGAAGAAATATGAATTATAATTGCTCTTAACAAACCCTAAAGTCTGAATGTAGGAATTAAATTTCTTGTACTACTGTCAGGGAGCTTGCTTCAGGCCATAGAGGGATTTTTTCAACAAACAGGCCTTATCAGTGTTAGATTTAACTTCAAAACCCACTGGTTGATTCATATAAATGGTCTCATCAAGGTCCCCATTTAAGAATGCAGTTTTTACATCAAGCTGATCAAGTTTCCGGTTAAAATGGATAGTTAAAGTAAGCAAAATTCTGATGGAAGTATATTTAGCAACACGTGAAAATATTTCATTATAATCCAGTCATTTCTTTTGAGGAAGCTCTTTGGCAATAAGTCTAGCTTTATATCTTTTATCTCATATATAAGAATCCCCTTCTTTGATCTTAAAAATCCATTTACAGTCAACAACCTTTTGATTTTCAGGTTTGTTAACAAGAATCCAAGTTTTGTTTTTTATTAGAGATTTCATTTCTTCATTCATAGCTTCTTTCCAAAATTTAGATTTAAAACAGTTTACAGCATCTTCAAAGATAGAAGGTTCAGAATTCAAAGAGTCTTAAGGCAAAAAATAGGGTAACAAAATCATCATCACTAAACCTAGTGGAAGGAATTATATTCCTCCTATCTCTATCTCGAGTCAGTTCATAGTCAGCAAGAGATAAGTTATTGATTCAAGTTCAAGTTCACTTAGATCCTAATTCACTTCAGATTGGGCAGTCTCCACCTCAATCAAATCATTGTAATCATTATAGTTATCAGTTTGGTTTCTTTCATAGTTGCAATTTAACAAATTCTGTTCGAGATGTAATTTTGCAAGAAAAGTCACTCTCATTAAAGATCACATTTCTACTGATGATCACTTGGAAACCACTCTTACACTTAACCCAAAGTCTATACCATTTGGTCTCCTCTCCATACCCCAAGAAAATACATTTTAAAGATCTTGGTTCAAGTTTTCCTTCATTTTGATGGGAGTATACAATACAACGAAAAACTTAATTATGTTATAATCAGGTATAGTATTTGACCACAATTTCTCAGGGACGTAAAAATCAATAGTACTAGAAGGGCTTCTGTTTATAAGATGTTGCAGTTTTTAAACCTTTACCCCAAAAGGATTTTGGAAGCTCAGAATTGTGTATCATACACCTAACCTTTTCTAATAAGGTTTTGTTCATCATTTCAGCAACATCATTTTGCTTAAAGGTGTATGTCACGATTCTATGCCTTAGAATTCCATTTTCCTTACAAAAGAATCAAATTCCAAATTGCAGAATTCAAGGCCATTATCCTTCCGAAGTACTTTGATTTTCCTGTTGGTTTGATTTTCAATCATCAATTTCCATTGTTTAAAATTTTGAAAAATATTGTATTTATGTTTCAAAAGAAAAGTTCATATTTTTCTTGAAAATCATCTACTATAAGTAAGTAGAACCTAAATCCACTCAAGGTATTAACAATTGTTGGACCCCCACAGGCCAGTATATAAATATTCCAAAATAGAAGTAGATTTATGGATTCCAGAGTTAAAAGGTAGTTTATTCTGTTTTCCAAACACACGGTCTTCCCAGAAGCTTAACTTTTCAAATTTGTCTTTTCCAAGATATCCAAAATTATTTAAAATATTTAGTCCTTTTCCAAACATGTGGCCAAGTCTTGTATGCCAGATTAAAGACTTATCAGAGTTAGAATTCATAGCAGCAGAGCTGTAACCTACTAAAGGTTCAGCTTGCATAGTATAGATACCATTTATCTTAGGTAAAGAGATAACTTCTTTATGATTAAGATTTAGCTTTATGAAGCTGTTATGAATCCTTATGTCATAAAACCTCATCTAATTCTCCTAAGGAAATAAGATTCATTTTCAGTTCAAGCACATATCTGAATTTGTCAAGTTGAAGTATATGGTTGTTGTCTATTAGGAGACTTAATTTTCATATTCCCTTTATCTGACAACTCATGTCATTTTCCATCTGAACTTGTCTTCCATTCAGATCAACAAGTTCAATGAACCAATCTCTTATAGGACACATATGGAAGGTGCAACCAAAATCAAGGACCTCTACTAGTGGTGTTAACAAGGACAACCCCTTAAATATCAGGGTCATTCTTGTACTGACTAACATGAAAATGACTGAGCATTTATTTAATTTGTAGTTGACAAATAAAGATCCATATTCCTCGGTTTTGGTATGCCTTTTTCAATTTGCTTAAAATCCCATAGTCCTAGGTTTTGGTCCGTCACCAATTTAAAATATGCGAACCAAATAAGCATTTTAGGTTAGTTTGGTGCGTAACACTATATTATATAGTTATAATATAAATTTAATGCAAGTAGCTAATTATTAAAATTTTAAGTAATGTACTTAAACCGTTTAATGAAGTTAATAAATATAATAAGTAATATCGACGTCTTAAGGCTTTTTACGTATTTAATGGAAGTATGTTTTAAAGTTGTACGTTTATTCAAATTTTGAGTTCTCTCTCCCCAATCAATTTAAGAGAAGTACACAAATACACAAGTATAGTCTGTAACAAATACGGGTAAATTAAGAGAAAGTAGACTCATTTTGTTATAAATTTGGTTGTGAATGTAAAGTTTTAGAATTTTGAATGTTTATTTTATGCCAAATAACATAGGTATTAAATACGCATAACTAGGCAAGTTCCTAATATGGTATTTTATTTAATTTTTGTTTGTGAATTGAATTAGGAAATTTATTATAGCCGAAATAAAGAATACACACACAACTGATCTCCTAAATACCCGTGCTTAGCTTTTGTTAAGCATTCAAGTGACATGGCACACTACAGTATATGGTAGGAAATAATTGTTAGTTACAAAACTAATTACACAACATATTATAGTGTACCGCGTCACTGGTACTTAGCATAAACTAAATACCAGTGTTTAGGAGATCAATTTCGTATATATAACACAAAAATCGAACATATTTTCCTTGCATTTGTACTCTGGTGTTATTATAAAAGGGCAGCTAGGCTTTATGCTATTTTTAATTATTTTGGTGGCTGCGGCGATGAAGGGGACAACTAAGAGTTTCAGAAATGCCAAAAAAAAAAAAAACGTGGTGGAGGAACGAATGGAGAGAAAATGAAATATAGTTGTATTAAATCTCGCACCGAAAATGTAATGGCCGGTGTATATATACAAATCATGTGCTGTTCTAGAAGGAACAGATTTCCTAACTAGTACAAAATCCCTCATTCTCTTTTTCTAGAGGTTTCTCATTCTGTTGTTGCTCAATTGCTCCCAATGGCCGCCGTCATGTCTTGGCTTCCTTCCACTGCTGACTGTGTTGCTGATTTCTTCAAAGCAACTACTTGCTGGGTTTTCAATACAACAATGATGTGACCATGAATAGAACAAGATCGGCGCGAGATCTTCAATTTTTGGCAGTTTCCTAGTTTAATTAGAATTTCATATTTTTAGCATCTTTTACAATATTAAAATTATATTTTAGTGCAATTAGGATTTTTAGAGGTTTCATATAAATATCTCATTATTTCATTGTATTAAAAAAACAAGAAGTTATGAATTATGATTATTGAAATTGAGAATTCCTCTCTAATGGTTCTTGAATAAACTATCGACCTTATCAAATATTGTTATACTTGTAGCGTTCAACCCTTAGAACTTATCAAAGGATTATGCACCCTTTGTAGCGTTCGTAAATCGAGGTTCGTTGGTTTTGTAATCAATAGGTCATTCAAACTGCATTTTTGTTTGGTTGTTTGGTTCAATAATTTGCGGGTCTACAATTTGAATTTGGATTTTCCCAACGTTTTCAATTAATTTCGCGATTTTCACGCTGATCCCACTGTTGGGTTCGCGTAATTTGGTATTAGAGCTTGGGCTCCAAATTCAGTTTCTATCTTTTCTTTTCTTTTGAGTTTTTTGTTTATGTTCTTCGTGTTTGTCGAAAATTTTGAGTCTTTGATCCAGAAAATTCAAAAAAAAAAAGAGTCAAAAGTTGTTTTGGGCTAATTTAGCTTCCAAATCAACTATCGTTTCTTTTGTCAGTTTCGTATTTGAACTTTTTTTTACTGTTCACGAGGGACTGTTCATGGCGTACTATTAAAAAAAATCTTTTTTTACTGTTCATGTCGTGTTAAAAAAATTTATTGACTTATTTGGGAAGTTATCACTATCTTATTATCTATCCCAAATTCAAACTCTGTTGTGTTCATTTTAATTCAAAATTCAAGAACCATTTTTTTAAATTAAAAGAATTCATATTCAAAATTTTATCCAATTGTCCAATTCTTTTCTCGAGTCTTCTTAATTACGCCTACGTAAAGGATAGATGGTGATTGAGGATTTATTTTCCAAACTTGATGTTTTGTGGGTAGTACATGTATACAGTCGACTATTGATAAGGAGTACATGTCAGACTTGGCCAGTATCACAATGATGGAAAAATTGGAATTACCTTTGCAACAACGCCCTAGGTTTTATAGGATGACTTGGTTGAAAGAGTGTGTGAAGGTAGATGTGACCAAGCGGGTTTTATTGAATGTCACCATTGGGAGATATAGTGATGAAGTTTGATGTGATATAGTTCCATTAAAATCTTTTCATATCTTGTTTGGGAAACCTTGGAAGTATGAAAGGATAGCTATTTATGATATTAGGAGAAACATGTATATATTTCTTCAAGACAGGGTAAAAATCATTCTGGTTGGGTTGAAATTAGAACAATCTCTTGTAGACCAATGGAAGGTGACATGTGAGGCAGAAAAGAAAAAGTAAGAGAAGGAGATGACAACGTTGAGAGAGAACACTAATGTTAAATTGCGAGAGGAGCCTACAGATATGGAAGTTGATATAGATGATGGTAAATTGAAAAATGTAGTTGAAATTGAGGAGAGTGAACAAATTAAAAAGGAGGAGCACGAGCAAGCTGGTATAAAATTGTAGAGATGGTTCAACAAGAGATTAAGGAAATAATGGAAGAGGGTGTTGAGCAAATGGTTGAAAATATTGTGGTGTCTCGTTTTTGAGGAATCTAACAAATTTAACTGTGTTTTGCTTAATTCTTTCTTTCAAGTTGATCATTGTTCGTGGGATTTCATGCAACAACATCTACAGCTGATTGACTTTGTGCTGCAATACATCCATACCTGCAAAATGGAAGAGTACCGTGTATTGATCCTATGCCATGGGAGAAAAAAAATCATTTGATCCTGGTGGTATAGTGATGGGATGGGTAGCAGGCTGGTTATTCCTTACGCGATCACAAGGCATGGATTCGATGACGAATTCTTTCGAAGAGAGAATGGATGATGTGACCACAGATAGAACGAAATCGGCGCGAGATCTTCAATTTTTAGCAGTTTTCTAGTTTAATTAGAATTTCATATTTTTAACATCTTTTACAATATTAGAATTATATTTTCGTACAATTAGGGTTTTTAGAAGTTTCATATAAATACCTCATTATTTCATTATATTAAAAAAAACAAGTTATGAATTATGATTATTGAAATTGAGAATTTCTCTCTAATGGTTATTGAATGAACTACCAAACTTATGAAATATTGTTATATTTGTAGTGTTCAACTCTTAGAACTTATCAAAGAATTAGACACCATTTGTGGTGTTCGCAAATTGAGGTTCGTTGGTTTTGTAATCAAAAGGTCATTCAAACATTATTTTTGTTTGGTTGCCTAGTTCAATAATTTGCGGGTCGAGATTCTACCGTCTACAACCTAAATTTGGACTTTCCCAATATTTTCAATTAATTCCGCAATTTTCACGTTGATCCCGCTCTTGGGTTCGCATCAAGCAGCTTGGTTAACTTCAATAAAGAGTAGGTAATGGGTAGGGTTGGGTTGGTTTTGTTTAGGTTGGTTTGGGTTGAGTTGGGAGGAAGATGGAGATTTCCCCCTTTTAATACGTTTTTAATTTTTAAGTTGGACTCATTTATACTTTTTGAAAAGAGTTGGGACTCTGACTGTAATTATTTCTTTCATTCTTTAAAAAAAAAAGATGATGATGATAAATTCGTTATTTTAGAAGACTTAAATAGGGAAATTTGATTATAGTGTTGTTTTGCACAACGTTTTATTGATTATACTTTAATGTGAGAATGTATAGTTGATTTAGAAAGAAAAAAAAAAGGCTTTTGAGAATGATAAACAAAATAAGGGCTTAACCACATATTTTTCAAAAACAAAATTACTATTATAAAATAAAGTGGAAATTATATGGAGCAATTTTTTTTTAAATTCTAACTTCAAAAATCAAGTTTAAGGTTTGTTTACAAAAATCAGGTGATAATCCCATATTTTAATATTAATAATAATGTTATAATGATAGGAATGTAAAATACATATTTTTCCCTCCTTATTTTATACGCTCGTATGTTTATTTTGTGCCAAAATGTACTCATTACGCTCATATTTTGATTTAGGTGGCAATTCTATGGATATGGCATAATTTGGAAGAAATATGTGAAAAATGACCAAAATGGAAGAAAGTGAAAGTTCAAGGACTAAAGTGCAAATATTCTAAAGTTGTTTCTAACCTTGTGATGAAGATTCGAGAGTGTTAGAGGTCCATTGGATGAAGAAAGGATTCAAAGGGATGAAATATGGCCAAGACATTTTCACATATCAACTTTCAAGCTGAAAAGCTTTGCATCCGTTTTCAGCCTCATATTGAGACCCATTTTTGACATAGTAAACGATCAAATTTGAAGATGGTCTCTGAATCAAAGTTTTAGCTCTTTGAGTTAGCTTTACAATGCATCTTGAATCGCTTCAATCGGATATTGGTAGAAGAAGTTATGGGCAAAATACGAGAAGCTATCCGGAGGAAGTTTCGTAAAACCATGCGGCCGCAAGCCTTTAATTCCTTGCGGCCGCATAGACCATTCCCGAGAGTTAAAGTGTTGATTTCATTTGTTCCTTGCGGCCGCAAGCCTCTAAACCATGCGGCCGCATGGTTCATTTCCGGGACGAAAATTCTGGTTTCCTAATTTCAATCAAACACTTATGGAAACAAATCTTTCTACACTTTATAAACCCTAGAACACAACCAGAACGTGGGAAACGCCTCCAAACTCTATTCTTCTCTATTTTTCTCTTATATTCATGAATTGTAACTAAACTTTTACACTTGGTCGAAGGAGATTGAAGCCTCGGAACCACATATTGTGAGATCTAAATGGTTTTTCTTAATTTAATTCATGTTTTTGAGTATTGAATATTTTTCTGCATTTATTTTTATGATTGTTATGTTTAATTGCTAGGAGGCCTACTAGTTTATTATTCGTTGCAATCTACCGCTAAGTTAAATATCAAATCCGTAATTGTTTGATCACTTTAACTTGTGAAGCACTAGGATTTGATGATTTTCTGCGATAGAGGTTATTGAATCTTAAGAAGAATGTTTAAATAGATTGAATACAACCGCTGGTGTCTGTGTTATCTAGTTCATCGATTTCTCTATTGTGTAAAACTTTTATTAAATTGAATTTTGAGCGCTGGTCTAGGGTTATTTAATAATTAGGGTTAATTAGAACGCTGGTTTCTAACTAACTAAAATTAAGGAGAAATAGGAAAATAATTCCAACGGTGAATATTCAAGATATGAATTGAATTATTCTTGCATCTATGATCAATTGTGAATTTCCGAAGGTGGATATTGACTTGGACCAAGGTTAGTCTTTTGATTGTTTTCGTTAATTTAGTTTTCATTGTTATTAATTGCGTTATTTACAATTGTTTGCATACAAAAACCCCCCAATCATTGTACGGAGCATAAAATATTAAATTACACACTCTTCGTGGGATCGACCCTTACTTCCACTACTACATTAGTTTTAGAGGTTTAAGGACTATTTTTGGGTGCTTACGACAGCACACCAAATTTTGGCGCCGTTGCCGGGGAGTGGTGTTAATTTATTTTTGTGCTTCTTTAGTTATTTATTTTATTTTTTAAAAAAAATCAAAAAAAAAATCAAAATTTTTAGGTTTTTAGGCAATTTATTGTTTTAGGAATTTTAGCATAGAATTTTATTTATTTTTTTTACTCTAGTTTCTTTTTTAACTTGTTTTTCATATATTTTTTTAGTTTCCTTGATAATTTATGCCCATAACTCGATCTACTACTCAAGAAACTTGATTGCAAATATGGCTTCCAATTCTCAACAATTTGGCGCCAGATTTGATCCCCCTTCTAGACAAGTTAATGAGGTAAATGTTTCATCCATTGAACAACAACTTGCTAATCTAACTACTCTTATTTGTCAAATGGCTGTAGGTACTATGCAAACAGCAAAGACTTGTGGAATTTGTTCATTTGTAGGCCATCCAACTGATATGTGTCCAACAATTCAAGAAGAATTTGTTGTGTATGTAAATGCAGCCGGTAGCTTCCCTGGACAACAACAGATGAATTATGATCCCTATTTAAACACGTACAATCAAGGATGGAGGGAACATCCAAATCTTAGTTATGGGGATCGACAAGTGAATCAACCTATGAATCAAAATTGGCAGAATTTCCAGCAATATAATCAGCCTTACCCTCCTAAACATCAACATAGCCAAACTTCTAACTCTAGTATGTCTTTAGAAGATATGGTTAAATCTCTTGCCACTAACACTTTACAATTTCAACAGGAGAGAAGGGCTAGCATTCAAAGTTTGGAGAATCAAATGAGTCAAATGGCTAACGCGGTCAGTAGGTTGGAGTCACAGAATATGGAAAAATTGACATCTCAAACAGTGATAAATCCAAAAGAAAATGTAAGTGCAATCACGTTGAGGAGTGGAGAGGAGGTTGAAGCTCCAGTAAAGGTAGCCACTACATCATCGATGGAAGAAAATGAGAAATATATCACACCAGAAAAAAGTACTCCCAATGATACTGAGGTAACTGAGCGTAAGTTTTTACCCCTCTCTGATTATAAACCAATATCCCATTTTCCTCAAGCTTTAGTAGGATCTAGGAAATATGAACGAGATCATGATGAGCTGCATGAAATTTTTAGTAAATGTGAGGTAAATATTCCACTTTTAGATATGTTTAAACAAGTGCCTCGTTATGCTAAATTTTTGAAACACTTGTGCACAAGTAAAAGGAAACAAAAACTGAAGGGGATTGAAAGGGTAAAAGTTG
Source organism: Fraxinus excelsior (assembly GCA_019097785.1). Taxonomy (NCBI): domain Eukaryota; kingdom Viridiplantae; phylum Streptophyta; class Magnoliopsida; order Lamiales; family Oleaceae; genus Fraxinus; species Fraxinus excelsior. The sequence continues at coordinate 15,707,278 of CM032631.1, read as the reverse complement.
GAGAACAGGTATCTGCAATAATTCAAGAGAAACTTCATGCAAAGTGCACGGATCCAGGTATGTTCACTATCCCTTGCATGATGGGCAATACTAAGTTTGAGAAGGTCATGTTAGATTCCGGAGCATCTATTAATGTAATGCCATATTCTGTATACACTTCCTTGAAATTAGGACCTTTAATTGACACTGGTGTGATAATTCAACTAGCTGATAAATCTAATGCCTATCCTAAGGGGGTAGTTGATGATGTTCTCGTGAAAGTTAATGAGTTGGTTTTTCCTGTTGATTTTTATGTGCTTGATACAGGCAGTAGTAATCAAACTCTCCCTATTTTGTTGGGAAGACCGTTCTTAAGGACATCCAAAACTGAAATGGACTTTCACAATGACACACTAACCATGAAATTTGATGATAAAACTATCACACTTAATATATATGATTCCATGAAATATCGGTGTAATAATAATCATGTTCATTTTATTGATGTGATTGATCATTTAGCACATGATGTTTTCGAATTTGTTGCAAAAAAAGAATGGAAAGCTGTCAATACTGAGCATCTTAGGCAAGAAAAAGAGGAGCTGGCCTTAAACACTGAGTTACAAGAAACTGTTGCAATATTGAATAATCTTCCAAAGCTACAGCATTCAGGTAATAGTTCTTGTTTTGTATTACCAATTTCTAATGAGAAACCTCTACTTTCTGTTTTGCAGACTCTCATTTCGGATTTGAAACCTCACCCCAGTCACTATAAGTATACATTCCATGAAGGTGGAGGAACAATCCTAGTTATCATTCCCAATGGACTTGGTACACCGCAAGGAAGATCGAAACCAACTATGATAGACCCGGGCTGAATAAAGAAACATTGAGTCGAGCCAAAGACGATAAACAAAGGCGCTACTTGGGAGGCAACCCAAGGGGAGTTCGTTCCTTTATCATTTTATTTTTGTTTTTATTTTTCATATTCTATTTTTTATTTTAGTTATATTTGCCATTTTCTTTGCATTGGACCTTACATTGGGGACAATGTAAGTTTTAAGTGTAGGGGAGGGATTTAGATTTAGGTTGCATTTATATTGAGTGAGTTAATTAATTTTTTTAAAAGAAAACACAAATGTGCATGATTTTTCAAGAAGAGAAGTTGAGGTTAAAAGATTTTTGGTTATGTATGCTATTTGCTGGAATTAGTTAGGCTTTTGAAGAACTCATAACATGATTGAATGAATGATCTTTCAACTTAGAGTTGATTAGTTGAGTTATTTTCTTTGAGGATGGTAGTAACTAAATTCTGTAGACAAAAGTCGGTGAGATTTTTGAACCTTTAGACTGATACATCCATAACAGTCTCATTATTTCTTTTTATGTGTGATATTCTTCCATAGTTTTATTTCTCTAGAACTTGCATTGATTCTCTTCAAGATCACACTGATACATGAATGCACGAACATGATTAAGGCCATCTTTGTTACATAAATGAGCTTCATTAGCCAAATAGCCAACCTTGTAATTGAATTTTCCATTGTTGAGCCCATTTGAGCCTTATTGCCTTTTCTTTGTATAAACTCACATTACAAGCTTTAAACTGAAAAAATCAATATCTTTACCCAAGACTTAGAGCTAGTGGAGTATTGTTGAATGTCATGAGAAGTGTGGGTATGCAAGAAAATAAGTGTGGGGTATCAAGATTTATGGCGGTGCTATTATTGGTAAATTGGAACAAATTTTCTATGTCAATTCAGAGAGTTCCAATATTGATGTATAATTTGGAGTTTACGTTGTTGTGGAAGAAAAACACAAGCAGAAGAAGAAAAAAATGAATGATTGAAGAAAAAGAAAAGAAAAAAAAGTGATGAAGGAGGGTGATTTTGATGTGAAAAAGATCTATATTCATAACTCTTCCTACATCTCAAAAAAAGAGTTCGATTTGTGTGTGATAGATGAGAAAATGATGAAACTATCATGTGGAGTGGTTGATTTACATGTCTTATGTATATGTTTGAGCTAAGTCTATTTATCTTTACTCCACTAGTTTCGATGGCTCTTGAGTCACATACCCAAATATTTCCCACCTTGACCATAAGCCACATTACAACCTTTGAAAAGTCCTTATGATTCTTGTAAAGCATGTGATCTAAATGGTGGCGAATGAGAAAATATGCAAGCATATGGTAGAACATCTCCATTGGAATGAATTTGAGCGAAACACTTACCCTTTTAAACACATGAGAGTTGAGTGCTTATATCCGTGAGGGTCTACATGTTTAGTTTACTCCATCTTTATATGAAAATGCTTGCTAATTGATTATGAGTTGTGTGAAATGTTTATTCATGATATTTTATGTGTTTTGAAAAAGTTTGATAGTTCTATGTTCTTGGCATTATGACCTAGTGTTTTGGGAAATTAAATTTGAGTTTTGCCCGAGGACGAGCAAAAGCTAAGTGTGGGGGAATTTGATAGGAATGTAAAATACATATTTTTCCCTCCTTATTTTATACGCTCGTATGTTTATTTTGTGCCAAAATGTACTCATTACGCTCATATTTTGATTTAGGTGGCAATTCTATGGATATGGCATAATTTGGAAGAAATATGTGAAAAATGACCAAAATGGAAGAAAGTGAAAGTTCAAGGACTAAAGTGCAAATATTCTAAAGTTGTTTCTAACCTTGTGATGAAGATTCGAGAGTGTTAGAGGTCCATTGGATGAAGAAAGGATTCAAAGGGATGAAATATGGCCAAGACATTTTCACATATCAACTTTCAAGCTGAAAAGCTTTGCATCCGTTTTCAGCCTCATATTGAGACCCATTTTTGACATAGTAAACGATCAAATTTGAAGATGGTCTCTGAATCAAAGTTTTAGCTCTTTGAGTTAGCTTTACAATGCATCTTGAATCGCTTCAATCGGATATTGGTAGAAGAAGTTATGGGCAAAATACGAGAAGCTATCCGGAGGAAGTTTCGTAAAACCATGCGGCCGCAAGCCTTTAATTCCTTGCGGCCGCATAGACCATTCCCGAGAGTTAAAGTGTTGATTTCATTTGTTCCTTGCGGCCGCAAGCCTCTAAACCATGCGGCCGCATGGTTCATTTCCGGGACGAAAATTCTGGTTTCCTAATTTCAATCAAACACTTATGGAAACAAATCTTTCTACACTTTATAAACCCTAGAACACAACCAGAACGGAGAGAACGCCTCCCAACTCTATTCTTCTCTATTTTTCTCTTATATTCATGAATTGTAACTAAACTTTTACACTTGGTCGAAGGAGATTGAAGCCTCGGAACCACATATTGTGAGATCTAAATGGTTTTTCTTAATTTAATTCATGTTTTTGAGTATTGAATATTTTTCTGCATTTATTTTTATGATTGTTATGTTTAATTGCTAGGAGGCCTACTAGTTTATTATTCGTTGCAATCTACCGCTAAGTTAAATATCAAATCCGTAATTGTTTGATCACTTTAACTTGTGAAGCACTAGGATTTGATGATTTTCTGCGATAGAGGTTATTGAATCTTAAGAAGAATGTTTAAATAGATTGAATACAACCGCTGGTGTTTGTGTTATCTAGTTCATCGATTTCTCTATTGTGTAAAGCTGTTATTAAATTGAATCTTGAGCGCTGGTCTGGGGTTATTTAATAATTAGGGTTAATTAGAACGCTGGTTTCTAACTAACTAAAAATAAGGAGAGATAGGAAAATAATTTCAACGGTGAATATTCAAAATACGAATTCAATTATTCTTGCATCTATGATCAATTGTGAATTTCCGAAGGTGGATATTGACTTGGACCAAGGTTAGTCTTTTGATTGTTTTCGTTAATTTAGTTTTCATTGTTATTAATTGCGTTATTTACAATTGTTTGCATACAAAAACCCCCCAATCATTGTACGGAGCATAAAATATTAAATTACACACTCTTCGTGGGATCGACCCTTACTTCCACTACTACATTAGTTTTAGAGGTTTAAGGACTATTTTTGGGTGCTTACGACAGCACACCATATAACAATTAAATTAATCTATATATCCACCCTACATTCATCCATCCCACCACATTTTACTCACAAACCCTACTGATTTTCTCTTATCCCTTCTTTCCTATATCTTTCCCTTATCTCTCTACTCATCATTGTCGACATAGTGTCGCTCTAAGAGCAACGAGTTGCTACAAAGTGACACTCACGATATTGCTCTTAGGGCGACGTCGCTCAACACCTCTGCATCGGTGATGACGTCATTTACGCACGTCACCACTTTGTCGCTATTTAAGTGATGGCATCATCACCTTCTATGTAGCTTTATAACATTGGTAAATTGGAATATGGAATTTAATTGATGGTATTGTTGTTGTTGTAGATTAGTTGATCTCGTAGAATGAAGATGGAACAACATTCATGGTGGAGGAATTTGTTGTCGAAAACGCAGATCAAGGTCGAGGAAGACAGTGAAGAGAAATCAACAATGGTAGCTACAAGTGTGGACGCAAATGAAGAGATGACTCCAAGGATCTTTGGAGTTTCGATTTGGGTGAAACGCACAAGGAGTGAAGAAGACTTGGGAGAAGATCACGTTTCATCTTCATGCACTGATGCTTCAACAGTGACGATGATGCCATCATCGTATGTTGAATCTGATTTTTGTGGTGGTTGCGCAGTGATTTTAGATTTGGTTTTTGGGATGGTTGTGCAGTGATTTTGGTAGGGTTTTGTTGGTGGTGATGACTGTGATGGTGAGTCTGTGCTTGTGCTTATGGTCACAAGTGGTGGTAGTGGTGATGGTGGTGGATTTGTGGTTCTGCTTCTAGATATCTGTGGGTGAGATAGGGTGGGGAATGGGTTTATGACCAATTATTTAGTTATAACCAATAAATTGATTAATTTGTGATCAATAAATAATATGTGACCTAAAAATGTGAAATTTCAATTAAATTTGTAATAGTGACCGATAATTTGTTAAGTTGTAACCAATTAATTTAATAATTTGTGATCGAGAAATAATTGTGGTCAATTAATTTAATAATTTGTGACTATGAAATATGTTGTAATAAAATTTATGATTTGTGATCGAAAAATAATATGTGACCTAATAATTTGATAATTTGTGACCGATAAATAAATTGTGAATTATAAAATTTGTGATTTGTGATTGAGAAATAATACGTTACTCATTAACTTGATAATTTGTGATCAAGAAATAAGCTGCGACATATAAAATTTGTTATCAGTGACTGTGACGTCTATAATTGTGATTAATGCGTAACTTGGCAGCTTTCAATTTGAGATTCAGATCTTATCCTTGCTGTTTGGGCTAAATTATTTGTATGGTCGAGGTCGTCTTGAGTAGGAGAGTTGGCCGGTGGTAATTTTCGACCAGACGGCGTGATTCCAGTGTTTGACTGCATTTCATGAGGTGAAGTTTGTAGCTCGATTCCAATCAAATCTGTCGGAATAAGGGATGGTGGTTGGGTGCGTTGTGAAGAGGGCAATGAGGGCTTCAAAGTGGTATGTTGGTCCGACAGCCAAGGTGATCGGAGGTTGGAGATTTTGCTTTCAAATGTGGCGACTTAGAGGTTGATGATTTTTTCATATTTGTGACTAATTTGCATCTTTTTAAAAGTTTGAACCCATAATTACAATTTATTCCTTATTTTTCTTTTCTTTTGTATTTGTTTTATTTCAATAGAAGGGTAAAATGGTCAAAAAGGACGTTCTGCACCAAAAATTGGAAATATAAGGACGTTCTGCACCAAGAAAGGAAAGGTAGGGACGTTTTGTGCTAATTACCCTATTTAAAATCATCTTGTAATGTAATGTTACCTAAAATATATTTTCCAAAACATTTGGGCTCAAATAAATCTTTGAAGGATCCAATTTAGCAAACGAGAGCTCAACAAGGTTTTGAGGTGAGGCATGCAAAAGTATAATGGCCTTATAGATGTTCTAGGGTGGGAACTTGGGCCGCTGAAAAGCTCATTGTATTGGGTTTTTAGTTTTCACTTTGATTATACTGCCAAATAGACTCGATACCAAGTGATTGAGCGCTTTAATAATTGGGAGTTCGATACTGAGTGTAATATGCTTGTAAATTGTTTTTAAATTTGCTTACTTTGAAACAAGTTACACATTCTTAATTTATCTTATTCCTTGTTGCATATCTACTATAAATTTATTCTATGGATCAATTTATGATTAAACAAATATCTAACCCAACTTTTAGAATATTGCAGCTAAGCTTTTAAGTTTGGCAGACATACAATAAGTTTCAACAATTCTTGTAATATAGCCTATGTTTGGGTAAACTTATAAATTACTTATAATACAATAAGTTTAGATTCTGTCTGGTTTATAATCAAACAACATAGTATGAGAGAGCGGCTTCAAGATTAGATAAGTTTGTTTAAATTGTTGAAAAAATAAATAATTTATTTATTGACTAATATATATATATATATATATATATATATATATATTCTCCTTTTGAATTCAACTTTCAAAGAATACACATTTGAATAGCTTAGTTAATTGTTCACAATTAAAAGTATAAATCAACATAGACGGCCCCAACTTCCTAGTTTGTTATGACATTCGTGGTAGTATCGTTGAGCATCTAATATTTTTCGAAATTTTATTGACTTGGCGTAAGATCCTCATATATATATTTCTTTGAAGTTTACTTTGTTGCTTAATTTTGGTTGGTTTCTATCTTTGAGAGTTGATTATGCAATCAACTAGTGATTTTTTTGGAGATTAGGGAATAGCTCTCTAATGAAGCAATTGATGGAAGATTAACACCAAAAAAAAAATAAAAAAATAAAAAAATCCTAATTTTACTTTTGGTGCTTCTACATTTCTCCTTCTAACAATCATTGATGGTTTTTACTAACACACTTTTTCTAGTAACTCCACCCGACCTTCCATCATCCATGTTGCCTCTGCAACATAGCGTGAAGTGGAGTTCGATAAAGGAAGTAATAACCATAAAAGTGTATTGCTGTAAATATCGTTTCACTAGAAATCGGTAGTAGAAGAATGTTATTGAAATAGTAAAAAGTTTATTTTAATTTTAAATTAGGAATGGTACGTAGGGAAATTATACATATTAAAAAAAGGTTTTTTTTTTTAATTAATCGTGGATATTCGGGTCAGCTTGCGCGCACCTCAACTAATCCCACGAGACCCTGAAATTTACGGTCAGATATTCACCTCAGTAGCCTGAGCGGACCATATTAAATAAAGGTTTTATTTTACATATTTTCTTGAATAATTATTTAATTATTTCGTTTAGTGAAGCGAATCTCAAACATTGCGGTGTTGTGCATGTATGCAGCGACCAGCGACCGCACACCAAATAATTGAGAGTAAATTTTCAACAGAAAATGTCAAATTTGACCATTTGGTCAGCTTAAAATTTCCCAAAGTCCTATTTGATAATTATTATGTCACCCAGTCAAACTGACTAGATCAAATAGGAGTAGACCCTTTACAAACCTAGTCATTATAAAAATATGGGCTGGTCATACTTAGCGTTGGGCTTAGTCGAATTGGGTCACTGGGTTCATGGGCGGCACCGAGCCATTGCTACCCAATCAATTTCTTTATTATTCAAAAATAACTGCTACGTTTGCTATATTCTATTACTTGATTAAGTACGTGTTTGAACCACATTCTTAAATTTATTTTATTTTCAATCATTCGTTTTATGAGATGTACGAATTTTATCAAATTTTCAATCAGACATTTCATCATTTTTTATCAAAATTTATTAAAAATATAATCTTTAACAAAACCAAACGGGTTATAAATTTTTTTTCAAAGACGTTTTTGGGTCGATAATTAAATTAAATAGAACAATTAATAAAAGTAAAATTCTCATTCCTCATTTAGAAAATGTAATTGTCAAATTCATTCCAATTCAAGTAATTCATTAGTTTCAATCAGAGTCATAGACATGACAGATTGCTGTTATAAGACACCATGACGGCATTATAACATCTTTAGTTGAATTTCTTAAAACCCACCAAAAATACCCCCATTCCATTAGTTTTCTCTTTTCAGAATTTTCCAAGAAACTCGTATTTTTCGATCAAATCAATGTTCATTTGTGTACCCTTCATTTCACACTAAAATTGGTTCGCCACTATTCGCGATCTGGTTTTGCTACAGTAATTCCCTCAATATCTAGACATCTTTGTTGACTAATTGGTATATATTTTATTCACCTTCAGCCGTCCAATTGCAGTTAATATTTTATAAATATCTTCTCCTCAAACAACTCCAGATCATCGATTTCAATCTCCTCCACACCAACCTGACAAAGAATATATCACACACATAAGTGATTATATAATCAATTCATTTTCTCTGAGTTATTTTAATTATTGCGATTTGTATATGACATGAACAATTAAGAAGTGAAATTGTGGATGAGATAAATAGAAAATGTCTAATCTCGTTAATCGATTTGTCGGATACGATCACGTTGAAAAACAAGCAAAGCATGTAGTTTTTATTGATTCCTCACTTATATTGAACAATGGAGAAATAATCTCAGATTTTTATTGGAATATTGTTTGTGAAGAAATTAATGAAAGAGTCAAGGAGTGTAGCCAAATAGCTTTGTCAGAAATGGCGACCAGCTGCAAATTGGGTTGGACAACATATAGAGTAAGAAGAAAAAAAACTAATGAATTGAATGTGTTATTTTTAACAGAAAAAGAAAATGAAAATGAGGGAAAAGCTAATGAATACAGCAAAAAAAAAAAAAACCGACTTTAACAACCTATGGTCGCCTTTTACGGACCACGAATCTACAATCTTTCCACTTTTGGTACTTTAGCTAATTCAAGATAACATTCGCTGTAATCTACAATCTCAACGTACGGTTGTTTGGTATTCGTGTCTCGACTTTATTCAGTTGGATCACTGTGATACCAACTAAATTTATTCAGCGTCAAATCTGAACTCCATCGAGAATGACACATTAAGAAATTAGGATAGAAGGAGAAGCGTTGAAATATAAAGAATGCTTTGGTAATAAAATATTATTGGATAAATACATTACCATTTCTTTTCGAATTTATCGAAGATAGGATGTACATATAATTCTGTCAAGATTGACTAGACAAACAACTAAACAAGGACATAGCATCGCTTTCAAGATTCAAGCTTAAGGTCTTTGCCTTACTTGTGTGCAATCTTTTAACGTTTGATCTTTGTTCATTGGCCAACCTTAATAAACTTCTCTTCGCATTTGCTCTAAATGGACAATTAGATGCTAAAAACCCATCTACTAAGTGTAGGTATGCCTCTAAGTCATGACAACATGCTACATCGGCATTTGGCTTTAAGTATGGAGACATTCTAGTATCAACTCTTAGTTCACTCCCAACATGTACATATGCCCATGGCATGCTATTATCTAGCACGTTAAGAAAATTTGCAGCTCTAGAGTCCTCGACCTTCTTGTCAAGCTCTTCGCTCACGAACATACCTGGAACTCTAGTTATCACGTCTTGAGAATTTACTACTCGTAATACCTTCACGTGTCTAGAACGAATAGTATTTGCAAAACCCCGGTTGCCAACTCGAGGACCTCCAAAAGAGAAAATAGCGATGGGGGGCATAGCATGTGCATCTACTCAATTCATCCCCAACGAGCAATGCTAAGGCGGCGCCAAGGCTGTGCCCTGTTATGGTTATGCTTAGAGTCTCGCCTTTGTACTTGTCAGTTAATCTTTGAACTTCCTCGACCACTGATTCAGCTAGGCTTGGCACGTTTGCTCCAGGGGTTTTGAATAGGTCCAAGAACCCACATTCCACTTTAGGCTGTACACATGCCGGATCACTTTCTTTCTCAATTGGAACTAATAAACTTTTACAATTTTCTGCCCATTCAAGACACGTAGTAGTGCCACGTAGGGCTATTATTATATCTCTTCGCCCCATTCGTTGAATCTCTCTCTTATCTTCACACACTGCTACATACCCAACCCAACTCGATCGTTGGGTCATCCACCTAAGATCGGGTGCCACATCATCCACCCACTTTGGAAACCCGATTGATGAAGTGGCATAGAGGCTCTTTGTCACTCTATATGACCTATCAGGTAGAGCCACGTGTCGTCCACATGTAACTTCATCTGTCAAGGTGACAGGATTCGAGTAAAAGCAATGGTAAGCCGCCTGGATGAACTCGCCATAACGGACCAACTCTCGTCGGAGATTTTCGTCGAGTGGATCAAGAAGGCCAGACCAGTCGTCCTTACCGTGGTACTCGCGCCAACGACTGCCTAGATTATTCCTAGGAGAATATTCCGGTGATTTGGATAAAAGCCTTCGTAGCCTATTCAAATGCCGTGGTGACATTTCCTCTGCAGCCTTCATTTCTGGCCACACTCTATTCAATTTCAGCCGGTCCAAGAGACCTTTTGCTTTGTCTCCCAATGACCTGTTGTTGGATCCTTCTTGAACCGGTTCCGAATCAGAATGCTTGGATTGGAGTATTGACTTCACATTTTGTGATTGAACTGGAAGTCTCATAAATGAATTCGACCGCAAACCGCCGCACCTGAAGCTCGAACGTCCAGTGGCGGCCGGCAAACTCTGAAGATTATGTGCCGATAGTATTGAGCCAATCTGCATCAAGTGAAAAATTACTTGGAATATATGTGGGGTTCAATGCGTTAATGGAGGCTTTATATAGTGCCATGAAATTGACCTGTTCTTCCCGCTGAATTGGATCTAGACGAAAAAGTCAGCTGACACGTATACTTGACCAAAATTCTCCCTAAGCTTTCTCTCACCACATTTTTGTCAATTCAAAGGCTTGTGTCATCACATGCCGTGTGTTCGACCAACCAATTTATGGAACATTTCGGACTAAAAGATATTTCTTAGGGGTTTTGTAGACTTAACATAACAAGATGTTGGAATTAATGACAATATTTGAATAAAGAATTGTTATAATCTTTCTTATTGTCAAATGGTTATCTTTTAATGTGTTTGTCGCCTGTTTATATTTATAATAAATATATTCTAACAAACTGAATTTTTATTTTCACAATATATGGGATCTACAAGTATTATTCAAATTTCTGTCTTTCATTTTTATTTATTTATAATTTGACCCCCTTTTTATTTCCCATTCTTTCAAAAAAAAAAAAAAAAAAAAAATTACACTCATTTTCAACCATATATACACATAATAAAATATTTCATACATAAATTCAAAATCTTTTTTACTTTCAATCACACATTCTTCAGAAAATCACTATTTAAAACAATAGTTTTTTTCAAAAAAATATCCATCAAACATGAGTTTGAATCGATTGTAGTCACTTTCCAAACAAGCATTTAGCTGGATCAATCGCATCAAAATTTTAGTATTACATTACCAGATTCCTGATGGATGGTTTTTCTTGCTAAGCGTGTGAAGCACTCAAAATTAGTTTAGCAATGGTGTTTGGTATTGATTTAAATCAGATTTTAATTTAAGTCAGAAACAAATAATTAATATTAACTACAAAATCAAACAATCAATATTAACAACGTCTTGGATTTCACAATTTTTTAACAATACACTTTAAAAACTTTTATAAAAATCTAATTTTAGTCCCCATCAAACAAGGATAGTCGTCATTGCTAGATTTTGTAATTTTGTTTGTAATGAAGTGAGTTTCTAAGTGTAATGTTATTATGCAAGTATTTTTTTCAAGTAGTTAATTTGAGCTACTATTTCTTATCAAATGAGTCGGGGCCTTGTTCTTGTTGATTCTCTGGGGATCTAAACTCGAGTGGGTATGATTTTGGGTTAATTACGTCAATGGCCATTGAAGTTTTAAGTAATCACGCAATGGTCACTGACATTTTATTTGTTGTAATAGTAACTTCACTTTCTAACTACTACACTAGTGTTTACTCCATAAAATGATTAAAATTAAAACCTACATGAAAATGTTAAATGCCATTTTCTCACAAAACTATGTTATTTATTATATGAAGTTAGCAAAATTGGGAAGTTAGGAAATGTGAACTAAAACGAGAACCCTTGTTTGGTAGAGATAAAATTAAATTTTTAGTAGATTTTAATAAAAGTTGATAAAATTTGTGGTTGAAAAGTTGTGGATTTTATGAAATATGTGGTTAATATTAATTGTTGGCTTTTACTTTATGTTTTAATCGAATTTTAATCCAAACCAAATAGAGGAGTAACCAGACTTTAGTTTTGGTCACACTCACGGGCTTAAATCGTATAGTAAACCTTGCCACTGTGACTTTAATTTCAATAAATCTTGCCACAACAGGTTGATGGATCTCGTAGTGCCGTGTTACTTTTGAATAAATCAAAACAAAATTAAATTGACATCTTGTCCAATATACACTGAGAAATTCGAGTTGAAATATTTCCAAAGGGTAAGCATAAAAGGGGTTCAAGGGAAATGGTCACGTAAATTACCCGCGTCGTTCTTTTTCTAATGGAGCTTCAATGGAACTCTTTTAATTCAATGTTCGGAGTTCCAAATTCATTTTACTTCAACTATTGTCATCATATGGAGTTTAAGTCTTTATTTTTTACCCAATCAACTGAAAACACAGAATTATAATTCGTATTGTGTCTAAACGTCTATTTTACCCATCCAATTATAACTTTTCCATAATTATGTAAAGTTTTAAGTGAAGAAATAATCTTATATGTAATCAAATAAAAACGTGATATTCAATAAATCTTTATTCAATCATCGAGTAGCACGAATGCTTAGGAGACAATTTCTTGTAAAAGAGTTATGAATTCCATCTTGTAATATTTACTCCAATTATTTAGAAACAATAGCACAGAATACATTGCACACATTATGTTCCCGTTTGGTTCAGCTAAAAAATGAATTAAAATTTAAATCAAAATCAACTATTAATTTTAATCATAAATTTTCCAAAATGTACTAAAAGTCTAATTTTCATCTAAATCAAACGATGCTATAATTTCGCTCACCAGTAATTCTTTGTAGAAGTCAAGTCATGAACAAGGATTCATTAATTTATTATCTTTACAATTAAAGCTGTTAGGATTTGAGTGTGACTCAAATTCATTGTTGAAGTAATTGAATAATTCTAATTAAAGTGCACGTCAAGTGAAATTCAGTTTGGAATAATATTGGTGTCATATGTCAAGTTGAACTTCTATTTTAGAAGCACATTGAGAGTTGAAAATTGGTATTGAAGTTGAAGAAGAGTTCAGTATGAAGAAAACAACTTGGAGCGAAAAAAAAATGGACAGAATACCCAGAGCTGCTAGGAGCGAAAAAAAATGGACAAAATGTGTTGTTGGGCGTTGCGGTGTCGACGTTCCTATTCATTTTTTTACCCCGGGCGCCTAGAGGTGGTGCCACAGCGCTAGCCCTGGCGCCGGGGCGCCCAGAGATGGCACCTCCTGTTCCAGATTTTTCGTATTTTTCTCTTCTTTTTCATTTTGGACTCGATTTTTTGGTATTCTACTTCATCAACAACTCTACTATGAGAGTTTGGACATCCCCTGCACGTTCCTTATAAATATTAGGCTCTTTTATACAATTTTGTAGTATGAGAAAATTGATTACTACCTTTTAGGATCATTAAGGTATTTATCTATCTTCATTATTTATGGTGCAATAAAATCTCTTAATTCATTTGTCATATTTTCTTATCTTCTTTTATTCTTTTGCTTTCAATTATATTTTCATTATTGTGCCATGTAATTTTAACATCTCAATCCGGTGGTTGGTTTCATATCAAGTGGTATTGAGCGATACGTGATAATTTAATTTCCAACAATTGGTATTAGAGATTATGGACATAATTAACACAACAAGTGGTATCAAAGCGATTCTGATTTCTTATTTGTTTCTCAATGTGTGATATCAAAGCGATTTTAGTATATTGTTTGTTTTACACCAAGTAGTATCAGAGCTTAGGTTCAACTGTTCCGCAAGAACGCAGAGTTTGATTTGTTCGAAGTTTTTATTCGTGATGGCTTCCATAGAGTGACATTCCATTTTTTAGATGCGTGCAGTACTCGCACAATAATATTTAGATGATGCATTGCTGGGAACCAACAAAATGCGCACAATTTTGACAACAGATGAGAAATTACAGAAGGATAAGAAGGCAATTTCTCACATTCATCTTCATCTATCGAATACCATTCTCCAGGACGTTTTGAAGAAGAGTTCAGCAGCTGCTTTATGGTTGAAGTTGGAACAATTGTGCATGACTAAAAGTCTAACAAGCAAGTTGCATCTCAATCTATACTCTTATCGAATGGTAGAAGGATGATCATTGGAAGATCACCCGGCTGTATTTAAAGAGATTGTCGCTGATTTGGAAACTTAGAAAGTAAAGTATGATGAAGAAAATTTGACATTGATCCTATTGTGTTTGTTGCCCGCTTCATTTTCTTCATTTAGAAACACGATCTTGTATAGTCGTGATAATCTCACCATTGAGAAGGTGTATGATGCTTTATTTTCAAAAGAAAAGATGAAGCATCTGGTATTTGAGGCTAGAGATGGAGAAGGCATGGTTGCTCATATTGGTTCTAGAAGGAACAAATCGAAGTCTAAGTTTAGTAATCAGATTTGTAACTACCGCAAGAAGAACGGGTACATGAAGAAAGATTGCTATAAATTGCAGAATAAAGAAAGGTTAGATGCAAGTCGATATGGGAAGCAATCAGAGATTTCAGGTAAAACAGACATCACAGAGAACATGGTAAGTGAATGAGATCTCTTGGCTATTTTTAGCATCGAGTCTAAATCAAAGGAGGATTGGATTCTGGATTGAACGTATGTATTTCATATGTGTCATAATAAGGACTTATTTATTACATATGATACTGCTTTCAAAAGTGTTGTGGTTATGGGAAACAACACATCTTATCGAGTTCCTGGAATGATACGGTCAGATTAAAGCTATTGGATGAGACAACTTGGCCAGGTTCGACATGTTCCAAATTTGAAGAAAAATCTCATCTCGTGTCTATCCTTGATTTAAAGGGTTATGAGTTCTTTGGTGGATGTAGAGTTTGAAGGTTTGTAACGGTGCCCAAGTTATAATGGATGGACATAAAAAGTATCAATTATGCATCTTGCATGTCGTGCAGAATCTAGAAGAGTCAATAAACATAGGTTCAATACCGTGGTGGATATTTAGTTTGGTACAATACCTTTGGGAGCTCTTAAATGGCCGAATTTGAAAAATATATCTCAGTGGAGTTAAGGAGATATGGATAATACCACTTTGCCATCATCACCTACGGTGCCATTGTATTCAATTGCTAGGGATGGACCCAGTGGAAAAATGTATGTAAATGTTAATTTTGTTGGGCATACTTTAAGCGCAGTAGAATGTGTACAATCTAGCAAGGGACCTTTTTTAAAAGTGTTTGGGTTTAATTCTGCTTTGGGTGTGTTACAGCCCATTTGGTGAATCTGAGATAATTATATAGAGTAGTGCTTGAATTCATTAGAAGAGGTTGAATATTTTGTGTTTGTTGGAGAAATCAGTTTTGATTATTGTTGAAAAGTCGGTTCATTCCTCGCAGACAAGTTTTCGTCTCCTGGTGGAAAATATTTTGGAGCTTTGTTTGTTGCAATGAAATTTATGTCAATGTGAAGATTGTTAGAATTTGGGTATGACCCGAATTCCTTGTTGAAATAATTGAAGAATTCTAATTGTAGTGTACGTCAAGAGGAATTGAGTTGGAATTCTATTGGAGTCCTATGTCAAGTTGAAGTTCTATTTTGGAAGCTCATTGGGAGTTGGAAATTTGTATTGAATTTGAAGAAAAGTTTGTGATGAAGAAAACAACTTGGAGCGAAAAAATGGCCAAAATGCTCGGCGTCCTTGTTCGTTTTTCTACCCTGGGGCGCCTGGATGCGCCACATGCACCCATTCTGGGTTTTCGCATTTTTTTCTCCTTTTTCATTTTGAACTCGATTTTTTTAACATCCTACTTCATCAACAACTCTACTATGAGGGTTTGGATGTCCCCTACATGTTCCCTATAAATATTAAGCTCTTTTATACAATTTTGTAGTGTGAGAAAGTGAGTATTAGCTTTTAAGATCATTGTAATATTTCTCCATCTTCCTTATTTGTGGTGTAATAAAATCTCTTAATTTCTCTGTCATATTTTATGTCTTCTTTTATTCTTTTACTTTCGATCATATACTTCACTATTGTGCCATATATGTTCAACATCTCAATCGATTGTTGGTTTTCTATCAAGTGGTATCGAGCGATACGTGATCCTTGAATTTCCAACAATTGGTATAAAAGATTCTAAGCATAATTAACACAACTAATGGTATCAAAGCGATTATGCTATTTTGTTTGTTTCTCAACAAGTGGTATCAGAACAATTCTGTTATCTTGTTTGTTTTACACAAAAAAAAAAAAAACAATATATGAGCCACAATTTTTTTTTTTTTTTTTGTTAAATGAGCCTTATAATTAGTTTTGCTACAAGTACACTCTGATTGATATTTTATGAGGTGACCAACATTTTCGCTCTTGATTCTAACAACATTTAAAATAATCAATAACATAAATTCTGACAACACATACAATGGCAACAAAAATGTTACCATTGAATGTACAAAAAACATAATTCTTTTGTAATAGTGTTTTTTAGAATGTGTGATTAAAAAGTAAGAAATATTTATTGAATTTACGCATAAAATTATTTTATTAGAAAAATGTATAGTTTAAAATAAATCTAGAAAAAAATGAATTTTTATAGAATGAAACTCAAACATGAGTAAGTTTTACACATTCCCATCAATTGCAATCTATCCAATGTTGCAATATATATACTAGTCGACGCACGTGCAATGCACGTGCTTTAGTTTAATTGAGTATGTAATAGCATGGAATGATGGTTAGAAATCCAAATTGCAACAGATTTAGTTATCTAGTATATAGTATTCGTAAAAAAATAAGACAAAATGAAGACGAGTTTAATGCTTCATAATAACTAAACATGAAATATAAAGTACAATTTATGTTAATGTCCAACTTCCATCAGTGAGAGAAATTTTGTGCACCATGAACATTGGAATTTCATCGTTGACAAGCTCGAATACGCACGTGTCACCTATCTAAAGTTTTTTTTCTATAACGTAGGCTGACCACCCCACGGTTAATCATCGCATGTCACCATTTCTTCTGAGATTTGTTCGCACAGGCCAATTGTGGTGTGAACGATCATGTATTTGGATATTCTGGATAAGTCTCTGTAGATGTAATCGAGCAAAACCTCTGTGTACATCCTACAAGATAAATTGACAAAGTTATAAATATGAAAATTTAGAATGACAATGAATATGAAAAATAGTTTCATACATAGAAGGCTATACATAGGCAATACAAATAAGACATAATTTAAAGAGGGGCTTACAATTCTTCGATGACCATTTCAATGAGCTTGTAATGTTACTTGGAAAATAGGATTGTCGTTAGGTGAAATTTCACTCTCAAATGTCTCAGACTCGTAGGTTATTTCTACGCGTGAATCCTCAAATATTAAAACATCGAAAGTAGGATTTTCTTTGTATTCAAAGATGAGAAGATAGACATCTTGTAAATTATGGTGGTCAAAGAATTGTGGTCATCCATCAGCAAGATATATATTATTATTAACTCTTTTTCAATTGTACATTGCTGATAATTCCATCATAAGTGATTAAACGTACTATATCTCCAAGTTCCTAAACGACGGACGAAAGATCTAGGAAGCGACTATAAGAGGAAAACGTTTTTTTTTTTTTTTGATAAAAATGTTATTTACTTTATAAACAAATGTATTAATAGAGATTAAATGTTAACAAAGAGATGATTTTAAGATGTACCAAACGATGACTATGGCCCAATTAAGGTGTTATGAACTTTCTGAAACACAGTGGTATATCACCCATGTTTGACATAATATTTACAAAACATTTTAGCTACGAGAATAAGTGTTATTGATATAAAAATCAACAAATAGATTTATCAGAAAAATTTATAATAGTGCATATATGAAACTCCTCAAATGTGAGGTCAATGAAGAGTTTGTCTATTGAGTATGAGTTTGAGTTTGATATTTAGTGAATAGATATAGAATCTGAAGTTTTTGTATATTTAAGCTGAATCCCTCTATCTTTTAGTTTAAGCATTTTTTTGGTGAAGCGCTATCATCATTTTCATTATAAACGTGATATTATTTTGTTCTTAGTATTTAAGTAGATTTACTTCTACATGAATAAGTTTAGATACAATATGAGGCTATACTCTATTATTAGCATATCATGCTATCGTTGATAAAAAAAACCATCTGTATAAATTTATTACAACAATTATAGCATAATAAAATTCACAAGATTTAATGTATATGATCATTACTAATCAACCAAAACTAAACTTCATATTGTAATTTACACTAATCCTATAATGTCCTGCTCATCATCATTTTGTAAGAAAAACAAAAATAACATTTACCTCTGTTGTTCATCTTCGCTTGTAGAAGTTGACCTTTTGTAGCTCTCTTGAACTTTTGTCAAATGTTAAATTAAGCTGCACGAAAGAAAAAATAAACAAACTACAATTTTATTACTTCTAATTATGGCCAAAGATTCAGTATGATTCTGTCAATTCATTTCATTAGAAGGGAAAGGATCTCTCCCTGGCAACTCCTCTACAGTACCATCAAAACTTTCTGATAGACATTGTGATGATATAATAAGCTGCTAAGGAGCATGGAACATAGGAAGTATATTTAAATGGTAAAAGGACATGAATGAACCTCTTTTTTTATGCAAAGTAACCAAATGGCAGGTACAAATTTAGATTGTAAATAAGAACTATTAAACAAAAACCTATCAATTATGGCTGTTACATGCCGAATCACATGTCCAAACTTCGGCAGGTTAGTAAAAGCCTGAATTTATTAGTCTTTAACTTGTATACAAACAAGATATAGAAAGAAATTATGTGACCATTTAGACAAAATAAACTTGAATTGGGTTTTATTATTCAATTGAAATAATGTTGCTTGTCTAGGCTTACTTGGATAATTTTTCACTTTGTCATTTTATCAAACACTTTAAATACTATATATTTCTCCTAAGATTTGAGGAGTTTAAAGTTTTAAATCAAGCCACAATTGTCGTTTTTCAGAAACACAATCAATTACTCCTTAATCCATAATCTAACTAAGCCCATACTCCTCAATCATTCAAGTTTTTGTTAACCCATAACAAGAAAATATCAATTATCTTAAATTGAGTGAAAGGGAAAATAGGTGGTTAGCATACCTTGAAATCTCGGTTAGATTGATACAAATGAGTGGAATCAGAAATTGATTGATTATTCTTGTGTAAGATAAATGTCATGTGCGTTTGTGTGTAGTGGAACTGAGTGTGGGAATCTCTCAAAAGTGGGCATACATAAGAACCGTATAGAGGAATGGGCGATAAAGTAAGAAACAAGTGAAAACCCTACAAATTTTTCTCACCAGGACTGTAGAGAAGGATGGGCGAGAAAGTAATTCACCTTTTATCCTTTTTTCTTCTCTTGTATCGTCGATTTGCGTTCGAAGTCTGAGAAATGGGTTGTATAGCTAAGTAAGTGGAATAGTAATTCAAAATTGCTAAGGAGTCCTTATTCTTTAAAGACTTTAACAATTCGTCATTTAACTTCAAATTCTTTTATATTACTTAGGATATGGAAAAAAGAAAGTGCAAGGACAATGTTATCATCAAAATGAAAGAGTTAAAGATGTATACATAGTGATATTTGTGGGTGAAAAGTAAGTTTTCATTTTCAATCAACACGTGACTCTTTGACATATGTTTGAAAGAGTAATGTATTAGTGAGTGTATTGGGCATAAATCAAGGCTTTTCCTGCTTTATAATTGAAGGCTTTCTAAGAAACTTGTTCGACTCCTATCTCTTGGTTGCTTTCCCTTCCACCTCTACTCTGCTGGTCTCTGAAGTCTTTGTTCTGTCTTCATTACCGGAAGCCGAAAGTGTACTTCTCAATTGGATGATGCATTCTTGTTTCTTATGTTATAAAAGGAGACAATATAAGATCTTTCCAATGTAAAACAACACTACATTGTTCAATCACCAAATGTTTTCTTAATCCACAAAAAACTTAATAATCACTAAGACAAGTAAACAAGCAACAGCAAATGTAATTTTTGAAAGTAGAAATGGAATATAATTACATTGTAGTAGTTGAATTTTACTAAAGAATACAGATCTCAGGCCTAATGCGATGATTACCAAGTACTTTTCGAAAATGAAAGCAAAGCATTGCCTATGTCTAACGCTTCTTCTTTTCGGGAATTGTAACCCTATTTCCCTTCAAGGTCCTACAATTGTCCTTCGTCCTCTGTTCTCTACATGGCAATTCTTGAGTATGTCTAACACCTCTGTAGCATTGTATCTCCTTCAACCTTCTAATGGCAAGTACATCGAACATCCTCTAGAAATGCCATCCAAAACAAGTCGAAACATAAAATTTAAATCATTCGGACAGGGGACTTACATGCAGTTAAAGTATTTGTTAAAGCATTCATTAAGCAAAAAATTATACGGATTTAAACCCCATATTCTATCCACAAGCGTAAAGCCTGGATTGCATTTTTACAATTACAACAAAAAGAAAACAAAGTCCAATGATGTTAAAGACTGAGTCTTGTGGATAAAAATTGAGAATTGAGAATTGGATGAGTCTTTTTACAACTACAACATGATTTATTTTTTGGGAAGAGAATTGAGATTAGTCACACCACATTATCCATGAACGTTTGCAATGCAAGAATTGCAGATTTCAGCCCAAAGGTTGGATGTAGAACATACATTGCCTACACAGTGAAAGGAGAAATTAATTAACATCCATATGGGTAATTTCACAGAAAATCACATAACAGAGTATGGTGATTGGAGGAAGAATATTGCACAGCATACATGCAAATTACGCTGGTGTGTTTGGCTAAGTATTTGTTGTAATCTCTTCATCCATCCAAGATCTGGTTGCCTGTTTACACAAATCAAAAATATTGAAACGACGTCTGGTAAGAAAATTTATACCGATAGTGACACGACCCCGCCTCGAGTCACCCTAGTGGACTCAGACGTAGCGTGCGCCGATGATGAATTCCAGCTAGATGCTGGACCCACCACCAAGGCCACATAGACTGTTCTATGACTAATTGACTAATCAAGGACTATAATATTTTTATAGAAATTTTAACAGGATTTCTCCTAAAATATTGACAAAACTAACCTGAAAATCAACAAATATTCATAAAAACACCTACACCAAATATTGTGGAGACCACCAATGCCACCACAACGCAACCACATGAGACTAAACTAGACTGAGTACTTCTACTACCAAACATCGTATCCACAAGCATGCATTACATCAAGTTTTACAACCTTTCGACTAAATGCGCCTCAACAAAATATTAGACCAAAAGTTTTATAATATGAGTCCCCAAAATACAATACATAATATGAAATAATTAAGATCGTGCAACTTGATGGTGGTTAATCAGGCTCTGACTGCAGCAGGCTTTCCAAGTATCTCAAATTCAGCGGCCTCCTGATAAGGAAAACATGACAAAAGATGTGAGTTTGTAACTCAGTGAGTGGCTAAATCGCATTTACATGCATTATTCCATTAATACATATTTACTGAAAAATCTAATTTAATTTCTTACAGCTTTAAGAAGGGCAATCTTGGAGAATCCCTCTATAAATCGACGATAATAACCTGCTAGACCAAGGAAACTCCGCACCTCTGTCACTCTAGTAGGGCGTTCCCATCTCCTCACAGCATCTGTTTTTACCGGATCTACATATATACCTTCTGTAGAGATGACATGGCCTAGAAACACCACTTTATTCAGCCAAGATTCACATTTACTGAACTTAGCATACAGCTTCTTATCTCGTAAAGTCTGCGAAATAACCTTCAAGTGCTCCGCATGCTCATCACGACTGCTAGAATATACCAATATATCATCAATAAAAACAATCACAAACTTATCAAGATATGGGTGAAGCACCCTATTCATCAAGTCCATAAATGCAGCCGGGGCATTAGTTAATCCAAACGGCATCACCAAGAATTCATAATGGCCATATCGAGACCTGAAAGCAGTCTTTGGTACATCAACGTCTCTAATTCTAAGCTAATGATACCCCGAACGCAGATCAATCTTTGAAAATACCGATGCACCTCGAAGTTGATCAAATAAATCGTCAATGCGGAGGTAAAGGGTACTTATTGCGAATAGTCACCTTATTTAACTGCCGGTAGTTAATACATAGTCTCATAGTGCCGTCTTTCTTCTTCACAAATAAAACTGGCGCTCCCCATGGGGATACACTGGGTCTAATGAAACCCTTATCAACCAAATCTTATAATTGCACCTTTAATTCCTTCAACTCTTTCGGAGCCATTCGATAAGGTGATTGTGAAATAGGTGCTGTCCCGGGGATCAAATCAATAGAGAACTCAATCTCCCTGTCTGGGGGTAATCTCGGAAGGTCTTCTGGAAAGACATCAAGAAAATCTCGCAAAATGGGTATATCACCAATTTCCAGCTTAGTGATCCGAGTATCAATCACATGAGCTAAATATGCATGACAACCCTTTTTGAGCATTCTCCGAGCATCTAGGGCATATATTACACAAGATGGCAAAATTATGCGCTCTCCAGTGAGAACAATTTCAAACTCTCCTGGACCTCTAAATATCACTTCCTTGCGAAAACAATCAACTGTAGCACGATGCCTAGACAGAAAGTCCATCCCCAAAATAACATCAAAATCATGAATATCAAGTGAAATTAGATCCGCTTTCAACTCATGGTCGTTCACTCTAATCCCACAGTCTCTGTATACCCGATTAGCTAAAAGTGAATCCCCAACGGGAGTCGCTACTACCAATTCACTATCTAAAGGCTCTGACATCTTATCAGCAAAGCTAGCAAGTGCATGAGAAATAAAGGAATGGGTAGCACCCGAATCAATCAAACATCGAGCATTTCTACTAAAAATAGATAACATACCCACTACCACATCTGGTGACTCCTCTGCCTCCTGATGGGTCATAGCAAACACTTTGCCCTGAGTCCTGGATCGACCTTCCTGGGCTCCCTGTCTAGAAGCACTGCTCCCAGCCACACTAGGTTGTGCACCCCTTGTCGACCCTGCTGTCGTAGCTCTTTGATCCCGGCTCTGTCTGTCCATACTGATCCCTGGCTGAGACAATAGTACCTGAGATGCTCCAATAGGCTGAGATCGGGCTAGACAATCTTTCCTCATGTGTCCCATCTGACCACACTGGTAACAAACTCCAGCTCCTCTGAGGCACTCGCCTGGATGAAACTTCCCACATGACTGGCACTGTGGAAAACTAAGGTGATCCTGAACCCTCATTCTGTCTAGCTCTCTGAAGTCTCTGTGCAGAACCCTGAACATGAGAATGACTCCCCACCGACTGCTATATAGAACTCTGACTATGGCCTGATCCCTGACTAGACCCAGAACTCCGAGACTTAGATTTAAACCCGCCTGAATGAGTGACACCCGGCCAAAATCCCCTTCTGTTTTTCTTAGACATTTCTCCTGAAGGTCCTGTCTTACTGTTACCACCTCGAAAGGTCATATGTGCTCCCTGATTACCTCCCTCTCGAATGGCGGCCTCAACCCTCAACGCTGCCTCTACCAACAGACCAAAATTATGATGCCCATGAGCAGTAACCATATGCCGGATATCCGCTCTCAATCCTTGCTCAAACCGTCTGCACCTATCCCTCTCCTCAACGATCAATGCACCGGCATACTTAGACAGTTCTACAAACTTCACAGGATAAATCGAACCCAAAAATTGAAGAAATCAATTCTTACCTTTTCTTTTCCCCTTTTTCCTTTCTTTTCTTCATTTTTCTTCCCCTTTTTCTCCTTTCTTCTCTTCTGCCCGTAAGTGCTATGTCTGTGCGTGAGTGAGTGAGAGAAATGAGATAATTGGGTTGAAATGTCAAAGATTGTGGAGATTTTGCACATTGAGTCCTTATACTTCCCATGGTGTATAAGTAAGTCATCAACTTCCAATTTAATCTATTTAAATCCCTCACATATATCCAATAATAAAATTAACCCCAAAAAATAAATTAGTCCAATTAAATCCTTATTGATCTTGACTTTGACACTTCCACCTTTGACTTTGACTAATTAAAATTGGGTTGTAACAGATAGCATCTGCGGTAGCTTAAAATATAAAAATTTAACTTGTAAATTTGCTTACAAGTAAATAAGTATGTTTTAAAAATATTAAGTTTTTTGAATTTTATTTTGAAGTTGAAAGAAATAATCAAGTCACAAATTTGGCAGTAAGGAGGAGTTGCTTTAAAAACCTTTTTAACTTTTGGAAATAGTAACATATCCAACCATGTTTGTAACAAAATTTAACTTTTTAAAGCTAAGCCAAACATGCTATCATCTTTTAATACACCCTAAACTGTGGAAAGTAAAAGTCACAAAACTTTATTTAGTGCCAGCCAGAACAATACAAAAATCCATCCATCTTTCTTTAAACTTAAAGCCATTTTCAGATTACACAAATGAATTAGAGAAAAAAATCTGACTTTTAGATCAAAGAACAAATAACCCAGTATAAAGAATATGACGCCAAGAGCAAAAGATGGAGAGGAAAGTACACTCGCAACTGTAATAATGCTGCAGAGTGGAAATAGATAATAGAATAAGGCTTCTGTATCAAGGGCTCAAACTCCTAAAAATGCAATATTAAACATAATTATTTGCTACAATAACACGAGTACAATTTCAAGGAAAAATGAGAGTAAAGCCATGAAACATTAAAAAGCATAAGAAATTATGAAAAAATTATTGAGAACACTTGTAATTGTTAACCTTTACTACATACAACACAAATTGCTCTAGCTCAAGACATCTTAGCAGAAAATGTGCTCCTACAACAACCATCAATTGACGACCTTCACCTCCGTCATAAGGAGGATAGAACAAAGTTATAGAAAATAGCAGGAATATCTCTTTTTTTATTTAGACTTACCTTTGTGTTTGCAATTTGAAACCTATATGCTTTCGCATAAGCAGAATTATGAAGGAGGAAAGTATTTATTCCAGCAAATATCAACTGCCATTTTTCGTCTGTACATCGGTATTCTATCCGAAGAAATTGATTTTATTGGTTATCCAAGAATCAAGCATTCTATATACTTCAGAAAAAAATGGGACAGTTTAGCCTAGGAAGGAAACAATGTAAATTAGATGATATAAATAATATAAATGAAAATAAAATAAAGAATAGATATATTATTTGCACATGGTAAGCCAGACACGATTTCTACGCCCATTCTTTTCTTTCTATTTTTCTTTATGTCTGTGTCAATGAACAATGATGATGATAGTACCAAATATTGGATGACGTTTAATACCGAGTCGACGCATTGTATGACTTCTTGTGGCGTATGAACGGTATTGCTACAATCATATATTCTCAATTTCCATTCACGAAAATTAACATGGAAAAGATACCAGTTTCTGCGCGCATATTCGCATGGAATCAATAGAGAATTGCATGTTGTCCATGATTTACCAGCCTTTGGTAGAATGCCAATTACGTATGTTTCAAAACGTCAGATGTCAAGAAAATGTT